>JASDQU010099713.1:348841-375851 GCA_032191745.1 Picea mariana | reverse complement strand
TAAAATTATATATATATATATATATATATATATATATATATATATATAGCCAAAAACTTGTATTGGCCATAACAAGAGCAAAAAAACACACAATCAGGTGAAATTTAAAGAGTATGTCCATAGTGATGAAGGCTAAAAATGTGTTAGTGAGGGCCTTTGGCTAGTTCTTTTTTATATTCCATAAAACGTAAAATAATGGTTTTTAAAGATCTGGGTCGTGCTTAGTAACCAAGGTCCGGTCAAGGGTGAAATTTTTTCAAGTAGTCCAAAAAGTAGGCATGAAGATACGTAGTTAGGCTTCTAGAAAAATTCAAAAGCCTTTGGAGTGGAGATGTTGAAACAAGGAAAAATCCATTATTCTTGGGCACATTTTAGGGATTTTTGAAAACTTCAAAGGAGGAAAAGGGACCCCAGATCACCAATCCTGAAAAAATATTTAGTCAACATTTTACTTGCTCAGCAAACCAGACAATTTTTTCTCAAGGGAGTTTTTGCCAATTTTGCTATGTTTGAGCGATAGCCATTTTCAATGAAAAATTCTAAGTTTGGAGGAAATGCAAAAGGACAAAGTTGCCAAATCAAGATTGGTGTAGAAGATGGTTGGAATATCAAATCCCGACTCTGAGAGTTGTTGTGTATTCACAATCGGGAATACTATCAACACCCGATATGAAAAAATTTCCCGGTTCTCGCTAAATTTATTCCTAAATGTGGCAGAAGTTAGCCTCTGAGATTTGTTGTACCAATGAAATAGGTGCAAAAAGGGTGAAATTGTTGATTTCATAGAGCCATAACATGTAGCTCTGAAATCAAAAGAAGGCATGAGTATAGACATTAGAAAGGTAACCTGGAGGACAACATGATAGAAGGATTTAGTTCTTTGAGGAAGCATTTGGTTGTTTCATAAAACTGCAAGAAAAAGGGCAATTGGACTCTATGAACCATGCAATTGCTCAATGTGAAAGTTTTCCAAATAATATTAGTTTTGGAAAAACATTTCTAGATGTTATAGGTACATGCCAAATGTCAATATTCGGTAAATAAGAGTGCAGATACTCATGATGGTGACTATGCAATGGTGTGGAGGCACATTTGGAAGTGCAACAACCCAGTAATGGAAAGCGGTCAAGTGTAACATCCCTTCTTTTAATCCCTAGTTTAGCGATGTATAATGTAAATATGATATATCGCAGCAGGTAAAGCAATGTAGTATGTAAACATTGTATATCAAAATAATAAAATAAAATGTAATGACGGTTGCAGACGGACATGGACATAGTCATGGGGGTTAACTTTCCACAAGAGAGGGGGGGGGGGGTTATTCATGTGTCTTAAATCCCAAGACACTTTCTAAATTATTATTATTTTCTATGAACCTGTTATTTTCCTTTTGAATGTATCAAATCCCCAATCATTGAATACATGTAAGAGGGTTGGGTGAAAAGTCACTTCACATAGTTATTGAGAGCATGGAGGTGAGTACAAGCAACATTAGGGAATGTGAGAGTTCACGTGCTTGGGTAAAAAGGGAAATTTGAATGGGTACTGTAGGTAGTTTTCACATGCATATTTTGCGACAACGAGAGGGTGTTGAGTACGGGACCTTGAAGATAGCCATAATGGGTTTTGTGGGCAACTTGTTGGAGAAAATAGTTACCAACTTACAGAGTTCTCATTTTTTTCGGAGTCACATATTTTACCTCGTTTTGAAAAGTTGTGCTGCCAGTAGACCCCCCCTCCCTTTTAAGGTTGCTTTTTGATATTTTAAATATTCGTATCCATAATGTATCCACATTATTTTTTTGAATGCTTGTTTTTTCATATATTTTCAATATTTTTTTCACAGTGTTTTTAATCATTTTTTCATGTTTGTTTCAATGTTAAAAATGTTATTGAAAGGTGTTTTAATACTGAGCGAGGATTTTGCAAATCACAACCATATCAAGCTAGGGTTTTGACAGATGTGACCATAGCAGAGGACAACATGAGCACCAAAGGGGGAGGGGGGGGGGGTAACGGTACCCCCTCATACAAACAGGTAGTGGTAAACAAAGGGAAAGGGCCAAGGGGTGTATTTTTTGAAGGCACCAATGACATGCACCTCAGGTTCATACCCAAAAAAAGGTCAAGAAAGAAACCAGGGCAAAAGGGAGAGCATGGAAGAGGAAACCAAAGAAACCCAGAGTGAGATGCAAGACACAGCGAAGACCAACCGGGCAGAAGGGCGCAACCCGTGCAAACCCAAAACAACAATGATACCCAAGGTGATACTGGAGGATCTGCAGATGCAACTCTACAGGGATCAGATGAAGGCGCATGCGCTAATCTGCAAGTTTATGGGCTTGTGGCTCACCGAAAGAACGTTGTACAACTGGATCAAATATCACTTGAAGCCGAATGGGGAAGTGGAGCTCCATATAGGCTCGAAAGGCTTCTTCACAATAGTCTTCATAAACCTGGAGGACAGGGATAGAGTCTTTGAAGGACGACCATACTTTCATGCATCAGAAGGATTGTACATGCAGCCATGGAAGGAAAATTTCTCCCTAGAAAAAGAGACCTTCAAAAAGGTGTCGGTTTGGCTGAGATTATATTCACTACCTTTACACTACTGGTTACCCTCTACTTTCGAAGCAATAGGAAACAAACTAGGGAAATATATAAAGACCACAGAAGCCACCCTGAAAGGGATATATACACCTTACGCAAGAATATGTATAGAGATGGATGTGTCGAGAGCACTCCCAAAAGCCATAAGCCTCGAATTCAAGGATGAGGAATGGATCCAAAACATCGATTACAAACAAATCCCTTTCAGATGCAAAAGATGCCATGAACATGGTTACCTGATCAGGGAATGCCCTCTTAATAAAAAACAGGAAGCGAAAAACCCTAAACCATAGCAGGATGAGGATGGATTTGTAAAACCAAACCCGAGAAGCAGAGCCAACAAAAAGTAGAGTAAATCCCCAGCGGGAAATAACCCAAAGGTCTGGAATAAAACAGAAGGACAGGATAGAACTAACAAAGGGGCAGAAGACGATAAGGATACGAAAAAAGCTCAGGAAGGCAGAGAACAAACAACAAACGAGGCCACTGACCGGTCAAGTAACCAGAAGGAACAGGGAAGTTGAGCAACCCCGATGGAAGGAGGAATCAGAGACGACAACACCCCCATGCAAGAAGCAAAAGGAGATGCGAAAATGATCCCAAGTGAAGTAGGCACAGAAGACCCTGAACTCAAAGACCTTGTGGAAAGGGAAGGGATATATCTCACGAACATACTGGAGCAATGGAAAAGACAGGGAGTAGACAATGTACCAACAGAGCAACTCGACCGCATCCAGTACCTGTTCCTCCTAAGGGAGGTCGCCAAAGCTAGAGGCCTAAAGCATACACACAGGGAGATTGGACACCTAGGAGTCAAAGTCGGCGAGGGACAACCATAGCTCTCACCCAAGTAGATGCAGAGGAAAAAAGGCAGGAAATCAAATAATGTAGCCCTACAGGAGCTAGGAGCGCTACTGATAAACTCAGATAAGATCAAGAAACTCTTCCCCAACTCCTCCCCGCATGTTTAAATGAAGGTTATAACTTGGAATATAAGAGGCCTAAACAGCCCAAGAAAGCAATGAATCCTTAGAAATAGATTAAAATAGGAACAACCAGAGCTCTATTTTATTCAAGAGACAAAGTGTAATACAGACATAATGGAAACAATCAGTGAACAATAATAGCGCAAGTACAAGATGGTGGTTATTGGAAGCCACCAAATGGCAGGGGGTATCCTCACTCTATGGAACCCACAAGTACTAAACCTAATAGTAGTTGAAGCGACCAGGCACACCCTTACGGTCTGCATGCAAATCATTGGGAACACAGAGGTGATTTTATGCACTAATGTGTATGAGCCCTAGGTGTCAGAGGAAAGGAGAGGAATGAAAAGAGACCTAGAATATCTTAAAAACCGATCCAACAACCTCCAATGGATCCTAGCAGGGGACTTTAATATCATCACGTCACTTGCGGAGAAAAAAGGAGGTACAAGAAGATTGGATAGAGAGGTGGAGGAATTCTCAAAATTCATAGACACAGTGGAGATGGTAGATCTGAAAACTAATAACGACCAGTTCACCTGGAACAATAAATGGATGAACCAGCATCAGGTAGCAACAATAATCGACAGATTTCTAGTGTCAGAGTCAATGATTATGCAGGGGATAACCCTAGATTGCAATATCCTTCCCTGGGGGGGATCTGATCATTGGCCAATGCAACTGGAAGCAGGCTTCCAGACCACACCAAAGAACGGACCCTTCAGATTTGAGAAATTCTGGATTGAACACCCGACATTCAAGGAAATAATCAAACAGTGGTGGTCGGAGGAGCAACCACAGCAAGGGACAAGGATGTTCAAACTCTATAAGAAACTAAAACACATCAAATATAGGCTCAAGGAGTGGAACAAGGAAACTTTTAGAAATATAAACCAAGAGAAGAACAACATTGAAGAAAAAATGAAAAGACTCCAGGAAACCTACATTTCAAAGGGCTACATGGAGGAGCAGAAAAAGGAAGAGATCTAGATGACCCAGGAATGGGAAGAGCGATGCCAACAAGAAGAAACTTTTTGGAGACAAAAGTCCCGGATCAGATAGCTAAAGGAAGGAGAACGAAACACCAAGTTTTTTCATAGAACAACCATGGCCAGAAGATCCCATAACAAAATCCTAAAGATTAGGGACCAGGATGGAATAGAAAGAGAGTCACATAAGGACATTGAAACAACTCTGGTAAACCACTTCAATGGGATAGCCCAGGAACCCAACCAAGACATAACGGAGGCCATACAAAGAATAATCTAGCATATCCCTCGCTTGGTCACTGAGGAACAAAATAACCACCTGAACAAGCCCATTGCGCAGGAGGAAATTAACCAAGCACTCCAAGAAATGCCCAATGGAAAATCCCAAGGCCCGGATGGTTTCACAGTGGAGTTCTTCAAAGCTTGCTGAGAAGTTGTCAAACATGACGTTTATAGGGTAGTAGAAGAATCTAGAAGGTCAACCTCCATTCTAAAAGTGCTAAATGCTACAATGATTACACTTATCCCCAAAGAAAATGAAGCCAAAACCCCTGATCGTTACAGACCTATAACGTTGTGCAATGTGGTGTATAAGATAATCTCCAAGGTTATAGCGAATAGATTGAAACCACTCCTACCCACATTGGTTTCACCAGAACATGCAGGTTTCGTGGAAGGAAGACAAATAATGGACAACATCATCCATGCCCACGAACTGATCCACACCCTGAAGCTTCAGAAAAGAGGGGGAATGATAATACAACTGGACCTAGCAAAAGCTTATGACAAAATTAGTTGGCACTATATGGTCAAGGCCCTGGAAGCCTTCGGTTTCACCAAGCACTGGATTAGTTGGATAGTTAGCCTAGAATCCACAATAAGCTACTCTCTATTAGTAAATGGAGCCCCTACCAAACCTTTCTGGCCCACGAGAGGCATCAGATAAGGAGACTTGTTGTCCCCCTTCCTTTTCATTCTAATGATGGAAGGCCTCAGTCAAAGCATAAAAAGCGCAACAGGAACAGGGGAAATAAAAGGTATCAAACCCTTCAAGAATTGCCCCACTTCCACACACCAACAGTTCATGGGTGACACCTTACTACATGGCATACCCACGGTCAAGGAAGCGAAAGCCTACAAACGAATCTTAGATGAGTTTGGGGAAGCCTCGAGAGCAGAGATAAACCAGTCGAAATCTATGATCTTCTTCTTTAATATCAACCCCGTAATCCAAAGAAATTTGGCCAACATATTGGGCTTTGAGCGCAAAACACTCCCAACCAAGTACTTGGGCATTCCCCTGACAGACAAAGCTTACAAACTGTCAACTTGGGAAGGAATAATCAACAAGCTACAAGATCAGGTTAAAAATTGGACTTACAAATCCCTCAACCTAAACGGAAGACTTATCTTAACCAAGTCGGTTTTGCAAGCCATTCCAACCTTTATGATGTCTATTTTCGCAACCCCCAAGGGGATACTACAAAAAATAAGATCCATACAAAGGAACTTCTTGTGGCGAGGAGCAGAAATAATGAAAAAATGGGCACTAGTGGCTTGGGAGAAGGTTTGCAAACCAAAAAGCAAAGGAGGCCTAGGGTTACACGACTCGCAAGTGACCAATGACACATATGGGGCGAAACTCTGGTGGCGCTGGGTCAAAGAAACTACTACGCCATGGATCAACCTGTGGAAGGCGAAGTATGCCCCAAACATATGCGACCAGGACAAAATCCGCTTCAGAGGCACCAGGGAAGGTTCCACCATTTGGAATCTAGCCGGGTGCAACAAGGCCTGGATCTAGACACACAACTTTTGGGAAGTGAGAAATGGCAGAACCGCCAGATTCTGGGAGGACGCCTGACAACAGGAACCTAAAATGGAAAAACCGGGCCGGGAGGAACTCCGACAGGAGATGATTGCACAAGGAAAAACTAGAGTCTACCATTATTGGAAACAAGAAACAAATTGCAAGAAATGGAGAATTTGGAACACTCTCACCCCACAGAATAGAGACCAAATCGCAACAACAATAAAAGAGGTAGAGGAGGAATTGGGGAGACAAAAAATTGCAGTCTCGGACGGAAATGACCAGCTGAGATGGGGGCACAAAGATGGCATGGAATTCAATCTTAAAGAAGTCTGCAACTATATAGCGGACCAAGACCAAGAAGACACGATGCATCAATGGGATAAGCTCTGGAACAACCCCCATTAAACAAAAATAAAATCTTCCAGTGGCTAATACTCCACAATCGAATCCTAACATGGGAAAACCTAAGGAAGAGAGGATTCATAGGTCCTTCCAGATGTCACCTATGTGAAGCAAAAGAGGAGACAACGAACTACCTCCTGGACGAATGTACCTACATAGCAGCAGTCTAGGACTGGGCGGTAGGCATCTTCTGACAGTTTGATAGGATCAGAGGTAATATATCTGCAACCATCAACATCTGGAAAAAGAACTATAGTGAAAATGAAGAGGTGAATCTTTGTTGGACCCTCATCCCCAGAATGATCATATGGGCAATATGGAAGGAAAGGAACCGATGCATCTTCAGGAACCAAAGTTGGACGGCTGGGAAGATTAAAAAAGCAATAATCTCCATGACAAGAGAAACGGTACAGAGCCGCAACTACCAAACAGGGAGAGCGCAACTCACAGACCAGGACCTCTAAATTCTAGAGGCTTTCCAACTGAAAGATGGACGCAACCACAATCAGGTAAGACGACCACCGCAAATACAAGTAGGTGAGCGCAACTGGACACCGCCACTAGAGGGTTCCCTCAAGCTGAATTTCGATGGGTTGTCAAAAGGCAACCCAGGATGGACAAGAATGGGAGGAGTAATCAGGGACAGTCAAGGAAAAATCATCCGGTTGTACACTGGAAGTCTGGGGAACTCAAGTAACAATGTCGTGGAATTTGGAGCCCTGGAGACCGACCTCAAGATTCTACACCAGGAAGGGATGACCAACGCCATAGTGGAAGAAGATTCCATACTAGTCATCAACACAGTAAGGAGACTCCAAAATGGTACTATACTGGGAAAAATTCAGAGGCACTAGCGCTTGGATCATTCCCTGCAAAAAATTCAGGAGCACTTGCAAACGGGGATCACAGTGGAGTTGCGTTGGGTACGGAGGTCAACAAATGGACAAGCAGATAGAATCGCTAACGAAGGGGTCGACAAGGAAGGACCAGAACTAGATTCCATATGGAGTAACATCCCGAATGGTCAGTCACCCAACTAGCGGCAAAAGACTATGACGACAGTCGAAGTACGGACGACCACATCGAGGTTGGAGGCGCATAAATAATTGAAGGGCATGTAGGATCCAGGCAAGATCCGATAGGCCACCACTTAAATACGATTTACAATGCAAATCCCGGTCACACCACAATAGGAGGTACGACACCACGGTCCTGTCACTAGAAAGAAGTTCAGGGGTTGCTCATCGGACAGTAGAAGGGAGAATCAACAGGCGGTAAAGGATGAAGAACAAAAGGTCTGCTCGTGGGAGGGTATGGGTATACCTCACCCATGCATAGATACCAGGGGGGAAATGATTGGCATACAACGCGCAAGGCAAAGGATTGGCGCAGGGATGACGACAGGGTTCCCAAGAGCACACACTCTAAAATAGTGAAAAGGGACCATAAGGTACACCTTTACGGGAGACCCATGATTACCAAGATAAGCCCGCAGCCGGGGAAACCCCATAAAAGAAGAAACATTAGGGAAAGCCACAGACCAGAGGGAAGTAATTACAGAGGACATCCTACACACCAGGAAGGGGCGAACAGAAATGGAGGATGAATTCAAGACAAGAACTACCAAAATCAAACTGGGATGGTAAGAATGAAGAATACCCAGAGCAAAAGCGGCCCCCAGGGGGAGGAACTTCCAATAAGTGCCTGGAAGATCACAAGGATGGTGCAGGCGGCCAGAGAGGCCAAGGGTACCTTTCTCACGCAGTTCGATCCGAAGGGAAAAGCGGTCATCAACAGATGGGAGAGAGAAATCAATACCAAGCGCCAGGGCAAAGCCTGGGCGGAAATCATCCAAGAAGTGAACGGGATAAGGGACCCAGGGGCCACACAACCCAGAACAACCCTCTACCACAAAACGGTGGAGGAAGCTTGGCACACAAAAATGTTGATAGGCAAGCTGAGAGATGACATGAAAGAGACCAATAGGGAGGCGATCTAGGGCCACAAGAAGGAGCTCACAGAAATTTTGAGCCGCCTCAACAACCTGGAGGCTAGTGCAAGAAGAATAGCAAAGGACCAGAGAAGCCAGAACGAAAAAGTGGAATGAATGGCAAGACAATTCCACCTCTACCTACGTTATGTCCACCACATGGACATAACTCCAGCATACCGATTCAAAGCACCAACCTATATTAGAAAGACACGCACAGTGGAGCAGAAGAAGGAGAACAAGGCAAGAAAGGAAGGAGACAAAAGCCACCCCATCCTCTTGGACTAGCGCAGTATCAACCCCTAGTCAATTTGTTTATCAGTGTAGGAGCCATCCCTGTTCTACGTTTTTGTCTTTTAAGTATATGTTATGGTATAGCTTTTCAAACTAGTTTTCGGAGACTTGGTCGGTTTCCCAGGGTGGCGGCCCAGCCCCCTCCTCGCTTTTGTAGACAACGCAACTTCGGGACCCCTAATCTAGTTTCCTTTTGGCAAATCAAGGGATTCTCTTTTTCCTTTTTGTACCATATTTTTTTCAGTAATATAAAATCTCAAACTCACTTACAAAAACAAACAAACAAAAAATGTTAAAAATGTTGTATACCATTTATTTTTTGGAAATTAAGTTTTTTCATATAATTATGTCTCAATTAATTTATAGTTCCATACTTTTTAGATATAGTGAAAAATATCATTTTTAACACATTGTTTACCTTTACTTCAATACATAGAAAATAATTGTACTTAAAATAACACTATTTTAATATATATATATATATATATAGATAGATAGATAGATATTAAAAACTAAAAAAATAATAATAATAAATAAAGAATTGAAAAAATAAATAAATCAATAAATCTAAAACAAATTTATATTAAAAAAAATAGATTAAAGAAAAAATTAAAATACTAAAGAGGAAAAATAAAAAGGTAAAAAAAGTAAGTGAAAATGAGAAAAATAAAAAAGGAAAAAAAACAAATTTATGGCTAAAAAACTTTAAAATGGTTTAAAAACACAAAAAAAATTAAAAAATATACAAAAAAAACTAAATTAAGAAATCAATATAAAAATTAAATAAAAAAAAAACTTAAAATTACAAAAAAAAATCAAAAATTATATTAAAAAACTCAAAAAAAAAAATAAAATATATATATATATATATATAATTTTATAAAAAAAAAATTAAAAATTATAGTTATATGAGGGAATAGGGTGGGGGTGGGGCGAATAATAGAGAAAACATAATATTATGTTTTCCCTATGTGAGGGTGAGGGTGGGGGAAAAAATAGGGAAAAGATAGTGGGTGGGGGTGCAGGTGGTGGGAATAATAGGGAAAACATATTATGTTTTCCCTAATATGCTTTCCTTATTGTTCCCCCCATCCCCACCCTGGGTGCATTTGAGGGAATAGGGTGGGGGTGGTTGGAATAATAGGGAAAACATAAAGGTGGTAATAATAGGGAAAACATATTTTGTTTTCCCTATTATTCCCCCCACCCTCACCCTGGGTGTATATGAGGGAATACGGTGGGGGTGGGTGGAATAATAGGGAAAACATAATATTATGTTTTCTTTATTATTCGACCCACCCCCACCCTATTCCCTCATATACACCCAGGGTGGGGGGGAATAATAGGGAAAACATAATATTATGTTTTCCCTATTATTCCTCCCACCCCCACCATATAATATATAACTATATATTATATATAGTTATGCATTGACAATGATGACGAAGATGATTAACGTCCACTAAGATCGAATTGGTCTATTAGACCTTAAGAGGGTAAGTGATTACTTGCGATTCTTTATAATTTTGTTTCTGTGCTCGAAAAAACATTAATAGAAGCTTTCCAAGATCACCACAGTTTTGTTGAGTTAAGAGGTTACGAAGATTGGTAGTGTGACAAATATTTTTAAAATGAGATCTAATATAGGTATAGGCTGGACAATCTAAGAGAAAATGATTTTCATTTTCAACCTTCTTAGTGTCACAAAGCTGACACGCTCTTTCATCCCATGGCGTTTTAGGAATTGACCAACGCACAGTTTCACTTTGGAGCTCGTGAGAATTTGTTCTTATCTTAGCAATGCTTATTTTTTTCTTTACACTTGTCAAAATAGATAGACAATTTTGATCTTCTAGATTAGGGTTGATTACATCCTTATAATGCCTTGATTTTATTTTTTCCTCCAACTCTTTATCACACCACATTTTCTCCTTAAATTTTGATATGATGATATTTTTAATAGTATTTTTATTCTGCAAAATGGTGTCTTTCATGATTCCCCAATAATTTAGCCAAGATCAGGCATCTTTATGCCATACTCGCTTGAGTCGATGGTGGTTATGACTCGATTTTGAAGCAATTTTAGGAAGCCTCTTGTCTTCCATGTTGTTTAACTTGTTCTATACGTTAGGTATCTAGTCATAACCATGCTCTCAATGGAGGAGAGGCTTGTTTATAAGAGGAGGATGGGATAGGGTGTATTTCCTTTAATTTTGAGATTATAAGTTATAAAAAAAAATTATTTGCTCTATCTTTCTCTAGGATTCACAAGAGATACTACAACTCCATACTTCACATACATAAAGAATAACAGGTGTAATGAGAGTTTCAAAGAGGAGTTTCTTCTTATCCCAGATCCAAAGATCGATTGATTTACAATTGTTTTCAAGCCCATAATAAGCTTTTCACCCCCCAGTAATCCTTTTCTCAATGATTTAATTCCAGTTGAGCTTGTGGTGAATATCAATTCCAAGATATTTGTATGAAGCCACTTCCTCCAAGTTGTTGTTTTATCATACGAAGGTATCATAAGTGATCTTATTGGATTTAATAATCATGACCTTAGTCTTATAAGTATTGACAGTCATACCTATATTTGAACAAAAATCCTTGGATTCTTAATTGGTTTTTAAGATCATGGGGACTCCTTTCCATAAGAACGATATCGTCAGTATAAAGAAGAAGATTGATGACTATACAGTGAGAGCAGGGCCAACACAACCTGTTTTTTCCAAGCAATCTTCTAACTTGTCAATGTATATGCCAAAAAGGGTAGGGGACAAGGGAGACACTTGTTTGACTCCAATATTGCAGTTAATCTCTTTCGACCATCCCTCAATGTTTTTAAACTTAGCAATAATGTTCTCATACACCCTTATTGCATCAATCCTCAACTCAAGAGGCACTTTTATCTCTTCGAAGCTATTCCAAAGGTTTTTCCTATGAACCATGTCAAAAGCTTTTCTAAAGTCAACAAAAAAACAAAAAAGATTGGTTTTAGTATTTTGAAACTCCTCTGCAATGATCCTAATGGTAACAAGATGGTCCACAGTTGAATGATATCTCCTAAACCCGGCTTGGCCTTTAGCTCTTTTACCGTGACTTTCTAGCCAAAGGCTAATCTTCTTTTCCAAAATAATTCCATAAAGCTTGGATAAAATTGGGCTAATCATAATGGTCCTATAATTAGAGGGAATGTTTCTATCCCCATTTTTTAAAATAGGAACAATGAGGCTTTGCGTCCAGGGTTTAGGGATGCCCTACTTGACTATTAAATTGAAGAGCTTGTGTATGTGAGGGATAAGGATAGGCCCTCTGATTTTAAAATTTTCATCTTGGTAGCCTTCAATGTCCTTAGCTTTTCCATTTGTAAGCCGCTTAACCCCGAACTCTATGTCATCTAAAGAAAAAACTTCATCCTCTGTAGGGACAATAGGAATGGTGTCCATGGCATTGGGGAACTTGTAAAGATTTTTAAGGTAGGAATTCTAATCCCTTAAATGATCTAAAAATGAAAAAGACTTGTATTCTTGAAAATATTTGCAAGTTTTAATTCAAGTGTTCTTATGCAAATGGATCAATTTTGCAAACACAACTTTTATAGAAATTACACATTCAAGATGCATATAATCAACAACAAATAACAGTGAACAGAAAACACATAACACAACAAATGATAAAGGAGTTCACCCCTCTCTTGGGCTACATCTCCTGGTCCAGCTTCCAATGGATCTTTTGTATTATTTGCTCAAAGTACTAAAATATGTGCTTTACAATGCTCAAAATGCCAAATAGATGGCTCCAATGGCTTCAGAACGTCCAAAAACCCCTAGCTGGGCTTTTTCGGCACCTCGTTTGGTCAAAAATTGAAGAAGATAGACTTCTTAGAAGTTCCCCTTCAAACTTGTTGTCTCTCGATCACCAGAATGCACCTATGTCTCCTCAACCTAGCCCCGATGCGCATATTTGTGTTAAAACCTAGCACTGGGCGCAACTGCAAAATGTGCGAATTGTAGGACGGTTAGGGTGCACCTAGCCCCTAACCACCAAAACCGTGGACATATGGGTCACCATGTGACTGCGCACACAAACAAAAAGGGGCTAAGGTTTTAAAACATATGGTAACAGGGTCGGAATGCACGTGTCGCGGTGGTTACATGGCACATATATATGACCGGGGGTCGGGCCGGACCGTGCCCCATCTCAAAACATTTGCAATTCAAATAAATTTTATAACATATATATGTTAAGAACTATAGGTGGGCGCGTCGGTTGGGCGACCCTTCCCAAAGCTCTTCCCCTTGCCCGGAGGTCGCGGGTCGAGTCCTGCCGACTACATAAGTTTTAAACCACTGTCCAGGTGACATGTGGCGGCCATTGATTGGGCCACATGTCACCATTCCATTCATCGCAAACATGCCACGTGTCGGACGCCAATTCGTCCACATGACTGCCAACCAACACTTGCCACGTGTCGTACGACCCTGCCACGTCAACATCCGTACGGACTATACAGTCAGCACACATTTTTTTTGCCTATTTAACGATTTGAACAGAACGCGATATCTCTCTCATCCGACGTCAGTTTGAACCCAAACGAGTTGCGTTGGGTTCGTGACGATGAGGCCTACACACCCGTTCGATTTGAAGCAATTCCGAACACTTTGAATTTTGAGCAAAATTTGATCCCCTGGATCATTAAAGGATTCATGTTATTTTCTTTAGTATTGTGGTTTAGAATTTGGCTCCATAACTTCTTAGAATCTAGCTTAGATAGTTGTGAAATTTGCTCTTGCCTTTTATTGATATAATACCTTTTTTTTCCTTTTAATTAGTGATTTGTGCGTATTGATCTTATCGAGTTTTAAGGACTCATTAGAAGCATCCCTAATGGATTTCCTAGCAATTTTACATTCTTTATCATACCAAGGGTTGGTCGTTCTATTATTTTGTTTACAAAACACCTCGAAAGTGCAAAGGGTAGTTGTAAAATTATGATAGAGTTCTTCAATGTTGTCCTTATAAGTTAGCAGATGTAATTTACTATTTAACTCCTTTTTAAGAAAAGGTCAACTTTACTTTTGTCAAAGCGCAATTGCCTTTGATTATCAAAATTCTCTTCAATGGTGCTCCTGTGCATGGCAAAGTCCAGAGTTAAGGTTAAAGGTTTATGATCAGAGTCGGGTTCATGGTCATTTAAAAGGTCAAATGTTGTTATTTGGCTGTAAACGAGGATATCAGATATCACATAATCTACGACACTACTACCTAGCCCATGAATACAATCATCCGGTTGGAGTTTGGCCACTTCAATACTCCATTGCAAATTATTAGGTCTTGAGAGTTGCAGAGCTTGACCAACTCAGTACATAACAAATTCTCAATTAGGTCTTCAGAGTTTCTTTTGTAGCTATTAGATAAAACAAGGTCCTCATCTAGCCATAAAGGATTATGGTTGGAATCAGTGCTTAAAAGAGTAGCTTGTTTAGTTGCAGTCCCGGCATTAAAGTCTTCTAGCAGGAGGATATTACCTTCATTTTTCAAACTATAAATATCTTGTTCTAAATTATTATAGGGACAATTGCTATCTAGATTGTTTTTTTTATAAAAAGTAGAATTAATAGGTCCAAAATAACAATTTGTTATATACATCTTCGTAGCCTTGGTGTCTGAAATTTCTATCCAAATGTATTGATTGAGAGGGTCGATATTATGAAGTTGAATGTGAGGATAAATGCTCTTTCTAATATAACAAGCTATGCCTCCTATCCCTCTACAGTGGGACTTTTTGTTCCATGTCGACCACAAGACACATCCTTCTATGTTAGAGACCTTAGACTCTTCATGCTCCCAAGTTTCAACTAGACAAATAATATCAATATCACTCGGGATGCAACTTATCATAGGACCTTTGCGCCATGGAAAGCCATGAAAGGTCCAAAAAAGGATCCCGAGTGTCCCAAATTCTTATTTATTATTATCCATCTTGTCTCTATCCCTAACAATAGCTTTTTGATTTCTAATTATTGCCCATTTTCCTTCTTTCCTGGCTTCTTTTACCTTTTGAACTTCCTTAATTCAGCTGGGTCTTCGGGAATGAGGTCTTCATTTATAAATATTTATGACCCTTTTAAGCTCAGAGATTTACTAAGTATGTTATATTTATGGTCATTACAACTTACTTTGACACGAATCAACCTATCTTTGTGATCAATTATTTTTCCTAGCCTCTTTGCTTTTATGAGGTAAGTTGTATCAATTTGTGATTTATTATTTAATTCTTCTTTTACTATTGCTAGCGTATCCTCCTCTTGTTGTTCTTTTATACCAAAAATTATGAGGTTCAAGGTTCTTTTATTACATTCATGGTCCAGTTCGATTAGCTTATTCATTTCCTCTTTGATGGGTTTAATATCCAATTTGTTTTCCAGATTAATTTTTTTTAATTTTTTTTATGAAATTTTGTATTTTTTTTATTTTTTTAATTCATTTTAATATAAAGTTTAAGATTAGGGTTTTTAGCGTTTTTTGAATATTTTTTTATTTTAGATATTTTTTTGAATTTTGTTTCTATTTTAGTTTTTTTTACTATTTTTTTGTTTTAACATTTCAAGTTTTTTTTTTTGTGTGACATTTTTTTTTATTTATTGTTTTCCAAGGAAATTTTAATTTTCTTCATTTATTTTTAGCTTTTTTCACCTATTTTCTCATTTTTTTTTTTTTAATTTGGATTTTGAATATATTTTTTTAAATATGTGTTTTTCTTCAATTAAAATAAAATTGCAAAGATTTTCTCCTTTCTCTTTATTTATTTTTTAATGTAAATTAAAAAAATAAAAATTAGAAAAAAAATAAATTCAAGTGACTATTTAGGATCCAATTTTGGGTTTTTTATTTGCATACTGATGTGTTGTCAAGGCCACAGTTTCAATTAGGTCGTAATTATCTATAATTTTAATGTTTAGAAAAAAAACATTTTGTTTTAGGTAGCGTCACTTTTTTATTTAGGTGTTGATTTTAAGGTTTTTTTGAGCTATTGTATGAGTTTTGAAGGCCATGCTTGAAAAATGTTGTAATTATGACCATGTTTGAAAAAATGGTGCTACTGGTAGCACCACTTTTTGATTTGGGGGTTGATTTTCATGTTTTTTATGCAAAAATATGAGTTTTTTGGGCCAGAGTTCTCCTTTCGAGGTCACAGTTCTCGTTAAGTCGGTAACTTTGTTGGAGCTATAAAATGCATGAAGAAGCAAGTTGTTAGACATGTAGAGTGGGTTTTGTTATGTAAAGAAAATGAGTTGTTGCTAAGAGTTTCTTGTTGCAGTTGTAAGTCCTTGGAGTCCCCAACAAGACAAATCCCTAGACAACTTGTGTTGGATACTTAGAGGGAAGGGGGATAGCTCGAGGGAATGTGTAGCAGAGAAGGGGATTCCATTCCTTAGGTTGTCTTGATTGAGGGGAAGAGATTTGGTGGATTGGGATGGTTGTAGGAAACTAGCTTGTTCTGAGTGGACAATACACACCCTCGGGAGGCACCGTTTCTTGTGAATTCCTAGCTCCATCTTGAGGGTGACTTGTTGTTGAGATTTGGAGTAGCAAGTCTATGGTTGGTAGGAACGCCTGTCCTCTGGAGTTGGTTGCACATTTGATTTAAAAAGATAAGTGTTTCAACAATGTTCAATATTTTTATTTATCGATTTAAACGGTTGTGCTTAAACTCTGTGTTCTTGAATAGTTATATGTTGTTGGGTGTATGTTTCATTAGTTGCATTCATGTTTATTGAAATTGTTGTTAGATGCATGGGAATTTTTGCATGTTGTGTTTATTTTTAATTTAATGGCATTAGAAATTTTTTATGGGTTAGTGGCGGGGGTGCTACAATTTGGGATTAGAGAAACAATGTCAACGTTGAACCTTCATGGGCCAAAGTCAGCATGTTGAAGCAAAGAATTAGCATAGGTGAAATTCAAGTACACCTACAAATTATGGTCGAAAATTCCCCCGAAGTGAAATTTGGAAAAATTTATTGGGAAATTTGAAGAAATTGAGCTAAAGGGTTATAACTCCCAATTTTGACCTTGTTTGAGCAATTACAGGCCCAGAACAGGCCGAGATTAAAGCTACAAAGCAACCATGGAAAATTCGGGTAAAAATCCTCAATTTCTAAGCGAATTCATTTGGGTTTCATGCTCAGAAATGTCCATGGAAAAATTAATAGCAATAGGTGGATGAAATCATAACAAAATTTAGTCCAAGGAGGTTAAATTGACAATTACAGTGTCAATTTAACTAAAATGGCATAGTTGTAGAGCCGACCATGGAGAAATTTGGGGAAATGTAGGAAAATCCCCAAATTTATGAATAATTTTGGTCAAATTGCACTTGGAAGTGGTTGCAGGGTCGAGTATGGAGTCAATAGACCAATGGTAAGGGTCAAATTTAACCAAAGAAGCATAACTAGAGGTTTCAAGGTTGCCTATGCATTGATTTTGGAAATTAAGCAATATTAGAAAATCTTGAATATTTCATAAATTTTGGAAATTTTTCGTACTTAATGATGTGGAGGCCATGTGTTAGGTGATGTGGACTGCCACTGTGGCAAGATCGAGTGTTTGTAGTATACAATGGTGCACCCGAGGTTGGCATAGGTTCCATGATGAATGAGTGGTGAGATCTAATACCATAAGTGGTATCATAGGTTTTTAAAATGGTTTTGCAAAGTTGCAAAAAAATTTGAAATGAATGTGGGAGCGATACATAGGCGAAGGGTGGTTTGGTGGTATCGGAGGTTGTTGCATCATTAAACTCCCTCTAACTAAAAGCTCTAATATTAAAGTGAGCCATAAATCTCCCTTTACCATCCATCGTTTGATCTAGCATATGAGCAAATCGCGCACTCGGAGGAAAAAGGGTGTGGTATGGGACCCGTCCATCCCCGCAGCCAATGAATGGGCGTCAGGTGGAGGCTTGGCAAAGGAAGTGCGACCCTTGTCCTATCCACGATCAAATTAGGCTCCACATGGGTTATTAGTTACAAGTGGGGCTTTTAAGTAATTAAAAAAAAAAAAAAAGGAGAGAGAGAGAGAGAGTTATAAAAAAAAACAAGTCTAGAGCCAAAAAATTGTTTTGGCCACAACAAGAGCATTTCAAATTAGAATCTGAAGAAATTTAAGTGGTGTGTTTGCAGAGAGCAGGGCTACAAGAATGTCGGTGAGGGTCACTGGCTAATTCTGCTTCAATTTCCCTAAAAACACAAAATAGTTATTTTTTAAGATTTGGGTCATGCTCTGTAACCGAGGCCCAAAGAAAGGTAAAAATTTTATAGGGAGTCCAAAAAGCAAGCATGAAGATACCCAATTGGGATTATGCTAAAATTCTAAAGAATTTGGAGTGGAGATGTCGAAACAAGGCAAAATCCATTATTCCCGAACACTTTTTGGGGATTCTTGAAATCTTTAGGGGAGGAAAAGGGACCCCACATCACCAAACCAAATAAATTCATTTAGTCAACATTTTTTCTACTCATCGAACTAGACAACTTTGTCTAGAGGAAGTTTTTATTAGTTTTTCTCCGTTTGGGAGATGGCCATTTTCTGCAAAAAAATCTAAGTCTAGAGAAAATGTAAAAGTGCAAAGTGCAAAGTCGTCAATTTGATATTTATATAGAATTTGATGGGAACATCTATTTCCAAATCTGAAAGTTGTTGTGTGTTCACAATCATGAATCCTATATGTGCCTGATATAAAAGTTTTCCAGGTTCTCGCTAGATTTTCTTTTATAAGGGGTTGAAGTTAGCCTCTGGGATTTATTGTACCAATGAAACTAGTGCAAAAAGGAGTGGAACTGTTGATTTTGGAAAGTCATCAATTCTAGCCCATAAATCAGGTGGAGACATAAGTATAGTCATCAAAAATAAATTCATAAGAGAATATATTTGAAGGCTCAAAATTTAGATTAGGGTATCATTGTTCTTCAGAAAATCAAGGTAAAGAAGGGCATGCAGCTTAATTAGTAACAATTTTATAATATGCGTAATTCTAACAATAATCATTACATGCACATTTTTGCAGAACTAGAGGTATCTGCGAAATATAATTGGTTCGTATATGAGGAATTCAGACATGGAGGATGCCCAAGGATCTTACATCCATAAAGACGAGATCAAAGGTTTACATGTCAACATGGGAAATGCAGAGACTGAGTCTAATAGACAAAGAAGCGGGGTGGAGCATGTGAAGCCTGTTTGAAATATGAGAAACTTGCATAAATAAGTGCATGGCTATAGAGTGGACAATGAAAGGATGATAAGAGCTCGAGAGGATAGATGCTACAGAGTCCAAATTTGTTGTAGAGATAAATTAATAAAGATTATGGCACAAAACAAGCAGCCTATGCTAGGTAAGTGGCAACATCTAGATCTCGTGATAGGAGGGATGACCACAGGGGATCTAGGTAATCAAGGAGTGTTAGCAGACATCATTTTTCACCAGGACAATCAACTAGAAGAACACATGTGCGTTCAAGGCTAGAGAGAAATCCAAGTGTGTCCCTTGTTAGAAATCAGAGGAGAAGGCCTAAGTCAAATATTTTACAAGGAGAGCTCGGGAATCTCAAAGAGAGAAGATGTTGAATCCTGTTTGTTGGGAATGAGGAAATATTTCCAGTTGCACGATTATTCGTGAAATGTAGAACCCATAATTGCAATCTACCATATTTAAGGAAAAACATATAAGTGGTGGGGTCAACTCAAGCAGGTTAAGCACATTGGTGAGAAGATGATCTCAATGAGGAAATTCAAAGAGTACTTTCATAAGACATGCTTGTCAAAACAATAGTATGACAAGAAGGTGCAAAAGTTATTTGAACTCAAGCTTAGAAGCATGACAATGGATGAGTATAAGAGAAGATTCCTTGAAATGTTGAGGTATGTTGGCTTCATAAAGAATGTGAATATAAAAATACAAATGTTTTTGAGTGGGCTACCTTTTTTTTACAATGATAAAATTCATTTTGATGAGCCCGAGACCTTGGAAGAAGCCAAAAGAAAAGCTAAGTATCTCTATGAAAAGAGCAAAGGAAGACCAACTTTTCAAAAGGCTTGGGATGACAAGAATAAAGGCAAGATGGAGCAAAGAAAGAAAGGTTTTAAGCCACCATTTTTCATAAACAGTTCTCAAGGATAGCCAATACAAAATGAGCCCAAGATGACAGATTCATTGGGGAAAAGGCCAATATAGTAGCACATAAAATAGTGTAGATGCGAGGGAGACCACCTATATAGAGATTTCGCTCACAGAGGAGAAAGGATGAGGAATGTTCACAATATCCAGGAGGATGATACAATTGAGGACATGAGCAGAAGCATGCCAAGGATTTATGCAACCTTGGATAATAGGAAAGTGGAATACAAATATCCTATGATTGAAGTGGAAGGTGAGATTGATAATTAACCCATAGCCATTTTAATTGATCATGGAGCTAACCATAGTTACATAGATCTTAATCTTGTTGATAGATTTCAATTGCAAAGAAGAAAACATGGGAAATCTTGGTTGGTTTAGCTAGCCACAGGAGCTAAGAGAAGGATCAATGATCTGGTTAAGGATTGTCCAATGGACATGAATGGACTCAACACAAAGGCATATTTAAATATTATACCTTTGGGTTGATATGACTACCTAATCGGTGTGGATTGGTTGGACAAGAATCATTTCGTTTTAGATTGCTACAACAAGGCATTCAATTTTCTCAGTGACGAAGGGTAGCAAGGAAAAGTTCATGGGATTCAAGGCCCTGTATCTATCAGATAAATTTCAGCCATGCAATTGAAAAAGAATTTTAGGAAAGGATGCCAAATTTATGCAGCCCATATGGAAGAGGAAACCAAGAATATAATGCCAAGTATCGAAGACCATCCAACCTTGAAATATTTTGAGGATGTATTTGGGGAGATATTAGGGTTGCCACCAAAGAGAGATGTTGATTTCTCTATTGATTTGGTGCTAGGAGTTGCCTCAATGTCCAAGACTCTTTATAGGACAAGCACATCAGAGTTGAAGGAAATACAAATGCAAATTGAAGAACTTTTGAAGAAGGGATATGTATTCCCAAGTGTGTCACCTTGGGGTGCCTCAGTACTCGTTGTGAAGAAGAAGGATGGAACCTTAAGGTTGTGCATTGATTTTGGATAGCTGAATAATGTTACCATAAAGAACAAATATCCTTTGTCAAGTATTGATGGTCTATTTGATAAACTAAAAGGTGCAAGGTTCTTTTATAAGATTGACTTGAGGTCAGGATATCATCAAGTGAGAATCAAAGAGGAAGATATCAACAAGACAACATTCAGGACAATATATGGACATTATGAGTTCACGATGGTGCCATTTGGGCTGTCAAATGCACCGATTATCTTCATGTGTCTGATGAATGGAGTGTTCAGAGAGTATCCAGACAAGTTTTTGATTGTCTTCTTGGATGATATACTCATTTGCTCAGAGATAGAGGAAGATCATGACTAACACTTAAGGACGGTGCTACATGATCGAGGGAACATCAGTTGTATGCCAAGTTAAACAAGTGCACTTTCTATCAACGAAATATCCATTATTTGGGCCATATTATTTCACAGGAAGGGATAACAGTTGATCTTGAGAATATAGAAGTCAATAGAGGATGGCCAACACCAAAGAATGTTACAGAGGTCAAATCATTCATGGGACTTGTAGGTTATTGTAGAAGATTCATTAAAATCTTTTCAAAAATTGCAAACCCAATTACTTATTTGCAAAAGAAGGGTGTGAAATTCGAATGGACTTATGAATGTGAAGAAAGCTTTAATCACCTGAAGAATATATTGACAAGTGCATCCATATTAAAGATTGCTAATTCAGAAGAGAATTGCATTGTGTGCATGGATGCATGCAAGGAAGGGCTTGGTGCAATCCTTGCACAAAATGGGCATGTGGTATGTTATGAATCAAGGAAGTTGAAAGAACATGAGAGGAAATATGCCACACATGACTTAGAGTTGGTAGCCATAGTTCATGCCTTAAAGTTGTGGAGGCATTATCTTCTGGGCAAAATATTTGAGTTGAGAACTAACCATAGTGGTTTGAAATATTTATTTGGACAACAATGTTGAAGGCCAAACAAGTTAGATTGTTGGAATTCCTGAGAGAATATGATTTCAATATAAATCATATCAAAGAAAAGGAAAATAAAGCAGATGATGCACTCAGTAGGAGAGTGCATGAGATGCATGCTACAACCATTAGCATTTATAAGTCCGATTCAAAAGAAAAAAAAGATAGAGGCTGCAAATTCAAATCAACACTATTTACAAATTAAAAAAACATTACAACAAAGTAATTTTCAACAAAAATTTAAGGATTGTGAGTTGAAAGAGGATGGATTCCTCGTGTACGAGGGCAAAGTATATGTGCTTAAATCTCAAGAGCTGAAAACTTTAGTGTCGAGAGAAATGTACAATGTGCCTTATGCTAGGCACCCATGATATCATAAAACAATTGTAGCTATAAGGGGCCAATACTTTTGGCCAGGAATGAAAAAAGAGGTGGTAGATTACATAGCTAGATGTTTAGAGTGCCAAAAGGTAAAGGTTGGACACATAGACCTGACTATATTGCTATTGCCATTGCCCATTCCTAAGTGGAAGTGGGAAGTTGTTATAATTGATTTCATTACTAAACTGGCCAAGACTATAAAACAACATGATTCCCTCATGGTAGTGGTGGATAAATTAACTAAGGCCGCCCATTTTATTCCAGTGAATCTAACTCATAAGACATACAACATTGAAGAAATTTATATGAACGAAATTACCAATCTACATAGTGTGCCCAAGGCAATTGTTTTTTACAGAGATCCCAAGTTCACATCAAATTTTTGGAAAGGGTTATTTAATGGATTTGGGACTAATTTAAATTTCAATACAACGTATCACCTAGAGTCATGTGGGAAAACATGGAGTATTGATAGGATAATTGAAGATATGTTGAGAATGCATGTAATGGACCAGCCTTCCAAGTGGGAAAACTATCTTCACTTGGTTGAATTTCTTACAAAAATGGGTACCATGCATCATTGAAGATGAGCCCATTTGAAGTCTTGTATGGAAAAAAAAATGCAACACACCCATGAGTTGGGATAACCCAGGGGACGAAGAAATTATTAGGCCATAATTGCTAAGGGAAATGGAATAGTAGATGACAAGGATCATGTAGAATTTAAAGGTTGCACAGGACAAACAAAAGAGTTATGTAGATAAAAGAAGGACATATAGGAAATTTAAAGTGGGTGAGCATGTGTTTTTAAAAGTAAAGGCTAAAAGGAGCCCACTAATATTGGGAAGTTGCCCAAAGTTCAAAAGGAGACACTATGGGCCATTTGAAGTTCTAGAGAAGATAGGACTAGTTTCATACATGCTTGCATTTCTTGCATCCATAAGAATTCATAATGTGTTTCGTGTGTCTTTATTGAAGAAACACATTATCCCTAGTGGGCCTAATGGTTAAGATCATGTGTTTCTTCATAAGAGGTCACAAGTTCAAATCCAGAGGGGGGTAAGGTATGTATACCTCTGTAGACTTTACCAATCAAAATCGTTGGGCAGAGGGGGTCTCATACACCAATTTGGTGTCTGGCTTGGCTGTGACCTTAAAAATAGATTATTATTATTATTATGTGTCTGGTCCTAACCATGTAATTGATTGTTCTATGATCCAAGTGGAGCATGAAGGGGTTTTCGGGTGGAGCCGGTGTGCATTATGGACTAGGAGGTCAAAGTAATCGAAAAAAAGCCATCGACCTAGTAAAGGTCTGGTGGACCTACTACAGTCCTGAAGACGCTACGTGGGAGCATGAGGAGACCATGTGGGAGGAGTACCCACATATTTTACAAATTTTGAAGAAAACTAAATGTACATTTGTATATAGGTGTGCAAGGATTCATTTTGGTAGTTGGAGTTCTTGGAGCCACATCTTGGAGACTTCTTGTCTGACATATGCAACATAGCCGTGAGCTAGGATAACCCCGCCGATAGAGCATTTATTGGGCCATAATTGCTAAGGGAAATGGAAGATCAAATGGTAAAGATTGGGCAGAATTTAAAGGTTGCATAGGACAAGAAAAGGATTTATGTAGACAAATGCAGGACATACAAGGAAATTAAAGTGGGCGAGCATGTGTTTTTAAAAGTAAAGGCTAAAAGGAGCTCGCTAAGATTGGGAAGTTTCCCAAAATTTGGAAGTGAGATATTGTGGGCCATTTGAAGTTCTAGAGAAGATAGGACCAGTTGCATACATGCTTGCATTGCCTGCATCGATGAGAATTCATAATGTGTTTCTTGTGTCTTTATTGAAGAAATACGCACATGATTGATTGGTCTGTGATCAAGGTGGAGCACGAAGGGGATTTTTGGGTGGATCCAGTGTGCATCCTGGACCGAAAAATCAAGGTGACAGGGAACAAAGCCATCAACCTATTAAAGGTTAGTGGACCTACTACGGTTCTGAAGATGCTACATGGGAGCACGGGAAGACCATGCGGGAGGAGTACCCACATAATTTTGCAAATTTTGAAGAAAATTGAATGTACATTTGTGTATAGTGTGCAAATATTCATTTGGGTAGTTGAAGTTCTTGGAGCCACATCTTGGAGATTTATTGTCTGACCTGTGTGGGAGCCTTGAAAAGGGAGTGGAACATCTTGAGGGGATGCAATGCAGAGAATGGGGTACACTTCCTTGGGTTGTGCAAGTTGTTGGGAATGAGAGATTGTTGGTTGGAATTGTTGCAGGAGTTATGAACTTGCAAAAGTATCAAATACTATGATGTAGATATTGTACATGTATACCAGGATGGCATTGTGCATCAAGGATGGTGCAAATTGTAAAGGAGGGGAATGTAAAATCACCACTTTTAATCCCCAGTTTAGCAATGTATAAAACAAATATGATACATGGCCACAGACCAAGCAATGTAATATGTAAACATTGTATATCAAAATAATAAAATAAAATGTAATGTCAATTGTAGACATACACAGACAAAGTCCAAGTTCGAGAATATTCATGTGTCTTAAATCCCAAGCCACTTTCTAAATTATTATTATTTTGTATGAACCCGCTATTTTCTTTTTGAGCGTATCAAAGCCCTGATCATTGAGTACATGTAAGAGGGTTGGGTGAAAAGTCATTTCACATAATTGTTGAGAGCACTGGGTTGAGTACAATCAACATCAGGGAATGTGAGAGTCAACATGCTTGGGTAAAAAGGGAAATTTGAATGGGTGTTGTAGGTAGTTTTCACGTGTAAATTTCGGGACAACAAGAGGGTGTTGAGCACAGAAACTTGAAGATAGTCATAGTGGGTTTTGTGGGTAGCTTGTTGGAGCTGTAAAATTCATGAAGAAGTTGGTTATTAGGCATGTAGAGTGAGTTTTGTTGTGCAAAACAAATAAGTTGTTGTTGAGAGCTTTCCACTGCAGTTGTAAGTCCATGGAGTCCCTAGCAAGAGAGATTCCTAGCCAACCTATGTTGGAGCCCTGGAGGGAGGGGGGATATCCCGAGGGAATGTATAGTAGAGAAGGTGATACCATTCCTCGGGTTGTACCAGTTGAGGAGAAGATAGTTGGTGGATTGGGATGGTTGTAGGAAACTAGCTTGTTGTGAGTAGACAATAGACACCCTTAGGAGACACGCTTCTTGTGGACTCCTAACCCTATCTTGGGGGTGACTTGTTGCTGAGATTTGGATCAACAAGTCTATGGTTGGGTGGAACATCCATCCTCTACAGTTGGTTGCACATTTGATTTAGAAAGATAAGTGTTTCAACTATGTTCAATAATTTTATTTTTGGATTTAAATTGTTGTCCATGATCTTTATGTTCTTTAGTAGTTATATGTTGTTGGGTGTATGTTTAATTAGTTGCATTCATGTTTATTGAAATTGTTGTTAGATGTATGGACATTTTAGCATGTTGCAATGATTTTATAGGAAAAAATTTATGGGTTAGTAGACGAGGTGCTACATCGAGTTTTAAATAATAAGTTATTGTTTACAAGGGAAGGAACACTCGAGCAGAGAGTGTTGTGTCAAGGAAGTATTAACAAGAATATTATATGTCATGAATGAAGACTATGTGGGTTTATTGCGGACTATAATTCTAGGGTCCAATGGACATGGAAGAAGGACAAAGCTTATAGAGTTGGCTGGGACAATGAAGAACTTGCAGAGGGAAGTGCATAGCTACAAATCAGGTGATGAAAAGTTGATAAAGACTCAGAAAGAGTAGAGCCAAAATTAGTATTCAGTTGCTATAGAGTTTGAATGACTTGCAAAGGAAAATTTACAGGGATCCTCGCATAGGACATGAAGCTAGCAAGTGAAAGAATGACATCGATAGGCACAGGAAGGTAAAGTAAAAATGATGACTACAAGGGTTGTTGAAAAGAGAATGAGGATCTCATGAGGTGATGAGTGACTCATGGGATGGGTGAGTCATGTGAAGTTTCGATGAAACCTGCATGGAGAACCTAGCTAAAGAAATTCACACAAAGCTTGCAAAAGAGAGAGAGAGAGAGATTGAATTTATTAATTGAATGGCAGAATAAATAATACACATGATATACTCTACATGGCTAAGAATAATGCACCATAGTAGTGATCTAGAGATATCTGGATACTCAATGACATAAACTGGAATTATCTACCACCCGGTCCTAGTTAATTGTCCATGCAATCATCAGTTAATTGAGTCACACGTGTGGAGGTGAGAGAAACACATGCATGCACATGATATGTTTCCTCCTGGTCACATGCATGTGATATGTGCCCTCCTAGTGAGAAAATCGAGGTGAACATGTAATTGTTGGTGATAAAACCGAGGCTGCCATACATGA
>JASDQU010099713.1:281192-348556 GCA_032191745.1 Picea mariana | reverse complement strand
CCCCCCCCCCCCCCCACATCAAAGTAAAATGCATCAAAAATGAAGAAGGAAAGAAAGACGGTTGTTAAGCAACTATATCCTTCACTCCAAGGAGACATCACAACTTTGCAAGTTTGTGCTCGGTGAAGATTTTTTTGAAGATGTAAATGTTTGTACAAATATGATGAAGCAGATGCACCAGTGAGATGTCTGTATATATCCATTTTCTCTTGTTGGAAGGAGGAAGATCCAAATCCCCTTCATTCATGGTCGTTTTCCAATATTGATTTCCTTTAGCCGTTGCATAGGCATGAGGGTTATATGTCAGAAATATGTAGCAATGCATGCACAATACTAGTTTTGTGGTTGTGAGTGCATGTGGATCTCCCTCAAATTGGGATCTCCTTCTTTTAGAATTGGTAGGGTCATCCATAAGATAATCAGTTGTCGGTAGGATGGACTGGCTCATTTGGGTCTTTGATCTAGCTCATCATCTGCATGCTCGATATCTTCTGAATCTGATTCAGAAATCATATTTGAAATCTGATCTAATTAGAATGATACATCATCTCGAATGTTTGGAACAAGAGGATGTGCAGAAGTCTCTACACCTGGTTTTTGAGATGAACGCATGGGAGTCTTTGTATGTGGCTCCTAAGATGCATGCATGGCATATGCAGAAGTCTCTTCAAACTGAGAAGATTTTTCTTCTAGTGGATTTTTTGTTGGCTTTGTCTTTTCAATCTCCTACATGCATTCCTCACAATATTCCTTTATTCCGAATAGCACCTCCAATTTGGTCCATACTTCGTCTAGAGTTGAGAGTGATATCACATGATAGTGAATTTAAAGAGAAACATACATGTAGATGAGTCGGAAAGCCATATCTTGTCTATTGAAAAAATAAATTTTATCATCGGTAGAATCGAGCTTTGCTTGTGTTTCCATGGTTATTCGATATAAACCTATACATTTGATAAGAAATAGAATCTTTGGCTTCCACTTGAAATAATTGTGCGACGTAAGAAGTGCTAATGGTAGAAATTCCATTCTTTCTGAATGCTTCAATCTTTTGTACCTGCAAATGAGTGCATGTGCACCTTGCTACGAACAACTCGTTGTCTTTGAAATTCACATAAAGCTTGCAAAAGAAACACATAGAGAGAGAGAGAGAGAGAGAGAGAGAGAGAGAGAGAGAATCAGTTAACCGAGTCATGCATGTGGAGGTGAGAGAAACACATGCATGCACATGATATGCACCCTCCTGGCCACATGCATGTGATATGCACCCTCCCGGTGAGAAAACTGAGGTGAAAATGCAATTGGTGATAAAACCAAGGTTGTCATGCACGAGGTTCCTACACTAGTCTAACTAAAGTGTAACTGAGTCAAAATTGAAGAGGGAAGGCACCCTATTTTGTAGGAAATATTCTCAGGAGAGAACATTCTCATCTATGGATAACGCCCTCAACATTAGACTAGAAAACTGAGGAAAAATAATTTCCAGATGAGTGTGTAATATCTCCAACAAGTCATCTATGTGCACAGGCATGGAAATGCTTGAAAATGAATTGTTATCTATGAATTAGCTACCTTTCTGAAAAAAGGTATTCATGTAAAGAAAGCCACTTCTATTATCAGAGTGCACATTGGAAGTAAGATACAAGTGCAAAAAAATTGAGGATAGAATAATGAATGTCCATTCATTTTGAGTGCCAATGGAGGAATACAACATTCCATTGGGAACAATTTGGTCTTGAGTGGACAAGTAGGGCTTCACTGTGAACCACTTAATGAAGTGCAAAGAAGTATTCATAAAATGAGCAAATCCAATGTAAAACTAGAGATAATGGCAAGGGCTACCATAAAGAGACTAGTTACGTTGGCTGAAAAATATCACAATATCAAGGTGATGGAATGATACGAAGTACATCATTCCAATGTGTTGGAAGGTTTTCGCAAGGTAAGGTTGGAACATGGTTTCCTAAGCAAAGACAACTACCTATAAGACATATTGGTTGGAAATGTAGAGTGGCCAAATGGGACTTGGCTAGAAAAGGTTCAAAGTAGGGAACAATAGTGCACAAATGAGCAGAATGATAATGCATAGGGTTGTAGGGATCTAGAAGGATTCAAGGAAAACTACATGGAGCATCAGAAGCCGAAACATATATTCATCAGAGTTCATAATGAAAGTGATGCATGAGGCATATAGTGAAGCTAAAATTCATATGCATTAGTAGGCATGATGAGAACAAATGTTAGGTGCATATTGATGTGCACTGGTGCATGCAAGAATGCCTGGACATGCATGTGACATGATTATAGACTAATAATGGCCTGCTATTATATATATGCAATAATGTTATTATGATAATTGAATGCAACCAACGATGAATTATGTATCTAGGAAACATTGTTTATAGCATGGTCGAAGATGTTGATGGTGTTGTTGCTGCATACAATAGCCATCCATATGAAGACAAATGAGGATGGTAAGAATGTCGATCAAGAGGTTGGTGAAGGGAGCCTACGAGCTTACCATCTTATCAGGTAAGTAATTTGATAACAACCATGTAGGTATGCATTCAATTTCTTATGATGCATAAATGTTGAAGGGAATTGAGGTAAGAGTTCCCTCAATCGAAATTCAATATTTGAATTGATGTGTAGAGGAAGAGGGACTTGAGTATACAAATGTTGTTTAATGTGTGAATGCAATTATATGAGATTTAATTACTTGTATGCAATGTTGGTTATGAGATCATAAATAGGTCAAGTCACGAGACACACTCTTGTTATAAAAATGGATGCTAGTAGAGCTAGCCATGTGTGAGGCCATGTTGTGGTTGGATATGAAAGGGCTATAGCGCCATACAAGTGCTTAGTGTTCTTCCCCTGTATAACCGATGTTTGGACTACAACCTCTTTGTTGACAATAAAGAACACTCAAGGATTATGTTCCTAGTGTTGCGTGGGTCGAAGAGGAAGGTATCCAAATGATTGAACAAGTAAACAAGGGAGAGTTTGAATGATGTGTCGAGGTGTTGGCTAGACCTTCCAACTCACCATGGTCGAATACATGACATATATAGGTGGTATTTCAGAGTTAATGCAAGGATGCATTGTGTATATGTGGCCAAGTGTATTGACACATCAATTTATTTATTGGTAAAGTTTGATTGCATTAATGAAAATAATCCACACCTATTCATCCATTTCTCCTTTACAAAGGTCGTGTGGGCTATCCTTGTGCTCATCCTTACACACATTTATCCATGGAATGGGTAGACTTTAAGTGACAATATGGATACGTGGCTATCCAATAAGTCAACCTAAAAAATACTACCAATCTTGACAAGCTGGTATATTTGGAAGGAGCGCAACAATGCTCTCTTTTAAGGAAAGAATCCTTCGGTGTGGACTGTTGCCTACAAAACTATAAGAGCACTCAACAAAAAATAGTCAGATTATATTTCTCAGGTTTTAAGACTGAACACAGTCACCGGACTTCCTGCTTATTCGCTGGCATTTTTCAATGGGGTTGCTTCAGTTGGAGGATCCATTTGTGGCGCAGGGGGTTCATTAAAGTGCACAAATGTGTAGGACTACAAATGGTTTTTTAATCGTGGAGAGGGATCCAATAACAAAGCGGAGTTAATGGGAGTGTGGGCCACCCTCACCATTGCCAAACGACTGGGAATTCAGTGTTTACAAGTGTTGGGGGATTCCAAAGTGATCATTGACTGGCATAACCAAATGGGAAATCTCCGGGCTATTCATATCGAAGGGTGGAAGATCATAATTCGAGATCTATTGACAACCTTCCAAGGTATCAGTTTCCATCACATTTTTAGAGAATACAATGAAGAGGCAGATAAACTTTCTAAGCAAGCCCTTTCGTTTACAAAAGGAAGACTTACTTATTACACCTGGGATGGGGAGAATGTCGGGCCTGCTCAACCTTTGAATATCTTCTAGTTTATGTCTATCTCTCTTCTTGTTTATGTTTATTGGTATGGGATTGGACTGCACAATTGCATCATAATCAGTTATGTATTCCTCCGTTTTTTTAATGAAGCAGTCTTATAACAGTTTAGTTTTTTCTGTGGGAAAGAGATGATCAGATTTGTTATTTGTGGAGTGGGGCCTTGCTGGGCAGTCTGATCTAGCTCCCTTGGATCAATCCCATTGATGTTTAAAAAATTATACTTAATATAATTTTAGTGCGATTTTTCTCCTCGAAAAAAAAAACTTGGTATGCTAGATCATGCATGTGCAAGGAATGATAGTTTAATTCCATTTAATATGATTAATAGTTGGAAGTGATTGAATTGTTGGTAAGATACAATTATGAGATCACTTCACGAGTTGTTGTAAATGTGCGGAAAAATACAAAGTGCACGAATATCAACAATTTTTTTGGCTAAATGAAAAGTTGATAAAGATTGTAGGAAGAATGGTCTCGAGTATGGCAATGGTGTAAGCCCATAAGGAAGACCGATACCTGTTGTTGCAAGAGCCAAACATTATGAGAAGGGATCTCATATTGAGAAATTTGAATTTCCTTATGAAACCAATTTGAATTAAAGGTCAGAGAGCCTAACATTGTAATATGTATGTACACTTGTATGGTGTTGTGCACCGAGGACAATGCAAAAATAAGGGGGAGGGGGTGTAACATCCCTAGTTTTACTCCTCACAAGTTATAATGTAACCATGCAAATATTGATTAGGCTGGTGAGCCGATATGTTATGGGTGGGATAGCCCATACAAATTAATATGGCCAAGGGCCAAACTATGCAAATTATACATTTAAATCATTAATAATAATAATCCCTCGCTGCAATACAAGAGGGACGATAACGATGGGGGGCTATGATTCCATAAGAGAGGGGGATGAAGAGGGGTCCAAGGGGTTACCCATTTATATTAACTCAAGAGTGGTAGGTGGGAAAAGTCATCTCACCAATTTATGAAAACATGGGTTGAGTACAACCACTTTTTGGGGAAATGTGGGTCACATGCTTGCATGAGAAGAAAATAAAGTTCAAGTTTCTTTTTGGCGCAATTTTTACATGTTGATTTTGAGAAGCAAGAAGGAGAATCAGGTGCTAGAAAGAGCACTAGCCATGTTGTGCTTGAAGGAAACCATTATTGGGTTGCGTTTATGCTAAAATTGTGGGCTATGTGCCTGTAAAATTGGGTCGTGAGCCCGTGGTGCATTTTCATGTTGAGGAATTGGCTTAAGATCCTTGAGAAGGTTGCCATGAGCACTCCAAATTATAGCTAAGAGTTCTTTAAGTCCCCAACTGTGAGATTTCCTGGCCAACCATGTGCTAGAGCTCTGGAGGAAAGTGGGAAGGCTCGAGGGACTACGTGGTGGAGAAGGGGGATCCCATTCCTTGGGTTGTGCATGTTGAGGGGAAAAAGAGCTTGTGGATTGGAATTGTTGTTGGACTAGAACCTTGGTTTTGGGTTGCTGAACACAGAGAGTGGATAACCAAGAGGGCTATACCTCCTTGTGGACTCATAGCCTCAACTTGGGGGTGGCCTACCATTGATAGAAATGGAACATCGATGCCTATGGTTGGGAGGAATGTCCCATTGTATGCAACTAGTTGGTTCTTGACAAACATATAAGTGTGTTGTGTTATTTCTTATTGTTAAATTTGTCATAGTCTAAACATTCTACGTTTTGGCCCTTTTCCAGGGTTTTTTTTGGTTTAATTTTGCTGGAAATCCGGTGAGAAAGTGTTGAATACGCAGATTTGAGTGGCTAAGTATGTATAATCCGAGTGCCCTAGGGGTTTTTCCACACGTTGAATCCATTTATGCATTCATAAATTCAATCTAAACAATAAAAACTTATGATTTCGTCCATATTTATGTCACTAGATTCCGACGAAAAAGGCCAAAACGTAGAACAATTAGACAACTCCATTAATTTTTGCTATGTAAGATTATATTGAATGTTGTTATGTTGCTTGAACTGTTGCATTCACGTTTTTATAGATGTCATTAATTGCATGAGTAATTTAGCTCACTGCATGCTATAAATTTTATTTATATAACATCAAATTTTCATTTTGATGGTAATGGGTATTCTACATCTAAAGGGTATTATTGTATAGTCTAGAGACTAGTCAATGACACATGTGCCCTTTTTCAATGAATTTTTTTTAACTAAGCCTTCATTCAAGTCCATGACAACCAAGATATGTGCAATGGCCATCAAGCTGGTCTCATGGAAAGAAAGATCTACTTCATAAAAATGCCCCAGGGCATTTCTTATATCCTTGAACACATATAATGACCAAAACTCCATAGGGAGACTCTACAACTTAACTAAAGCCAATATCAATTTAGCCTTCTTAGATTTTGCATCAAAAATGTCATCCACCTCTTCATCACTAAAGGTGTCAGACCCCATCTCCAATGGGAAAATAGAACCTTCTCAACATCCTCTGATGACTCGAATATGAATGCCATCTACCCCTTGGTTAGGATGTAAAAAACCAAAGAATAACCTAGCGAGGGTTCCCATTTTTCATGGATCCAAACCCTAAGCACCTTTATCCCCAATTATTCGGCCATGAAAATGACTAAACATCGCCTAATCTGCACCACTTTGTTCAATTTTAGCTCGTGTTTACGAGAAATACCTTCTCCCCCTCCACCATAGAAGCATAAGATAAACTATTTTCTTAAGAGGCTTGTCACCTCTAACTTGATTTTCATCAAAAGGAATAAAGCCTTCAACATAACTACCTCCTCTATGGGTAGCCATATCGAAAAAATAATTGATGAAACCCTTTCCCACCTGAAACCCTTTCCCACCTCCAAAGAAAGAAGGAATAAAACCTTCAACATAACCACCTCCTCTATGGGTAGCCATATCGAAGAAATAATTGATGAAACCCTTTCCCACCTCCAAAGAAACACCATGAGAAAGGATAAATTGAGAATCATCCACATGCTTATGCGAAAACAAGGGATAAACAAGCTCCACATACAAGGTAGCACCCTAATCAAGATTCATGATGAATGTGCGAGCTGACAACAAACCCTCTTTTGGAGCCCGAAACATCATAACAATGATCTAAATCATGTATTTTGGCACTATCCTCCAACCGAGAGATAATATTTGAGTACATTCTATTAAGATATCCATTGAAACCCTTATCAATGCATGTACCAAGCTTGTAGCCAAATCAAACACCTCCTCCCCATAACCAGCTATAAATCGACATTTTGGGTATAGAAACCAAATCAAACCCAATTCAAGAGCGTGTACTGCTTTTCAAACAAAGTTCATCACAGTGAGCGCAAGAGAGAGAGAGAGTACAACGATGGCGAGCAAGAGGAATATGAGTACGAGGAATGTCTGGTCAATGGTGCCGCCATTGGTCCTCCTGCTACTCCTATGCATCGCTTCCAGTTCAGGTACGCCAATGTATTATAAACTATTCTATGCAAAAAATCATATCATCTGATAATTGGCCAGATCTGGGTGTGATCTCCCACATCTGACAGAGTGTACCAAATGCTAATACAGTTCTCATTAACAATGCTGAATTTTAAGTTAAGAGTCAAATCAGTATGTGGAATCCCTCGTCTCGTTGAAGCGAGAGAGATAAGCAAGGGTCAATGTCAAATTGCCAGGGCTTCAGGCTTCAGTTGGATCCATCTACTGCCACTGCCACAATGTGTGTTTAGCGTTTGTTCGAGTCAAAGACAACTTATCTTTATCCATCTGTTACATACGATCCATTTAATACGGCCAAGGTTAGGGCAAGGGCCCATGTTACCCGAGACCGCACCCAACGTGGTGTTTCTGCCAGAAACCCGTCCCGAAACCAAAATCACAAACCAGAAACCCATATCTGTTCTGTGTTTCTTGTTTCTGGACAGGGAACCCGTTTCTCAAGAAGTTCTCAGCATTTCTTCTGCAAGAAACGACAAACAGAGAAGGCCCTAGTTCAAGTTTCTAATGTTAAATTTTAAATCACATCATCTCCATTTTGTAGGCACGTGACTAGTTCTTCGGCATGTAAACAGAATTGGATCGAGTATTCCTTCATCCATTCTGTGCAGAGGACTCGCCTACCTTGCAAGGCTTAATATCTGGTGTGTATTCACTCAAATCTTCACCTTCTATCACAGCAACAGGCAGACTACCTTTTTGCACCCACTAGAATGTGGGATTATGGTGGTTATTGGGATGATGGCGATGATGAGCTGCCTTTGTAGGTGTTGCAGGCGAATGCAGAAGAGATGTTAGATAGTCTTAGTCATAGTACTATTGACACAGGTCAAAGCAGTGCCTCTGGATCTTTCACTCCAAAAGTGCCAACAGATGAAACGGAATCTGAATATTAAACTATTTGTGAACTCATTTATCATTTATGAACTGAATAGTGAACATTTGATATTTGTATCGTTGCAAACTTTCTATTATGGATATGAATCATGTTATGAATACGAATATGATATCTCTTTTTAATTTTATAAATTTGAATGATTTGCAATTTTTTTAATTTAAATTATTTTTGTAGATGTATTAAAAAAACCCTAAAACTTTGCTTATTGTGAAACCTCAGAGTTTTCATTTCCCATTCTGAACTTGTTTCTTGTTTCTCGTAACATAGATGAAGGCCACTTCCCAAAGCTTGCTCATCGACGATATAAATTTTCTCATTCTCAGCTTGCCCTCATTGGTGTTGTCACATATATATTATATATTTTTTTGAAGGAAAACCTCGTGGGATCCCCCTTCATCGGAATATCTGGATGGAGGGTGGCTCAACCGTGAGCCACAATAATGGTTGTAACCTGTTAGCTTTTATAGCTCGGGAGGTACTCCGCATGTTTTGTCTTGTATGCGGAAGTGATCTTACATTTGCACTACTAGGCACTTGACTTTGTAATGGACTTTTATAAAGTTGTAATAAAGTGGTTCTTTTATTAAAGTGACTTTTATAAAATGTACCTTGTAATATTAAAGTGACTTTATGTCATAAAGTGCACTTATGTCATAAAGTGGGTTTTTGTACTTTAATATTTTAAGTGATTTATTTTGGAGTGAATGAATCATGTCCCTTGATCATGTAAAGGCAAGATTAGATCTTGACCATGGGATTTAGGGATTGGGAAGGTGAAATGTCACTTTCAGATTATAAGAGAATGCCTAGGGTAGTGTGCAAGACAAGAAAAGGAGTTTGAGAGATTTTTTTGAGAGAGCTTGAGAGAGGAAAGTGACGGCAACAAATTAGGAGATTTTCCCTAGAGAGCTTGGGCACATTTCCCAAGAATTTTCTGTGTGAAAAGTTGCTGAGTTTATTACTGCTGTTGGAGGCAGTACTTTACGGATCTGTACGGTCTGTACAACAGGGAAGAAGGGCACGTTTTTCTAGGCATTTTGCTGACATGAAATTCGAGGATGTTTAGGAGTATTCCTTGTTGCAGGGAAGCCATACTGTTCTATTCGTACAACAGACCGTGGGCAAGTTTTTCAATGTGATGTTCTGGTGGAGGGCCATACAACAGTATGGATTTGGCATGAATTTCAAGGCAGAAATTTGTGGGGACAATTTTGGGTGTTTTAAGTGGCTTCTTTCTTGTCGGAAAATGTAATCTTGCAGCTGATATGGACTTTCCTTAAGCTAATAAAATCTCTCTCTCTCTTGTTGGGTTTCCCCACATTGGGGTTTTTCCTGGCTAGTTGCCAAAATTTCTGAGTTTTACATGGATTTGTGACTGCTGTTCATTGTTATTTTTCAGCTGCAAAAGTGCTTAGTAATGTGTGTTTATGCTTATGAAGCTTAACTGTGAAGTGGGTTATTTTCATTTAAGACAGAAATCAATTTTTTACTAAGTGTGTGACATTAGCTCTTTGTTAGTGTGCTTTTGTCACTAATTTTCTACATGGTATCAGAGCTTGGGCTCTGAGGTACAGTGAGCAATGTTGTTTTTGGCAAGATTTGAAGGGGGAAATCTGTTGGTTGTTTTCTTTGAATAGTTGATAGGGAAATGGTTGGTATCAGATAGGATGATCCATTGGAAGGCATTTCCAACTACTTGCAGTGGAAGGTCCAAATATCATTTGTTCTCAAAGAGAACAAGCTTTGGAGTTATGTCAGCACTGTTGTTGTAGTTCCCACAACAGATCCTATTGCCTTGGATTTGCATGAGGTAAAGAAGGCCAAAGCATAGAGGATCATTTTGGATGGAGTGAAGGACCCACTCATCCCACATTTGGCTGAGAGGAAGACAACCAAAGAGATGTGGGATACATTGAAAAATTTGTACAAGGCTAAGAATGAAAACCGAAAGATGGCCTTGAAGGATAAACTGCATGACATGAAGACGGCTATGGGAGAGGGTGTTGCATCCTATCTTACTTGGATAGCTCAGGTTAAGGACGAGTTAGCTGCAGTAGGGGAGGTCATCTCAGAACCAGAGTTGGGAAGGATAGCCTTGAAAGGCTTCATGAAGGAGTGGGATGTCTTTGTGAAGTGTGTGGTGGGTCGGGAGAATTTTTCAGATTGGAGTAGACTGTGGGACAACTTCACTCAAGAGGAGATCCGGATGCGATCTCAAAGTAGTAGACAGATGGAAGACAAAGCTGATGAGAATGTTGCTCTTGCAGCAAAGGCCAAGGGGAAGAAGAAAGGGAATTCTGGGAGGGACTTGAGTAAAGTTAGATGTTACTGTTGTAACCAGTTGGGGCACCGTGCTTCTCAGTGTCTTGAGAAGAATAAGAAGAAAGAACAGGAGGGGCCTGATACAGTAGCAACAATAGCTATGGAGGACTTTTCGTCCAAGTTTGATATGGAATTTTCTTGGTCACTCTAGTATCCAGTGTCAGTAGTGTTGGATTTGTGGGTGATAGCAGGTGAATTGTTGACAGTGGAGCCTCTTGTCACATGACAGGAATATGGCGTATATTCCTCAGTATCACGGAGACATGTCTTGGTCGGCCGGTGGAGAGTGGAGGTATGGCACGAGCTGTACGTGGAGTTGGAAGGATTAGATTTTGACTTGAGTATGGAGGACTCTTGGAGGTTGATGGAGTTCTGTTTGTTCCAGGGTTGAGGGTTAACCTGCTCTTGGTCTCAGCCTTGGAAGATGCTGGATATTCTACATTGTTCAAGAGGGGACATGTATTTATCTACAGGGAGGGAGTGGATCCGGTTGAACCACAACTAATTAGTGATTGGATGGATAGGTTGTACAAGGTGCGAGGACAACCTACAGGTTATGATTCAGATTCAGATGAGGAGCATGAGGCTCCTGAGACTGCGGTGGGCCCAAGGATTCAGTCTTGCATCCCGAGGGAAGAGAGGGAGTCTCTTCTGAGCACCGACAGGAGGCTCAGCTGGTGTGATCGAACAAAAGCTCAGAGTGGGAGAATGGACTTTCCAAGGAGCTCAGAGTTCAGGGTAGCTGTCAGGAGGATGTGTTCTGGTTTGAGTTCTGTGCAGGTGTTGGGGTTGGCTCCAGGTTCAAAGGGAGCTCATACTGCGAATAGTGTGATGGGACTGGATGATGGTGATGGCAGCGAGTACATCCCTCGCTAAGAGGGAGTGTTAGCTTTTATAGCTCGGGAGGTACTTCGCATGTTTTGTCTTGTATGCGGAAGTGACCTTACATTTGCACTACTAGGCACTTGACTTTGTAATGGACTTTTATAAAGTTGTAATAAAGTGGTTCTTTTATTAAAGTGACTTTTATAAAATGTACCTTCTAATATTAAAGTGACTTTATGTCATAAAGTGCACTTATGTCATAAAGTGGGTTTTTGTACTTTAATATTTTAAGTGATTTATTTTAGAGGGAATGAATCATGTCCCTTGATCATGTAAAGGCAATATTAGATCTTGGCCATTGGATTTAGGGATGGGGAAGGTGAAAGGTCACTTTCAGATTATAAGAGAATGCCTAGGGTAGTGTGCAAGACAAGAAAAGAAGGGGTTTGAGAGATTTTTCTGAGAGAGCTTGGGAGAGGAAAGTGAGGGCAACAAATTAGGAGATTTTCCCTAGAGAGCTTGGGCACATTTCCCAAGAATTTTCTGTGTGAAAAGTTGTTGAGTTTATTATTGCTGTTGGAGGTCGTATTGTACGGATCCATATAGTTCGTACAACAGGGAAGAAGGGCATGTTTTCTAGGCATTTTGCTGGCACAAAATTCGAGGTTGTTTAGGAGCATTCCTTGCTGCAGGGGGTCGTACTGTTTTGTTTGTACAACAGACTGTGGGCATGTTTTTCAAGGCGTTGTTCTGGAGGAGGGCCGTACAACAATACAGATTTGACACAAATTTCAAGGCATAAATTTGTGGGGATAGTTTTGGGTGCTGTAAGTGGTTTCTTTCTTGCTGGAAAATGTAATCTTGCTATTGATATGTACTATGCTGAAGCTAATAAAATCTCTCTCTTGTTGGGTTTCCCCACATTGGGGTTTTCCATGATTGGTTGCCGAAATTTCTGAGTTTTACATGGATTTGTGATTGCTGTTCATTGTTATTTTTCCGTTGCAAAAGTGCTTAGTAATGTGTGTTTCTGCTTATGAAGTTTAACTGTGAAGTGGGTTATTTTCATTTAAGACATAAATCAATTTTTTTAGTAAGTATGTGACATTAGCTCTTTGTTAGTGTGCTTTTGTCATTGATTTTCTACATAACCTAATGGGATTCAGTTGGACTTGAACCTTGGCTGGATTAGAAGTAGAGGCCTCACGTTGAGCTCTGCCTTGAACAATCCATTTGAACAGATTGAGCTAACCCATTGGGCATTTCAAAAATTGAAGGACATGGGGGTGTGCTTTGATCCACCAATGTGTGTTGAGAAATGTAGCTCGAGCAGGAGCTTTTTCCATAGATTAGGTGTGAATGTGTGAGAGGTAGTTCGAGACGACTTCTTAGTGACCACCTAGGAAAAGTGGGAAATAATACCATCCTGTAATTTCACTTAAATAAATAACAATGAAAGTCAAATTTCTCATGTTCTCCTAGTCATAGAAATCCAAATGAAATATTCTAGAATATTAGTGAGTTAGATTTGTTCTAATCTTAGCCGTACACCTCATTGTTGAGATAAGGTGGGAGAAGTTGGAACACACATGGGAACACTTGAGAGAGGTAGAGACCAAGAGAAGAAGGAGAGTGCATATGAGAGGAGAAAGTGTAGATCCACTATAGCAAACAACAAAAGGGAATTTGTACCGCAACGACGTCATACAGTTGTACAATAGTAGCTGCTGCCTTTTTCCTTCAACAAAGTCATACTTCTATTTCAACAACTTTTTTGTTCTGTAGTGTTTAATTTACTGTACAACTGCTAAGTTACAACAAACGTGGAGGTACCTTGCAAGCTTTGATTGATCATTGGAATGATAAGCTGATTTGAAGGGGAAAATCACTGTGCATGTGTGTTATTCATTTATTGTTGCCATTGTTCATTTTCCAGCTATATGTGTGAGTGTTGCATGTTAAAAAATATTCATTTATGTGATTAAATAAGTTCAGATCTCTTTTATTTAATCAAGGGAAACATAGGACAACAATCATTTAGGGCTTTTGGAAAATTCACATGGTATTAGAGCTGGTCTCTGATTGAGATCCTCGAGGGTTTACAACATTAGATTAATTGTTGGAAACAAGGACCAACAATTAGAGGGTTTCATTATTGTTGCTTGAAAGACCAAGCACTCTTGAATGGTAGTTTTTTTGTTTTATTTTTAGATTAGGGAATTTGTGCAATATATCTCAGAGATGGCATTAGCAAGCCTTAGATTCGAGGACAGATTAGATGGTGCCTCCAATTACTTCTGGAAAGCCAGAGTAACATTGCTATTGGAAGAAAACGATCTTTGGGATATCATCAAGAAGGTAGTTACTCTACCTACAGATTTGCAGCAGTTGGCGACACATAAGAAGAAGGAAGTGAAGGCCAAGCGGGTGATCTTGGATGCCATGAAGGATCATTTGATTCTTCACCTATATAAGAAGAAAACAAAGAAGGAGATGCTCGATGCCCTGGTTAGGCTCTACCAGAGTGAGAACATTAACAAGAAGATGATATTACAGAACAAACTCAGATCCATAGAGATGACCAAATCATGCACCGTTACCAGTTACGTCATGAAGGTCACGCAGATCCGTGATCAACTTGCAGCAGTTGGGGAGAAGATTACAGATGTAGAGCTAGTGAACATGGCACTAAATGGATTCCTAGCTTCATGGGAACCATTTGTCAAGGGTATTTGTGCTCGTGAGAACCTTCCTAAATTTGAAAGGTTTTGGGATGATTGCATTCAGGAGGAGACTCAGATGGAGTCAAAGGCCAACAAGAAGGGTGGTGACGACAACCTAGCCCTAATTGGTCAAACCAAGAAGGGCAAAGGTAAAGGACCCAACAAGGGTAAGGGAAAGAGTGAAGAGTCAACCTCACAGCCAGGGAATAAGGACTTGAGTAAAATCAAGTGCTTCATATGTCATAAGCACGACCATTATCCATCAGTGTTCGAAGAAGAAGGGTAAAGGGAAGCAACAGAAGCAGGTAGCAGCTTCAGTTGAATCTCAGATGAGCGAGTTTTCCTCCAAGTTCGAGAAGGATTTCTTGATGGTATCTTGCCTTTCTACCAATACGGTTTCGAGGAACACTTGGTATGTGGGCAGTGGGGCATCTAGGCATATGACATCAGCCCGGAAGTAATTTCAAGTCTAACAGAGTAGGACTCGAGAGTTCATGTTGAACTTGGTGATGATGCCAAGTACCCAATAACAGGAGTTGGTACGATTCACTTCCAGCTCTAGTTAGATAACTCTTTAAACTTTGATGATGTGTTGTTTTTTCCAGGTCTTAGGAAGAATTTACTTTTAGTTTTGGTTATGGAAGATAAGGGCTTTGTAATAGAGTTAAAAAACCAATAAGTCCTTATAAGACCAAAGGAGTCTAGCCCAGAATCAGTTTAGGTGATTGGGTTAGGGAAGGCAACTTGTACAGGTTACGGGGTGAACTTGTTCGAGCCCTAGTTCATAACACAAGCAACTTGTGCGAGTTATGGTACAAGAGAATGGGGCACTTGCATTATATAGCATTGCCTATTATAAGGGAGATAGTCATAGGTCTTCCAGAGTTCAACATTGAGCAACAAGGAGTATGCAGAGGGTGCTTGCTTGGCAAGCCTGCCGAGGATGCTTTCCTAAGCAACGAGCACATGTCTAAGGGGATTGTAGACCTAGTGCATTCAGATGTATGTGGATCAATTTCGGTAGTGTCAATCACAAGGAGAAGGTACTATGTTTCCTTCATTAACGACTTCTCTCGCAAGACATGGATCTACTTCTTAAAGACAAAGGATGAAGTCTTTAGCAGGTTTCAAGAGTTCAAAGCTTTGGTTGAGAACAAGACGAGAAAGAAGATCAAGGGTTTTGAGGTCAAATAATGGGGGTGAATATACTTCCAACGAGTTCAAGGATTTCTGCAAGGAGGCAGGAATCAAGAGGGAGTTGATTGTTTCATACAACCTACAACATAATGGGGTTGCAGAGCGAAAGAATCGATCCATCACAGGGGCCGCTAAGGCCATGATTCATGACTAGGACTTGCTCATGTTTCTTTGGGCAGAAACATGCAACACAACAATCTACATCCAGAATAAGTGTCCTCACAAGATCTTGGAGGACAAGACACCAAAGGAAGCATTCACTGGTGTGAAGCTAGAGGTGAGTCATTTTCGCATCTTTGGTTGTCCAGTCTACATCCATGTACTTGTAGAAAAGATGACTAAGTTGGAGCCCTCTAGCTGGAAGGGTTTATTTGTGGGTTACAATGAGACTTCAAAGGCTTACAGGATCTATATTCCAGAGCAGAGGAAGACAATTGTAAGCAGGGATCTAAAGTTTGAGGAGGACTTCGCATCTAGGAAGTCACATGAGCCCATTCCAGTGACAAAGAACGAGGAACAAGAGGCTCTGAAGTTTGAGGTAGGGTCATCAAAGACACCAACAATTTCCACTTTAGGATGACAACCTTTAGGTAAGGAGGAGGAGACATTAGCCCCTTCCAGTTATGTCAGGACACCTCGATGGTTCACACAAACATTGAGGGATGCTTAGGAGTACATTGGGGCTCGTAGAAGCACATATAGGGAGAGTAGGCCTTCAAAGAAGTTTCCAAACTACGTGGCATTGATGAGCAACATCATAGATTCAAAGCCTTCCAGTTTTCAGGAGGCAACAAACGAACAAGTTTGGTGGGATGGCATGGTGGAAGAGTACACCTCCATCATGAAGAATGGTGTTTGGGACATAGTGCCAAGACTGGAGGGGAAGTCAATAGTAACTTGCAGGTGGCTCTACAAAATCAAGCATGTTGCGGATGGCAGCATCGAGAAGTTCAAGGCAAGGTTTGCGGCGAGAGGGTTCTCCCAGAAAGAGGGAGTAGACTATGAGGAAACATTTGCTCCAGTCGCCAGGTACGCTTCTATTAAAGCAGTTATGTCTATAGTTTCAGTCATGGGATGGAGGATACATTAGATTGATGCGAAGATAACTTTCCTTAATGGGATCATTGGGGAAGAAGTGTACATAGAGCAACCTCAAGGCTTTGAGGTAAATGGGAAGGAGTCCCATGTTTGCAGGCTTAATATGTCCTTGTATAGACTCAAGCATGCATCAAGAGCATGGTATTCCAGGATCGATGGATATTTATTGAGTACGGGCTTCACCAAAAGTGAAGCAGACCCTAACTTATATGATATATTTGTTGGGACTGATCTGCTTATTCTGGTGCTATATGTAGATGACTTGTTTCTTACATGTGCAGAGAAGCTCATTGCAGGGTGTAAAGTAGATATGGTAGTCGAGTTCGAGATGAAAGACATCGACATGATGCATTACTTCTTGGGTTTGGGGGTTTGGTAGAAACCAGGGGAGATATTCCTTGGGCATGTAAGTATGCGGTTGAGATCTTGAAGAGATTTCGGATGGAGGAATGCAAACCTATGGCCACACCCATGATCACCAATATGAAGAAGGTGACAACTTCAGATTCAGAGTTGGTGGATCCCACATTGTATAGGCAGTTGATTGGTTCCTAAATGTATTTGGTCAACATTAGACTAGATATATGTTTTGTAGTGAACACCTTGAGTTAGTTCATGGTGGAGCCAAGGCAAGAGCATTGGGTGGCAACAAAACATGTGCTTAGATATTTGAGGGGCACAATGGAATATGGTCTAAGATATCTTGGAGATGGTGAAGTGAAGTTGCAGGGGTATACAAACTTAGATTGGGCAAGCAATGCAATGGACAGGAAGAGCACCTCATGGTGCTACTTTAGCTTGGGATCAACATTGATATCCTAGTTTAGCAGGAAGCAGATTTCCGTGGCACTTAGCTCAGTAGAGGCAGAGTGTATGGCATCTAGTACAACGAGTTGCGAGGGCATTTGGATTCCCAAGTTACTTGCAGGTTTATTTGATCAGAAGTTGGATCCCACGTTGATAAACTGTGATAATCAGAGTTGTATCAAACTCTTTGAGAATTCGGTGTTTCATGACAGGTCCAAGTACGTAGAGATCAGATATGACTTCATTTAAGACAAGATTTAGAAGGGAGTAGTGAAGCTCCAGTATATTTTCACTGATCAGTGGTTAGCTGATATTCTGACCAAGCCCTTAGCAAAAGGAAGGTTTGAAGCATTCAGAGACAGACTTGGATTGGTGTAGAATTTCTTCCTTGTTGAGAGGGAGTGTTGAGAAATGTAGCTCGAGCAGGAGCTTCTTGCACAGGTCAAGTGTGAACGTGTGATACGTAGTTTGAGACAACTTCTTAGTGACCACTTAGGAAAAGTGGAAAATAATACCATCTTGTAATTTCACTTAAATAAATAAAAGTGAAAGCCAAATTTCCCATGTTCTCCTAGTCATAGAAATCTAAATAAAATATTCTAGAATATTAGTGAGTTAGATTTGTCCTAATCTTAGCCATACACCTCATTGTCGAGATAAGGTGGTTGCTAGGATTAAGGAGATTAGTTGCTAATATTTGGGAAATTAGTTGCTAGGATTGAAGAGATTAGTTATCTTTCTCAAAGCATAAATAGGACAAGATGGGAGAAGTTGGAACACACATGGGAACACCTGAGAGAGGCGGAGACCAAGAGAAGAAGGATAGTGCATCTGAGAGGAGAAAGTGCAGATGCGCTGTAGCAGACAGCAAGAGGGAATCGGTACAGCAGCAGTGTCGTATAGTCATACGGCAGTAGCTGCTGCCTTTTTCCTTCAACAGAGCCATACTTCTATTTCAGCAGATTATACTTCTCTGTTCTGTAGTGTTTTTGTTTACTGTACAGCTGCTAAGTTACAACAGACTGTGGAGGTACCTTGTAAGCTTTGATCATTGGAATGATAAGCTAATTTGAAGGGGAAAATCACTGTGCATGTGTGTTATTCATTTATTGCTTCCGCTGTTCATTTTCATCTATATGTGTGATTGTTGCATGTTCAGAAATATTCATTTCTGTGATTAAATAATTTCAGCTCTGATTTATTTAATTAAGGGAAACATAGGACAGCAGTACATAGGAAAATTCACAATGTGTACATGGGTCATGAGATCATTTCATATAATCTCTTTAGGATATATATATATATATATATATATATATATATATATTGTCTGTTTCCCAAAATAAACTAAACATGACCACATTTTAACATTCTTGCTTCTTTTCATATCATAGCTGATGACACAGTAAAAAATTTGCAAGTTGCAATCTAACCTAAACTAACCTATCTGGAAGCAGTTGTGGTAATTTTAAGTTTGTGTCAAAATCTCTTGTGTGGATTGCAGCTCTAAACCTCGCAATCACTCATCTCTGATGCACACCAGTACATAAGCCTCAATTCCATTGTATTTTCTACTTTGTTGGATTTAGTTGTGCAAATTCAGCCTAAGGGCTTCTGTTTTCCAGCACATAGGTAAAATGTATTAAATTTCCTGAAGTCGAGTGACCAATTTAATTATATATTCATAAATTTTGAAAAGTCTTTCTTGGTGGAAGTTGTGAGTGTGTGTCAACAGTATAACTAGGTCGGCTGAATGTATGAATGTGCTGTGGGTTAACATAATGGATTTTACCAACTCTTCGACATAATTTTGTTAAGGGCAAGTCCAGTCTAAGCGGTGCTATTTTCTACCTCTTAGGTCAATCTGTAAGCTTTCCTGCATGTAAGTAAACAACTTAATTATGGCTTGTTCAACATCGAAAATATTGTTTTGGGTTGTAGATGTGGTTTTGCTGCTTGCTGCTGAGTCCCCTTCTTTCGAGCTGAATGAGGTTTGCTTCCCTCCTCTCTCCTTCATACCCTCTATCATCATGGGAGTCTATTGCTACTTGTTGAGTGGAGTGACAGGCTGTCACATCTAACATTTGCTCATGCCCCTAACACCTGTTATGGGGGTTATGAGATCCGAGAGTAGCCTAGGATGGTGAAAAAAAGAAGTTAAAGTGCATAATGGAATATCAATTTTTAGTTGTACTTGCATCATGTCCTATCTATGGACCTTGGTTGATCCAAAACTAACAAAACCATATATCTATGTTATTTCTGATGCTGTCCAATTTTATTATAGAAAATAAACGTGTATACCATTTTTTGAAACTAAGTACGTGCTTGGTTGTTGGTCCATACCTTGGTTGATCCAAAACTAACAAAACCATACATCTATGTTATTTCTGATGATGTCCAACTTTATTTTAGAAAATAAACGTGTATACCATTTTTTGAAACTAAGTATGTGCTTAGTTGTTGGTTCATCTCTTGGTTGTTAGTTAAATTCTAATGCTATTGCATATTGCATCATATTTTTGTATATGGTAAAAATGCTTTTAATCATACTTGCATCATGTCCCACTTCTAGAAATTGCTTGTTTCAAAACTAATTGTGGCATACCCAACTACCTCTTTCTCTTGTTGTTGAGGATAGATGCATCCCTACTCATTCATAGGAGCACTACTTCACTATAACATGGTCACAGTAAATAGAAGAGAATCATATTCACACCATTTAAACTTCGCGAGTGTTTTAACCACAAAGATAAACTCAACACAAAAGACTTAACATTCATTACAATTACCCATCGAAATGGATGCATTTTCACACTATGAAACTTATCTATATATTGTTTGAAGGGAGCGATTTACTACCTAGCCATAGGCAATCCTTGCATGATTTCCAATCCCTGAGCCGAGGCTATGAATTGTCAGGGGTGAGGGCATCTCTCTCTCACAAGCACAAATTCTTAGCTCACATTAGCTTCACTCAGGGACCTGCTAGCCTATGCGTTGGAACATGATAGTGCAACAACTTGAACATAGAAAGAGACAATATTGCATTAATAAACAAGGTACTTGCTAGTCCACACACTAGTCAAGAATACCCTCTATGGTGTTTTCACTAGACAAGATCCCTTATTTTGCTAACCTACACATTGGTTAAAATGTCGTAAATGCTACACAACCTCCTCTGCTTTTGCTTTTCACTACCATTCCTTTGTAGATGTAGGAAATTATAATAGATGGTATTTTTCTTGCCAAAACCTACTTCTTCAACTAGGGAATAATTACTACAACCCTCCATGATTATCTCTCCACAAAAGCTACCCCCAAGCTCTTATCTTTAGAAGCACTATACACATAGGAGTCAACAACAACATCAGGGTAAACACTAAATGTAGAAGGCTTTAGTGTGTTGAGGGAATGGAGAGGAACTCAAACAAAATGGAGAAAAGCAATGTGGAAGAAGAGAAGAACCTTGAAAAATGGGAAAAAATAATTTTTATAATAGCTTGGTAAAAATGTATGGTATAAAGGTAGTCAATGGTGGCTTGCCGGGTTAGTGAAGTCAGGGTGATGTTAAAGTCCCTACCAAAGTTCAAGTGTCATCTATGACACCCTTGCTTTTGTGCTTGAGTTTGTTGTACACCATTACTTATGACATTGATTGGGGCTAGGTGCATGCCCTAGGCGAATCTGATGGAATGGATAACCCCTAGTTGCAACAACTTAGCCAAAGGATTGCTTTTACAAGTTCACATGCTTGTGTGCTCGTGTTGACTAGAAGCATACTATAAAAAAAATGTGCGTGTTGTGCAAGGTGTTGATTTCTCTCAAGGCATGATATTCTCATGCCACATATCATATCACAAGGGAGGAGTTAAATGGATGCCTCATGCCCTCCTCCACCACTGTCAAGTCATATCCCCTCCTCATGTTTCCCCTTTGCCATTACATGTTCGATTTATATTAATTTCATTCAAATAACTACATTATTTAGACTTTGGGTCTCAACTTAGATAAAAATTATAAAACATATAGTCTACATACTATTGTAAATATCGTGTGTAATATTCTATAAATATTACACACGATATTTACACATGGCCCATGTTCAAAGCAAGTCGAAATGACGTATTACATTCCCCTCTTCCTTCGAACAGCACCAATCTTAGTGCGACCCTCACGACTTGAACAAAAATGGGTATTTTGCCTTCATTGCATCGTCCATCTCCCATGTCACCTCATTCAACTTGAAGTGCTCCCAATGCACCTTGATTAGAGCAAATGCTTGGTTATAAAACATATGGTCACCATCCCGTCAAGGATGCGTGATTGCCTAGGTTGGAACTATCCATCTGATTTTACAGTTTACTTAAATCAGAGTCCAATCAATCACATGATTAGGATCATGCAAACATTTCTTAAGCAAAGAAACATGAAATACACTATGCACTCTAATGTAAGTAGGCAATGCAATCTTATATGCAATTGTCCTCGTTCTTTCAAGAATCTCAAAGGGATTACAAAATCTAGCAAGTACCTTGGCACGACTCATTAACTTCAACAATTTTTTTTTAGACTTTACCCTAAGAAACACATGATTGTTGACTTTGAACTTGCTACGAATTATGCTTAGATCTGCATGATGTTTCTATCTGCCCTGGGCTGCCTTTAAACTTTTCTTAATTCTGACAATCTGCTCCTCTATCTCTTGGAGTAACTCTGGCCCTAGCCAACTCACTTTCTAATGGGTTATCCCAACTCATTGGAGTGTTGCATCTTCTGCCATATAAAGTCTCAATTTGACTCATGCCCAATGATGCTGAACGGTCATTGTTATATGAGAACACCACTAAGTGAAGATAGTCCACCCACTTGGGCTATTTGTCTATCACATACACCTATAACATGTCCTCAATGAACTGATTAACCAACCATCTTGGTTATCCCATCTAATTGTGAATGATAGGTTGTACTGAAAATCAACTAGGTGCCCAACTTTGAACAAAAGCTCTTCCGTAAGTTCAATGTACTTTGTTCTCTATTTAACACAATTAACTTAGGCACATCATGAGGCCTCACCACTTCTTTAACAAATATTCTAGCAGGATTTATTGCTTTATGGGTAGATTGAATGGGAATAAAATGTGTTGGCTTTGTCATGTTGTCCACTGCTACCTTGATGGAATCATGCTGCTTTACTGACTTGGGTAACCTAGTTATGAAGTCCACCATGATCACATCCTATTTCCACTTAGGGGGAGGTAAAGGACGCAACGACCTGACTAGATGTTGATGGTCTACATGGACCTTCTAAATCTGTAGGCGTCTAGACACATATTCTGCTACATCCTTCTTCATACCTGGCAAAAAACACTGCTTTCTGGAACAACCGTCTTCTATTACCTTGGATGTCTTGGGTAAGGAACATTGCACATCTATCTCAAAATTGACTTCCTTAAATCTGTAGAGTTAAGCATGCACATTCAACCTGTATTGGTCATAAGCCCAGCATCAACAAGCTGAAATCCTCCATACTTGCAATGTGCCTTATCCTTGCTATTTTGCAATTCCTTCTTCACCCGAAGGTAATACTCATTTGCCACAAAAGCTCAAGCACTCCTCATATTAGACTCACAAGTATTGATGGCAACTAGATGCCTTTTCCTGCAAAGTGCATGTGCAACTTTATTCTCTTTTCCTTCAATGTGCTTGATCTCAAAATAGTATTCACTAAGAAACTCTAACGACCTCCTTTGCTTGGCATTTAAATGTGGTTGATTGAACAAATGTTTCAAATTGTCATGGTCTATTCCCAACTCAAACTTTCTACTAATGAGGTATTGTCGCTACATGTTTAGAACATGAACCACTGCAACATGTTCTAAATCATACATGGGAAATTTCATCTCATGCTACTTAAGTTTTCGAGACTCATAGCATACCACATGGGTAAGTATTACTCCAATACCCTCTTTACACACTTTAGTATACCTGATAAGATCTTTTTTTCGATTTGCTATTCTCAACACTGGTGCACTAGTAAGAAGCCTCTTCAACAATTGAAAGCTTTCTTCACACCTCAGTTTCCACGCAAACTTCTTAGCCATCTTCTGAAATGAGGTAGTAGCAAATGCAATCTTGGAGAATTCCTTAATGAATCTCATATAACTCCCTTCAAGACCCATAAATGTTCTTACATCAGACACATTCCTTGGAGTGAACCCTTCCATAATGGCCTCAATCTTCTCTGAATCCACTAATATACCTTCTTCAGATATGATACGTCCCAAACAGTGGACGTACTCCTGGAAGAATCGACAGTTGCTTAATTTAGCGTATAGCTTGTACTTTCTCAACACTTGTAGAACAATCTGTAAGTGCTCCTTGTGCTCTTATTCTAGTTTAGAATAAGGTATATCGGTGTATCATCCAAGAATACAAGTACAGACTTGTTGAGTATTTGCTGAACACGCTGTTTATTGGGCACATAAAGGTAGCTGGTTTGTTGGACATACTCATAATGCCCATAATGCATACTGAAGTTGTTTTGAATATGTTTTCATCCTTTATCTGGATTTCAAATCAATTTTGAGAAGACCTTTGCTCCTTCCATTTGATCACAAAGAAGTCATCGATTCTCAGCAATGGATACTCATTCTTGATCGTTACTTTATTCAAGTTCCTGTAATCTATGCTTAATCTCAGGGTTCCATCCCTTTTCTTCACAAATAGAATTGGTGCTCTCCACCGGGATATGCTTGGACTAACATAGTTGTTTTCAAGCAATTCTTGCAATTGCATTTTCAGCTCTAGTGGTTCTGGTGTGCTCATTCTATATGGAGCTTTGGATGCAGGCTGATCTTCCAGAGCCAACTCTATTGAAAAATATGCACTTTCTTGGGGGAAGTCTGGGCATTTCCTCTGGTAATACATCCTTGAATTCCTTAAATATCGTAAACTCCTCAAGCTTGGGTCCCTTATCCTTGGATGACCTGATCACATTTTCTGTGAGCATTTGGCAGCCTTTCCTGAAACAATTTTACTTCCACAGCTGAATTAGGCCTCATAGAAACAGGCCTTAGAATGCCTCATACAGTTCTCACATTCCATTTGTCATTGATGCAGTCAAAATTTTTATTGTAACAGTGAACTTTGGTTTGACATGGTGCCAACAAATCCATTCCTACTACCACATTACACTAACCAAGAGGCATGATATTTAAATCTAAGTGGACAGTCTGTTTATCTCAACTAGACATTACTTCACCATCTCACTTACACACCTCTTTGTTCTAGTGGCTAGTTGAACTAACCATGGGTTACTATGCTTAACATGCTTAACAAAGCAACTCTAAATCAATTTAGGTGCAATATAGCTGTGGCTAGCCCTAGGGTCAATCGAAATAGAAACAGGTTGGTTCCCAATCTTACCTTGGACCTTGACCATTGCAGATTGATAATCTGCTTGTCAGTCCTCTAATGCTGCATAAATTTTAGGTGCATGAGCCAGATTTTCTACTGTGGTAGCTTCCTGCAAATTTCTGACCACTTTAGCACTTCCTTACCTCCTTGGGCAATCTTTTGGCATAATGCCCGTCTCTGCACACAAAGAATTACAAAGTTCTCGACTTTCTACCAGCTACATCCACAATCTGAGTTCTGCTTTGTGCTAGCTGATTAGACCGCAGCACATTTTAATTATGCCATATGAAGGAAGGTTTTATAACCCTTCTGCCTTTTCTCTTACAAGTTACATCTCCTTATCCTTTGGCTTCTTGTGGAAGTCCTACTTGTCTCTTGCTTTCCACATTGCCTTCCTCATGGTTTTAGGCCTAAATGAAGGCTGCAATCCACTCAGAAAACAATTCACCTTCAACTGCTCATTCTTTACTTAGGATACGTACTTCAGAAATTTCATGGACTTCCCTTCATAATTGCTCATTGACATCGATTCCTGCTTAAGGGCATGGAATTAATTGATCTTCTCACAAGAATGAGCAGAAAGCTACCCTTGCACAAAAAAACTTTTGAATTGCTTCCAAGTGAGTCTTTTTTCCCCAAGTTTCTTCACCTGCCACTGATGCTCCCACCACGATGAAGCTTTCCAAGCAATATTATAAATAGCTAATCTCACTTTCTGAATTACTGAGTAATCATCTAACTGGAAGTACTGCTCAGTCATCACCTCTTCATCGAATGTATGCGATGTGGCCTTAATATCACTTTGGAGACCTTCCTTTCACAATCAATTTTATGCAGGGGCAATTGGTCAAAAAGGTTTTTGCAAAGCAAAAAGAATTTTTCCTAATTATTCAATATGCCAATATGATTGGTAATGCTATTTTTGAGGAATTTTGTCCTTACATATGGAAGATTGAATCTTTTTTCAATCTAATCAATTGTTGACAACATTGAAGATTATCATAAAAGATGTTGATTGTTGCTCATAGCTTGATGAAGGATACATGTAATTCTTAAAGAACTTCAGTTCTGCTATTTCTCATTTAAAATTAACTTTATTTATTTAACTTGATCATTGATGTGTCTTATCACTGATTTTATTCTACTATAATACTAGCCTTTAAGGTCATGATTGCTATTCAATATTATACCTATTTTTGCTCAAACTGTGCCATCTTAATTGTACATTTGATCCTTAGGTAGTGCAGATCGTTTTTTGAATTTCTTCTTTTATTTATTTATGCATCCTACGTATCCTCACAAGCATGATTTGGATGTACCTCCTTAAAATATTAAATGGTGTGTAAGATGTACCTCCATGATTATAGTCACATACATGTACAAACAAAGAGAGAGGGTGGGAGTTTTTGTTTGATTGAGTCTCTTAACAACTGAAGTTGTTGTTATTGCAGTGGTTGCTAAGAAGAGTGATGTCTCAGAGCTACAAATTGGAGTGAAGGTAAATTTGATTTCTTTCACAATCATTTTCAATACAAAGGAATCAACATGTCCAAAGAGAAAAATGACAAGCTAAAATGCCTTTGGCTTGTTCGAATTAGGGGGAAATAAAATAATGACACTAGTGGTAGGTTTGGTGTGTTTATGTTTGCTTTCTCTGCGTGAGTTGGGGAAGCTTTCCTATTTGCATAGCCATTGTATTAGATCAGATTTTTGAAATACAAATCTTCTTTTGTCATGATTTCTTAAGAACATTGTACTGAATTGGGTTTTTGAAATATAAGAGTCTTTACTAGAACAAGTTGTCTGTTTTTAGTTGTTATTGGCAATTGCATTGGAAGGGAAGGGGGGAAACTAATTGTGATTATTGTGACAGCATGTTCTTTCTTTGTGGATAACATGTAGGAAAAGTATCTTGCTCTAAATTGATGATTTTGTTTTTCTAATAATTTTGAAAATACTCATGTAAAAGGTTGTCTTATGTAAATGATAAGTTGGTTCGTACTTTTTGATTGCAATGTTCCATGGGTTTACTTGTAGCTATAAGCTATACCTTTCTTATAATCTGTTTGTCACAGTAGCGAATAAAAAACAACGCACATGCAAAGATTTCTTATGATAGATATAATATGAAGGTCTGTCCATATGGGTAGTAAACATCATAAGAAGGTAACAAGCACTATAAGGTCGCAGACCCACCATCATTCAAGTTAAGTACCTCTAGAGCTTAACCTTGACCTACTCCATTGTTGCCCTTGTATTTTAACCAGGGTATTGATGAAACACCTACAAGCGTGTTAGGATTTAACTATGCAGATCCTTGGGGCTTCATTATAAGTGGACATGATTCCAAGTTGCTGTCATACATATTATGGTGTTGGCCATGAAGCCCTTACTAAACGTAAAATATATATCTTGTATTTATCAAGTCATGGAGGATATAATATTAATATATTCGTAGCAAAGAAGAAAGTATTCAGTCAAGGTCATATTCTTTGACTAGGAAAAAACTGTTTTCATACTGGACGAGTAATTGTAATTAATGATGGAAAAGGGCTGCCTTAAGTATAGTAGAATAACTATGCATTTTAGGATTGTTAATTTCCTTTAAACTCAGCAAACAGAAATAAAATGCGAATGATTTTTTTTATCCAGAAATTTATTTATCTTGTAATATATATATATCTTGTATTTATCAAGTCACGAAGGATATAATATATTCTTAGCAAAGAAGAAAGTATTCAGTCAAGGTCATATTCTTTGACTAGGAAAAAACTGTTTTCATACTGGATGAGTAATTGTAATTAATGATGGAAAAGGGCTGCCTTAAGTATAGTAGAATAACTATGCATTTTAGGATTGTTAATTTCCTTTAAACACAGCAAACAGAAATAAAATGCGAATGAATTTTTTTTTATCCAGAAATTTATTTATGCTGATATAACTTTTGAAAATCATGCATTAAATTTACAGATAAGTTATTTAACTAAAACGAACAGAAGAAGCAAATAGAAACCAAGCACATAAAATAGGAAGACACCAGAAGTACCCTGGAAACCCGAGTGTGGGGAAAACCAGCAAAGGAGGGGCTTTATTGACTTCAGAGGAATTAATTTACAGCAACAAAAAATTCAGAAATTTCTTACAGCCCAACAAACTCGGCCTGCTTTTTTGGCCCTGAAAAACCGGCCCTGCTTTTTCGGCCTCTGTCTCTGCTGGAGCGACCTGCTCTCAACTCACTTCCTCTAATGCTAAGTCCGCCCTTCCTCATTCTGCAGAATCGACTTCCTCTTCCTCAGCCAGTGCCCTCACTTATCAGCTCAACACAATGTGTTATGTCCTTCACCCTCAACCTCCTTTTATCACTCTAACTCACCTTTTCTTGAGTCTTCTAGAAGTCTCCAAGAATTCACTTTAGTGAATTATTATTTTCCAAAAAGTCACTTTTCAGAAATTTGAGTGAAAAGTCAATAAAAGTCATTTAAATGACTTTTATACTTTTCATAAGTTAAAACTTAGGATAAAATAAAAATGCTGATCTGGGTATTTTAATTGTGTCCATCAACTAGCCTTGGACACATAGGCTTAGCTGAGACACCTTCTGAGCTACAAATTAACACTCCCTCTTAGCAAGGAAGGTGTTCTGTACCACTTCCAACTTGTCTCTGAAAAAGACAAATTTTTCTTTCATCAAGGCCTTCGTGAGAATGTTTGGCACCTGCTCTCCCGTAGGCACATATTGTAGCTTCACTATCCCCTTCTGCACACAGTCCCTCATGAAGTGAAATTTGATCTCTATGTGTTTGGATTTGTCATGAAACATTGGATTCTTAGAGAGCTTGATGCAGCTCTGATTGTCTAGTGAATGATAGTCGCATCCAACTTCTGGCCAAACAAACCGATGAGCAGCTTACGAAGCCAAATGGACTCACATGCTGCTAAGCTAGCTGCGATATATTTTGCCTCAACAGAGCTCAACGCCACTAACTTCTGCTTCCTGCTGAACCATGAAACAACTTCCGATCCCAAGCTGAAACAACTACCTGAAGTACTCTTCTTGTCCACCATACTACCTACCCAATCTACATCTATAAAGCTTGTCAGCTTCACCCCATCTCCCTGTATATAACTCAACCCTTAATCGATCGTGCCATGTAGATATCTCAGAACATGCTTTGCTGCCAACCCAATTTAACCTCCTCGGCTCAATCGTAAACTGACTGAGTGTGTTAGCAAATCATATATCCAGTCTAGTGTTGACCAGATACATCAGAGAGCCAATCAACTGTCTGTAAAGAGTAGGGTCCTATGTCTATAATCTGGAAGCATCTAGCTTCTTCCGGTTGGTCACCATGGGCATAGACATAGGCCTGTAGTCCAACATCTCGAATCTCTTTAGGATCTCCACCGCATACTTCCCCTGTCCAAGGAAAGTCTGACCATCATGCTGCCACACCTCTAGCCCCAAAAAGTATTGTATCAACCCCAAATCTTTCATCTCATACTCTGAAGCAAGATCCCTCTTGCACTTTGCAATGAGCTTCTCTGAACCTGTAAGAAACAAGTCGTCCACATACAACACAAGAATGAGTGACTCACCTCCAACTATGATGTAGTAGAGGTTGGAGTCCGCCTCACTCTTGGTGAAGCCCCTCCCCTGCAAGTAACTGTCAATCCGTGAGTGCCATGCTTTGGGAGCCTGCTTGAGGCCATACAAGGATCTCCTCAACCTGCACACATAGGAATCCCTCCCATGCACCTCAAAACCCTTCGGTTGCTCGATGTACACCTCCTCCTCAATGATGCCATTAAGGAAAGCCGTCTTTATGTCCATTTGGTGGATCTTCCACCCCATTTCTGCTGCAATCGAGATCACAACCTTGATTGAAGTGTATCTCGCCACTGGGGCGAATGTCTCATCATAATCAATTCCCTCCTTCTGAGAGAACCCCTTAGCTATAAAGCGAGCTTTGAACTTCTCCACACTGCCATCCGCAACGTGTTTGATCTTATAGATCCATCTAGAGCCAATCACTGATTTCCTCTCTAGCGAGGCACCACCTCCCATACACCATTCTTCATGATGTAAGCATACTCTTCCACCATGGCATCTCTCCACACTTGCTGCTGTGATGCTTCCTCATAACTGGAAGGCTCGACCTCCAATAACTCACCCATCAGAGCCATATAACTGGAAAATCTCTATGGTGCTCTGCTCTCTTTGACCAATGTCCTAGGAGCATCCACGTACACTTGTGCCTCTCTCAAGGTCTGCTCTGCCCATCTAGTTTTTCTCCTCCTAGTAGGAGTCTCCCGAACAGGAGGAGCCTGTTGCTCCTCATCCTGATTTGTAGTCTGATCATTCGTCCCTACACCTGTACATGTACCTACACATGTACCCTGTACCTCCTCAGTCTTTCGAGTCTCTAGCTTCTGATCCCCTACTGCTGCTACACTAGTATCATGAGCCTTTCTTAAGGCTTTGTACTCCTCAAATCTCACATCCCTCCTAACCACAGTCTTTCTCAAGGAAGGAATGTGAACTCTGTATGCCTTGGAATTCTTGCTATAACCAACGAAAATCCCCTTCTCAGTAGCGGCCTCGAGATTTGTCCTCTTCTCTGAGGGGACATGACAATAAACAAGGCATCTGAAAATCCTGAAGTGTCCAATCTTCGGTCTCCTCCCTCTGAATACCTCCTCAAGAGTCTTCCTCCCCAATGCCTTGTGAGGACTCTTGTTCTGTATATATACAACTGTGTTACATGCCTTCGCCCATAAGAACCTAGGCAGATCCTGATCATACAACATGGCTTTAGTAGCCCCAACAATAGCCTTATTCTTCATCTCCGCCACCCCGTTATGCTGTGGGTTGTATGGAACAATCAACTCCCTCTTTATCCCAACACCTGCACAAAAATCCTTGAAATCCTTCAAGCTGCACTTGGCTCCATTATCGGATCACAATGTCTTGATCTTCTTGCCTGTCTGGTTTTCCACAAGAGCTTTGAACTCTTGGAATCGATTGAGAACCTCATTCTTGGTCCTCATGAAGTAGATCCAAGTCTTCTTGGAATGGTCATCAATGAAGGTGACATAGTACTCAAACCCACTCAGGGATGGTGATGACATGGGTCCACATACGTCTGAGTGTATCAATTTTAGGATGCCTCGTGCCTTGCTGTCACTACTCGGGAAAGTTGTCTTGGTGTACTTCCCATAACACACCCCTTGCATACCTCATCATGCTCTGTGCTAAAATCTGGCAGTCCTGTCACAATCTCCTTGAGCCCCTAGAGTGCTCCATGATGTTGGTGCGCCATCCTATGCCATAACTCTGCCAAGTCACATACGTTGCTCACTAATACTTGGGCTAGCTCGAACTGAAGTCTATACAACTTCTCCTGCTTGATTCCAATCACTTTAGCAACCTTGGAGTCCTTGGGCCTTATGTACACTCGCCCATCCTGAAATGATACTACATAGCCCTTGTCCTCCAATGTTGAAACTGATATTAGGTTCTTCTTCATGCCCGGAACATACAACACATCCCTCACCATCAGTGGCTTCTCAGACTCCCTCTGAAATGTCATCGTCCCATGGCTTGATGCTCGACACTTGGCATTATTGCCCATCTCAATCACGAGGTCCATCTCCTCCTGCAAGCTGGAGAAGTACTCTCGCACTCCAGTCATGTGACTAGAGGTGCCACTGTCAACATACCAAACGACTGAACTGGATGAACTAGAGAGACATGCAATGAGTGAAAACTCATCCTCGAACCTAGCTGCAAACTCATCAGCTTCAGCTGAAGCTGATGCAACCATGTGTGACTTCTTGCTGCCCTTCTTGTTTGGGCACTGACTGGCAAAGTGGCCTGGTTTGTGACAGACAAAACACTTTATCTTTTTGAAGTCCTTCTTCTTTTCTTCCGTAGAGGTTTGACCTCCATTAGGGCCCTTCTTTCCTCCAAACTTGCCCTTTACAACTAAGGCAAGATTCTCCTCATCCTCTCACTCTTGAGTCTTTGGCTGACTAGCATGTGAGGTACCAACTCACAGCTCCTCCTGGGTGAATTCATCCCATAACCTCTCCCAATCAGGGAGTTTCTCCCATGCTACAACACCTTTGACAAATACGTCCCACTGCTTGGTGAAGCCGTTCAAGGCTGTCCTCACTAGCTTTGTCTCATCCACAGTTTCCCCAACAACTGCCAATTCATCTCTGATCTGAGTGATCTTGGTGAGATATGTATCAGCTGACTCTCCCCTGGCCATCTTTGTGCTTCTGAGTTTCTCCCTGAGCAACATCTTCTTTCTTTGGTTAGCTGATTGGTACAATTTAACTTGGAACTCCCACATATCCTTAGCTGTCTTCTTGCCAGACAACTGAGCAATGATGTGGTCTTTGACTCCATCAATAATTATTCACCTAGCCTTCACATCTCTCCTGAGATGAGCTGGTTGTTGTGTTGGGTCTGCTGGAAGTACTGCTATCCCTTCAACAAACTCCCACAAACCTTGTTCCTCTAGCAACAAACCAATTCACTATATCCCTGGATTGAAGTTTGAGGCTCCCTCCAGCCCATCTTCGAATCTGAAGCCTGCGTTGGCCATTATGTCAACTGCCTCGACTCACACACCCTCTTTGGTAACTCAACCCCATTGTTGATTTACACCTAGTCTGCACAACAAATGGACTTGGTTTCTTCTGTATTCAGAGGCTGGGCTCTGATACCATGTTAATTTCCTTTAAACTCAACAAACAGAAATAAAATGCCAATGCTTTTTCTTTACCCATAAATTTATTTATGCTGATATAACTTATAAAAAATCATGCATTAAATTTACAACTAAGATATTTAACTAAAATGAATACCAGAAGCAAATAGAAACCAAGCACATAAAATAGGAAGACACCAGACCCTGGAAACCCCAGTGTGGGGAAAACCAGCAAAGGAGGAGCTTTATTGGCTTCGGAGGAATTAATTTACAACAATAGAAAATTCAGAAATTTCTTACAGCCCAACAAACTCGGCTTGCTTTTTTGGTCCTGCTTTTTCAGCTTTGCTTTTTCGGCCTAGCTTTTTCAGCCTCTGTCTCTACTGGAACGACATGCACTCAACTCACTTCCTCTAATGCTAAGTCGCCCTTCCTCACTTTGCAGAATCGACTTCCTCTTCCTCAGTCAACGCCCTCACTCATCAGCTCAATGCACAATGTGTTATGTCCTTCACCCTTAGCCTCCTTTTATCACTCTAACTCACTTTTTTTTGAGTCTTTTAGAAGCCTCAAAAAATTCAATTTAGTTAACTATTAATTTCCAAAAATTCACTTTTCAGAAATTTGACTGAAAAGTCAATAAATGTCATTTAAATGATAAAATAAAAATGCTGATTTGGGTATTTTAATTGTGTCCATCAACTAGCCTTGGACACATAGGCTTAGTTGAGACACCTTCTGAACTACAAATTAACAAGGATGACAAGCAAACCTTGAAAATTAATAATAATGACACATTCTGGAACCATAGCGTTGACTTGAGACATGGTGAAATTTGTGGGGATTGTAATAATTTTTAAACACCTCATATTTGGGCCGTATTTTCTAGAGAGTTTTTTCTTGCATTTTCCTATGCATAATTGAGTCATGTCCTTGTCAACTGCAATGACGAAACATTCTTGAGCTATAAAAATAGTGTAAATTGAAGAATTACTAGCAAATCAAGTTATTCTTTGTCTAGAGCATTTTATAAGATGATGGTACTTTTCTACTTATCTATATGTTTATAAGATGAAGTCTTTCTTTGATTTGTTATATTTTTATATTTGCATATTGTTACAATAAATAAATAATATAATATAAAGACATTAAAATAATAAATAAAGTAAAATTAAACATTAATGTAATAAAAGGTCACGACTAAAAGTCACGACTCTTCATAAAAAAACATAAAGGGCATATATATAGGCATGCCCTATCTTTGTAATATCATCATATCTTTACAATCAATTATTATTATATATATCTTATTATGGATTCAGAGTGAAACTGTTCATTAAGAAACCCTTATGTCCTTCACATTGGTATAAAAGATGGTCGCTCCCTTGTGTCACATTCATTTCCCACACTCCCCTTGTTTTTTCCCCTCACCGCAGCCTTCCCGTTCCCCACACTCCCCACGTTTTTCCCCTCCTTTCCCCTCACCCCCATTCTCCCACACCTTCTCCCTCGTCCCCAGCCCCTTCCCACCCCCTCCCCATTCTCCCACACCTTCTCCCTCACCTGCAACCCCTTCCCACCCCCTCGTAACTCTACCCCACAGTTCGCGTCCCCAAAGTCTGAACCCCGCAGACATTCCCCACTCCCTCGCAACCTCTCCCCACTCCCCCACGACTTGTTCCCACCCCCTCTCCACTCTCCCACACCCTCCACTCTCCATAGCTCTGCATACATCCTTCCACGCACTCTCCGTAGCCTCCCCCACACCATCGGCTCAACACTCCCATACTCAAAAAAATTGTACCCCCCATTACACCCATTAATTATATAATATAATATAATTATATATATAATTAATATTCCTTAAATTACATACAATTATTTAATTAAAATAATTAAAGGGCGATATTCCAAGCAAGGTCAAAATTACAGAAAAATACTCACCCCCAAACACCAGAAGGATGTCGGAATTAAAAACTCAAGTGGAAAAATAGACCAGGAATGTAAAAGCATTAGAAAATCACTTGAAAAGTCAATACAAAAACTCACGATGAGTTACTAGAAGAAATAAGGCTCAACAACGAGGCACTTAAAAAAGATCTAACGCTTAACCTTAAAGAAAAAATTACCGCGGAAGTTGGGTTTGAGCTACGACAAGGCATAGCCAATCTAAAACAAGATCTTAAAGATGATATTTTTCAAGAGCTTGGGATGAACTTACAACAAGGCTTGGGTAACTTGAAAAGAGAAATAACAGAGGATTTGAAGCAAAACTTGACTGTTATAATGCAAAATCAGGAAGAACAACATATTGAGCTCTTAAACCTTATAAAAAATCAGAATCACCACCAATCATAGTCAAGCACATCTAATCTACCTCCACTTTTCCACGATTCAGTACCAAACCCCCAACCTACATCACAATACCAACCCTTAATGTTATACCCACCCAAAGCCAAAATAGAACTCCCAAAATACAACGGAGGCGATAATCAATGTGTAGCTTGGTTTAACAAAACTGAAGAATATTTCCACATATATAACATGACAATGGACGAACAGAAGGTTAAATTGCATCCATGTACCTCGAAGGCACTGCATACAATTGGTATCTATGGTGGAAAGGAAGAATTCAGTCATATAATTGGAATTCTTTCAAAAATGATTTTTTTAAAAGATTCCAGGGTATCTCGGAATTTTTTTTTTCTTTCAAAACTCACCAGATTACAACAAAAAGGCAACATAGATGAATTTACGCATCAATGGGATGCTCTCGTCACCCGAGTATTTGGACTATCTGATGATCAATTACTCCAATCTTACATAGGTGGTCTCAAACCACATATCCAAGACGAGTTAAGATTACATGAGGTTACTATGGTAGAAATAGCAATACGCAAGGCAAAAGCCGCAAAAGAAAAACTAGAAGGCCAATCAAGATTCAACAAGGTTTACTCAAGGAGTCTTCCTCAGAGCACAGGAAATGACATACATACCACCCAATCTATGTGAAGATAGAAGAAGAAGTTTAGAGTCCCAAAGGATAAAAGAAGGAAAATGTAAACAATGTGGAGAGAAATGGGACCCAAGACATAGGTGCCAGATCGAAGATTACTCAAAAAAATTGTACACTTGTGAAGTAGAAAAAGACAACGAATCGGGCTCAGCGGAATCAATAAATGAAGAAATGACAAATTTCCAAAATGACACTTCAGAACTCATAGAAGACAACACACCCTCACAACCATCACAGGCATTACCCAACCACAAACTCTTAAATTAAAAGGACATATCAAAAATGATAATGTCACCGTACTAATCAACACTGGAAGTACCCACAATTTCCTCAATATCAAGATTGCAAGGAAACTCAAATTATTTGTATATCCAGTCCCAGACATGAAAGCAATGGTTGCAGACGACAAAAAAATTGGAAATGTCGGAAGATGCCATAAGGTGAAACTCCAAATCCAAGATTTCAATTTGTTATCAGAACTCTACACCATCCCTCTGGGAGGAGTAGATGTGGTTTTAGGAGTCTAATGGTTACAAACCTTGGGCACATACTCAGTCCATCACCAGGAACATTTCATCCAATTCAAGTGGCAAGGGCAAAGTTATAAATTATATGGTTTTCAACCTCTACAAACACAGGTTGTGTTGTCACAACAAATGGAAAAAATGATCCGAAAAGGAGCAACCACATACTTCATCCAATGCCACAACATAGAAATACAAGAATCAGAACATGATGACTCCAGAACATCAGACGTCCAAGATCTAATTCAAAAACACAAGAAGGTATTTCAAGACCTTCCCATGGAGTTACCGCCTCAAAGAAGAATTGAACATATAATTGAAGTTAATCCAGGATCAAGCCCAGTCAGGGTTAGACCATACATATACCCTCATCACCACAAAACAAAGATAGAAAGATTAGTCCAATACCTATTAAAATGTGGTGTCATCACGAAAAGCAGAAGTCCATATGCATCTCTAGTAGTGTTAGTTCGAAAGAAAGATGGATCTTTCAGATTATGCATAGATTACAGAGGGCTAAACAAAATAACAATTAAAAACAAATTTCCCATCCCATTTATTGACGAAATGTTGGATGAACTTCATGGAGCAAGATATTTTTCAAAACTTGATTTAAGATCCAGGTACTATCAGATTAGAGTCAAACTAGAAGATGTAGCCAAGACTGCCTTCCAGACACACGAAGGTCACTACGAATTCAAGGTGATGCCTTTTGGGCTAACTAATGCCCCCGCCACTTTCCAAGCGACAATGAATGAATTATTTCACCCATACTTACGGAAACATGTCTTAGTTTTCTTCGATGATATCTTAGTGTACAGTAAAACATGGGAGGAGCATATGAAGCATTTGGGACAGGTGTTATCTCTTCTGGAGGAAAATCAATTGTAAGCCAAAATGTCAAAATGTACATTTGGCAAGGAGGAAGTAGAGTACCTTGGTCACATCATATCCAAAAAAGGTGTCAAGGTAGACCCCAAGAAAATCATGGCAATCACATAATGGCTTAAACCCAAAAACATATCCAAGTTAAGAGGATTTCTAGGATTGGCAGGATACTATCGAAGATTCGTCAAGAGTTATGCTCATTTAATCGCCCCCCTAACAAATCTCATTAAGAAAAATTCTTTCCAATGTAATTTGGAAGCACAATTTTTTTTTGAAAACTTAAAAAACATTATGTCCACAACCCCGATATTAGCAACACCTGACTTCTCCAAACCTTTCATCATCGAGTGTGATGCGTCAGGTTTTGGAATTGGAGAAGTATTGATGCAATATGGGCACCCAATAGCTTTTGAGAGCAGGAAACTAAATAAAACAAAATGCTTACAATCCACTTACAGCAAGGAAATGATTGCCATCATGCATGCATTAACAAATTGGCGCCAATATCTATTTGGAAGTAAGTTCTTGATATGCACAAATCATAACAGTCTCCAGTACTTGTTACAACAAAAAACATTGTCAACTGAAAAACAAAAGTGGATAGAGAAAATTGCCATGTTTGATATGGAAATTCTACAAGAGGAAAAGATGAAGAAACACAAGTTTTTGCAATATCAATAGCCATTCCAGAATGGTTGGATGAAATCCGAACCGAGTATGCAAAAAACCTGTAGACTTGCTCTATAATCAACAATTTAAATCAATACCTTAAGTTTGAATGGAAAAACGACATCTTATGGTATAAAGGAAGAATCTACTTAAATACCAACTCAAGATTTAAAGCCAAGGTTCTTCAAGAATCTCATGATTGCCCAGCTGCATGTCACGTCGGATTTTTCAAAACATACTATAATGCACGAAGATCATTTTTTTGGAAAGGGATGAGTGCAAATACTCGAAAATATGTAGCATAATGTGATCTCTGTCAGATGAACAAGAATGAAAATGTGTTGACCCTTGGGTTACTCCACCCGTTACACATTTCCAACCAAAAATGGGAAGAAATTTCAATGGATTTCATTGAAGAACTACCCATATCCGACGAAAAAGATAAAATATTAGTAATAGTAGACATACTAACCAAGTATGCACACTTTATTGGAGTAAAAAAAACAGATTCAGCAAAACAAATTGCTGAAATATTCTGTAAAAATATTTACAAACTACATGGGTTCCCTAAGGTTATCGTCAACGATAGAGATGCCAAATTTAAAGGGAATTTTTGGAGAGAATTTTGCAAACAGATTGGAAGCTCTCTCAATATGAGCTCAGCTTACCACTGTCAAACAAATGGTCAAACAAAAGTTGTCAATAAATGTTTAGAAACCTATCTTCGTTGTTTTATATCCGACAATCAAAATAAATGGTTTCAATGGTTGCACCTCGCTAAGTGGTGGTATAATTCCACTTATCACACTTCAACTAAAATGACACTATTCCAAGCTCTTTATGGTTACGAACCTCCATCGTGGAAGGAGTTGGCCACTAGCCACATAAAAGTTGCGTCAGTAAAAGACCATTTAGACAAAAGTCAGAAAATCCCTCAATTACTCAAAGAAAGCATAACAGTTGCAAGGAATCGAATGAAGCAACAAGTTGACCAAAAATGAATTGAAAGAGAGTTTGAAGTAGGAGAATGGGTATTTGTGAGACTTGAACCTTACAAACAGTTACCCCTTAAACAACATGGGAAGAATAAATTGGCTCCAAAATTTTATGGACCATATCAAATAAATAGAAAAATCAATCACGTAGCTTACTAGTTGGATTTACCAGATAAAAGTCGTATTTGTTGATTAATTGGGTTGGTTGTCATTGATGTCAACCCTTGAAGAATGTTCGGTAGCAAATTTCGGTATCACAAAGGTAATGGGTAAGGGACCCAAGTTTGTTTGATGGATAATGGTATGAGTTTTGATATATTTGCAGGTAAGACTATTCTAGATGGATAGTACATGTCATGCCATTTCCGGTGGTATGTGGAACGTCACATAACTCCTCACGGTTAGAGAGTTATGGCCATGTAAAGTTGGAGAACCCTCATGAGTCATCTAGAAGCCCCAAAAGGTCAAAGTAGTCAAAGTGGTTGCAAAGAATACTTTATTTAAATAATAAAGTGAAGTGATGAGTGTACTATAAGTGAAAGTGGATACAAAAGAAATTATTTAAATAATAAAGTTAATGGAGAAATTACTAAGTGGACAAGTGGTTAGAAGTGGGTTAGCCCTAAAATAAGGAAAGTGGTTTAAGAGATTTTAGAAGGTAAATAATAAAGTGAAGTGATGAGTGTGCTATAAGCCAAAGTGGATACAAAATAAATTATCCAGATAATAAAGTTAATGGAGAAATTACTAAGTGGACAAGTGGTTAGAAGTGGGTTATAGCCCTAAAATAATGAAAGTGGTTTAAGATGGTTAGAAGGTAACCCTTTGAGGAAGGTACATAAAAGTATAAATAAGAGGCAAGGGTCTCTCATTTAATTACACTTGAGCATATTGAATATCTACAAGTGACCGAGGTAACCAAAGGATATCTAAGGCGAATTTCAGAGAGAAGGTGAAGTAAAGAAGACCGAAATTCAAGGGAGGATAAATTCTTTTGATGATGCTTTCTAAGGTACGTTATTTACAGGTCATCTCACCATTTTCGCAATAATTTTTTTTCTAGAATGATTCAGACCGCGAAATCTGGAGGCCGTTGAGGAAACATATCCAAGTAGTTGTGATAAAAATTTCAGCTTGGGGATCGTTGTATTTTTGGAGTTACACTCTGTGGAAAATAGGGTTTGTGGCTAGTCCTGAAACTAGTCTAAAACAAGTGTTTCGGGTAAAAACGTCATAACTTCTTCATAACAGATCCAAATTCAGCAAGACCAAATGTATTGGTTAGAGTACAGTTTGTAGTATTCTATGTACCATATTCAGATCCATACAACAAATATTCCGTGCGGGGCACACTCTACAAGTTCGCTCTCTAGAATAAGCCATAATTCAATAAGGTTTGCTATTTTTTCTATAACTCCTTTTCTGAGAGGTTCCAAGTGGTGAAATCTGGATGAATTGCATAAAAGACACTGAAGAACATTGTGTACTATTTTCAGAGCTTTATTCATTATAGGTACATAGTTATGATTATTTCAAGTTAGGGTTGTTGACTGATCCAAAACTAGTCATGTGAGACTAAAGTAAAATTTGATGAAAATGGTAGTCTCTTGTGAAGGAAGGTTTGCAGGTATGTGATCATATACACCAGGTCTTTTACAGAGTTACAAATCAGATTTGGAGGATGAAATTGATGAGGGCTTTTGGTTGAGGTATATGTTGGGTATATGGTTGAGACAAGTAGTTGATGAGTTGGCACATGCATGAGGTGTATAGTTGATGATGTTGGTACATCTTGATGATTCATAGTTGATGAATAGTTGATGCATGATTGGTACATATTTGGTACATGGTTGGAGGCATTTGTTAGTAGTATTGTTGACCCATGGTTTATGGATGATGTAGCATACTTATCTTGGTATATTATTAGAAGCACATATTAATCTTTTGGTGATGATTATGAATTGTTGTGTTATGCTTGGTTGATGCACATCTTGGTGATATTGTGCATATGGTTGAGAGTTGTCTTGGTGATTGATCTTGGTGAGTAGATATTATTTGGTTGATAAGATTGATGAGACAGGTTGTTGTGATAGGTTGTTTGGACAGGTTATTGTGACAGGTTATTTGTATAGGTTTGGTGCATGGCTGATGCACTTGTTTATGGTACAGGTTGATGTATGGTACATGTTGGCACAGGTTATTGGTACAGGTTGTTTGGTGCAGATTGATTGGTACAGGTTTACAGCAGTATATCTCACAGTGATAGTGTGACAGTGGTTCCATCATTCTACTTATATTTCAAGGCGATTGGATGAGGCAAGGACATGTGATTGCAGCCACCTTTCGGTTGTAGCCGGAGAACATAGGGGGTTGTAGCCTCCTTTTGGTTGTAGCCCGAGAATTGGGGAGTTGGAGCTTCCCTCAGGTTGTTGATCTGGATTATTTTCGACACGAAATGAGAGCGGAGATATAATAAAGAAATGCACAGAGATATCGCAGATATTCAATAATATAACAGAAATGTATTAGAGATGCAACCATAAACACAGATATACAATAATACACGATTTCTATTGATGAAATAAATGTACAGAGACTATAAAAATACAGAGCGAAAGACTGGCTAGAATGGTGGCAGCTTATCTTTGAGAAGAGATGTGATGGCTACTCGCATTCGCAAGAAGATGATTACAACGAGGCTCTGAAGGTCTTTCTTCAATAAGCAGGAATGCCAAAAACCCTAGACATCCAAAAATCTAACCCTAGGAGATGAAGCGCCAAAAGTCATGTGGGCCCCGTTTGGTAAGTTAGTACATCAACTTCTCGGGGGTCATAACTTTTGCATACGATCTCCGTTTTAGGCATATGATAGCCCGTTGGAAAGGTATCGTTGAGGAGATTCATTTGGATATTGCAAACCTATTTTCCCAAAAAACATCGTTTAGGGTCTCAAAATGGCCCCGGAAGTTAAAACCTGCTAAAAATAGTAAATTACCAAAATTGCTAGAAAACTGTTTTGAGCCAGTTAGAAAAGGTGGGTGGCTACCGATATCCACTTGGATCAGTTGTAGCCTGAGAAACTAGGGGGTTGGAGCCTCCTTCTAGTTGCAGCTGGAAAACAAAGGAAGTCGGTGCTTCCAATGAATGTAATTCTTAAAGACATATAAGAAAAAACATTCCGTGGTTTTCTCCCGCTTTGGGTTTCCACGTAAAAACACTAGTGCACTGTGTATGTGTATGATTTCTCATTTGTTCATTGTTTATTTACTCTGCAACTATTGAATGATAATGCTACATTGATATAACACTTGCCTTTTGTGGTTAAAAATGATTAAATTGCTCTATTATTGATTCACCCCCCCCTCTCAATAATCCAACAATACCCAAAACATTTTTCATGTATCATGTCTAAAGAGAGTCCTGGGGCAACAACAAAAGGCACAAACTATGCTTCCTATGTTGGATGAGGAAGGAAGAATCATTTTAGAGCCCAAAGTCATTATAGCCACCCAGGAAAAGAGATTACGTTCTCGAGTAATCAAGGAATATCTGATTAAATGGAAAAATCTACCGGAAGAAGACGCAGCATGGGAGTCGGAGACTTTCGCCAGTTACATCCCTCCTTACCATTGCTTCGAGGACAAAGCAAAATTTAAGGGAAGGGCGATGTTACAATAAATAAATAATATTATATAAAGACATTAAAATAATAAATAAAGTAAAATTAAACATTAATGTAATAAAAGATCATGACTAAAAGTCACGACTCTTCATAAAAAACCATAAAGGGCATACATATATAGGCATGCCCTATCTTTGTAATATCATCATGTTTTTACAATTAATTATTATTATATATATTTTATTAAGGATTCAGAGTGAAGCTGTTCATTAAGAAACCCTTGTGCCCTTCACATATAGGTGCCATGATCCTTATTCTTGGCCCTAGAAATTAGCTTCCTTTTCTAAAGTTTTCATTCCCTTCTTTTGTTTATAAAGAGAATATCGTGTTTGATAGTCAAAGGTGTTTCTTGTATGAGTTATCTTATTGGTTGGTTGATGTATTTTGGAACCTCTTGTGATTAGTGTTTTGGGTATTGCCTTCATGGATCCTTTTGTAATATTGGATTAAGGGGTGAGCGCAGATGTGGTAAGTTGGCTGATCATGCACATTTCAATTAGATGAGAGAAAGTGATGAACGTTAAGTGGCGTTGACAATATTTCTAATACATGTAATATTTTTTGATAGTCTTATTTAACCATCTCATCAGTGAAATAGTTCTCACAGAACTCAATGAGTTTCAATTTGTCAACTTGTCTTGCTAGTTTGGGGAGCCAAGTTGGCTTTCTAAGCTAAACTCTCAATGGGATTGACTTTATGAGCTCCATAAAACTAAGTGAGTTTGTGTTGTCAATTTAGTCAACTTCCAAAAGCAAATTTCAAAACCTTTTCTTCATTCTTCACAGATTTTTATATTTTGTACCATGCATGTTTGGAGTGCATTAAAATTTTGTTGACCAAAACGAATTGTTGTTTAAAGATTTTCCAAGCATTTGGAGACCAAACAATTGTTGGGGATTATAGAGGCTGGCTTTGCTTGGGCAACATTGTTTTCCAAGGGAAGAAGTTTGGAAAATCAATTCAGTAGGAGAACGAGCCATAACACACAATATTAGAGGTACTTCGGATCCCATGACCTCCCTGGGCATTATGGCTCTTGCGGAAAGGGTTGAACTAACTCAGCCATCCTTTGTGGCTAAACCTTGAATATATATATATTTGAATTTTGAAATGCACGATATATCACATTATAAATCAATATGTTTGTACATAATATTGGCAGATCCATGAGCCAAAGAGTGGTCAAACAAGATCCCCCTTCCTACATAACCAAGGAGAGCTAGCATATCTACCTTGGTTCCAACTTGAATAGTGTCTAGACCTTTCCTGAAAATGACATTCCTAGATGAAATTTGGATTGCCAGATTTGAGCAAAAAGCAAATTTATGAATGGTATTTTCTGAGTTTAAACCTTGAATTATTTCTAGTTTGTTTGGAGGTAGTAGGTGGTAGTGAACATTCCGGGATTATCAAACTGGAGCTTGATAAGATTGGGGCAACCTGGGCAAGACATTTGGCGGCTTTAAGTCTAAGAAATTCCAACTTTCAGGTATTTAGCAGAAACTGGGTTCTTGTAAGTTTTTTCTTTTGCAGTTTGAAGGTTTTGAACTATTTTCATTTTGCAAACAAGGAATTTTTTCCTTACGTTCCTTGCTACAACTGCACCCTCCCAGGGGAAAAGGTTTTGAAATGGGGGAAGAAATTCATTTTGCATAATCTGAGATGTGACCACCACAAGAATGTCCAAGGCAATTAACACCCACTCTGACATGGTGTTGAGTGTGAAGGAGTGTTCTGCTTTTATTTTTATTTATTTACATTTTTTCTCTCTACCATGACACTTTCTTTCTATTTCCATGGCCAGTGACTAATTGAAATTCGGGATCGGATGGTATAGTCTATTCAGTCTGTTGGGAGCATGTAAGATCACAACCATGACTATTGCTTTCCAATTGACTGTTTTCATTAATTTCTATTTCATTTTTGCCAGTGATTGGTGTACCTGTTGCACTTGTCTCTCCCGATGGTTAGTCAAGTAGCAAAAATGTTGTATTTTCGGGTGTATAAGTATGGATCGGATGAGTGAGATTGCTGTGGGTGGGATTTTCATTTTTGATCGGAAAAACCACAGTATAGTCATTAGATTGTCGACGTTTCGGATCCAGAACAGGATCCATCTTCAGGACAAAGAGCCTGGGTTTAAGAGAAAGAGAAGAGCCATGTGTTGTCCTGGCTCTTTGTCCTGAAGATGGATCCTGTTCTGGATCCGAAACGTCGACAATCTAATGACTATACTGTGGTTTTTCCGATCAAAAATGAAAGTATGGATCGGATCGGTCATTTTTGTAGGTATTCTTAATTCTTTCATATCTCAGATCTGTTGCAGATGTTTTAGGTTCAAACTCCTTCCCCTCCCTCGAGGGTTTTATAGCTCTTTTGAATGGCCTTTAAAACACAAATTCATAACCTTATTTCGTCATGTTTATTGGTGGCTCTTAGCAGAGAAAAAAATGGCTGCAGTGAGTGCAGTCTCACCTGAGGGGACTTCTGTGTTGTGGAATGTGGCAGAAAGTGATGCCTGCACTCTTGAAATCTACCTTGTTCGTTTTGATTTTACGAAATTTGGTGAACAACTTGCTCTTTCTGCAGATGATTATGGTCCAAGCTTTGACAATGGAAGAATGCTTTTTCTCTGCAGATGGCAGTGCTGATGCATCAACGAATTTGCTTTATTTTTAGCCACAGAGTGTGCAAAGCAATAGAGTCTAAGGAATGGGGAATTATAGTGTGACTACTAACCTAAAAAAATTGGCCACCATCCATGGGAGGTTTATTGCCACAATAAACATGAAATTGGCCATAGGCTGACAAGGTTCGAAATTGTTCTGATACCACTTGTAATGTACCTTGCAGAAGTCACGAGATGCCATAGACATTCATGAGAAAAGAGACGAGCCTATGTCCAGAAGGACATAAATGATAATTTGCCGACAAGGTTCGAAATTGTACTGATCCCACTTGTGATGTACCTTGCAGTAGTCACAAGATGCTATAGACATTCATGACAAAAGGGACAAGCCCATGTCTAGAAGGACATAAATGATGGTTTATAATGTGAATGATACAAGGAATGATTGATTTGTAATCAAGAAGACCATTGAATATGGTACTTAAGAGGCCATGACTATGCTAATAGACTTGACCCTTCGAAATAATTATTAGGTATAAATAGTATTAATTAGGTATATTACACTTCCCCACTTTGGAACTGCACCTTTGGAGCATTTTGCCAAAATGCTCCATGGGAGTTTTCATGATCACACTCCCAACTTGCCCATTTGCGCTTCCTAAATAATTTGGGGAGTACATTTCGTGCTTTTTGGGAACTGTGCTCAGGACACAAGGAATTATTCCATTATAATTAAAAAAAATTCATTTTGAGGTCTATGAGAAGGTAATGGGGAAGGCCCTAGTAGGCACCACACCCTTATGATAAGTTAAGATAATATGACTTTATTAATGCCTACGAATGACTGAAAGAGTAGGTCAATGGGACTAGCAAGTACAATCAATGATAGTAAACTATATGAGTGCAAAACACTATTGCAGAATTCTAGTCCTAAAAGATATAAGTGAATAAGTAATACAAGAAAGAAAGAAAAGAGAGAACCACTATTTATCTTTAGGAAGAGATGAAAAAGTTAAGTGGAGAAGAAGTATTTGTTGCTGCATCAATCACTAAGAAGGCATCAATACATTGGTTGATAATGTTGCTAGGAGAGTGTTGAGGGGTGAGAGGGCTGGTGACACTGGAAGGAGGTTGGAAACAACAAACAAAGACTCTTAAGATTTTGAGGTCTATGAGAAGGTAATGGGGAAGGCCCTAGTAGGCACCACACCCTTATGATAAGTTAAGATAATACGACTTTATTAATGCCCACGAATGACCGAAAGAGTAGGTCAATGGGACTAGCAAGTACAATCAATGATAATAAACTATATGAGTGCAAAACACTATTGCATAATTCTAGTCCTAAAAGATATAAGTGAATAAGTAATACAAGAAAGAAAGAAAAGAGAGAACCACTATTTATCATTAGGAAGAGATGAAAAAGTTAAGTGGAGAAGAAGTATTTGTTGCTGCATCAATCACTAAGAAGGCATCAATACATTGGTTGATAATGTTGCTAGAAGAATGTTGAGGGGTGAGAGGGCCGATGACACTGGGAGGAGGTTGGAAACAACAAACAAAGACTCTCTTAAGATTTGAGGCTAATGGAAAGAGTCTGATAGGTTTGGGTGTTTGGATTGCTTTGTTGAGGATGGGTACGTCTGTGCCCTCATGGATATGGGTTGTCCACCCTTGAGCTTGAGGCTATGCATAATCTCACTTGTTTGGAACACGTTGTGCTCAACTCCAAAGGGTTTGTAGGATGCTTAGCACCTCCAAGCGTTGAAGTAGGTTAAAAGGAGGAGGTAATTAGCCTAACTAAGCTTGTTTTGGAAGAAATTTGCAAAGTGTGTTGTTTGTAAATCACCACCTTGCGCGTGAAGAGAGCTAAACACCTTTGATTGGTGTAGCGAAAGGTGGACAGGACTTCCTGTTATCCATCAAAGTTGCACTAGGATGGACTTCCAGCGAGCCGCCAAAGATTGAACATTTATTGTTCAAAGTTCAGAGTTCAGAAGTTCAGTCGGTCAATAAGACCAACTTTTTCACATTTTCCATAAAAAATTGTAATAAGAGATGTTGCATGATGAACTTGTAAAAGGTCTTAGCCAACTTCGACTTAGGCATGAGTTGTTACTCTAGAGTGTTTTTTTTTACTTATTAATTATATTTTGCTGTTTAAAGGCGATTTATAGTTTATGAGTTTTTTCACTCAATTCTCCAAAGTTGGAGTATATACTCATGGTTAGGCCTTAGCATGGATCTAAGGCTAGTGTCTAATGTATATTACCATGCTAAACATACTCTTAAAGTCTTATGGAAATGTGCTAAGTTCCCGTCAGGATTTTTTAATTTTTTCAGTTAATTAAAAATTTTCCGCAAAACAAGAATTTTTAATTAAAAAAATAAAGTTGTAATAAAAAAGTGGTACTAGAAGTGTTCCTATGCCTTGGGGGTGCTCATTTTTGGACCTATAGTACCCACATTACCCAAGTACCCACTTGGTTGAGTAAAATTAGTGATTTTAATCACTTAAAAATCAATTTTACTCAAAAAAACCCAAAAAAGTCAAATAAAATCAAATAAAATCAGCAAATGCTAAAATTTGGGAAACATGTTTGGACATATTTTGGTTGAGTTAAAGCCTCAAAAGGCAAGGTGGCAACCATAGATCACTTCCCATTGGTCAAAGACTAAGGATGAGACATGTGTTTTGGATTAAAGCATGTGTTCCATAAGAGGGTGTGCACCTCTTGAGAGGTGGCGCATTCCCAAGAGGGGCAACCAACCTCTTGAGAGGTGGCACCCCCATATCTTCTCAAATCTGCAATGTGGCGAGTTAGGTGAGAGATGGGAGAGGTGGCAGCCACACTCTCCACACTTGTCATGGGATATCCATCCAAGTGGTGTGCCCTCCTCATCTTCCCCATCTTCACCTTTGGCTATATATTGAAGCATCCACCCATTGTACAAGCTAGTTGGAGCTAGTGAAGGATTGTATTTGTAAGCTATTGTATTATCATTGTGAATTGGAATAAAAGGCTTTGGAGGCTACATTCTTGTGTCAATTTCATGTGTGGAGCATCTATGTCAATGTGCTAATTTGTGAGGTAAATTTGCAATTTTGTTTTCTTTGTTTCAATTGTTAGTAAGTGGCCTTCTAGTGGGGCTATCTCCAAGTTGGATAAGATTAGAAAAACTTGCTTGCTTAATAGTCTTATTGCTTATGTACATCTGAAATTTTATAATACGTATCCATTTTGCTTAATGTGTATGTCTTTATGAAACATTCTATGTAGATAACACCTTTCTACTAACTTTTGTTGGCAAAAGATCTATAAGTGCTGCAGGTTCTCACACTTGAAGAGGAGATTGGGCTTGCTTGCACCTATCTTTGTCTTCAAGATCTAAGAAAGACATAGTCCTTCTTTGATCCATCAACAAGACTCCATTGCCCAAGTTTCCAAGAAGATCAAAGCAATTTCTTTCCTCTCTTTCTCACTCTATTAATTTTCTGTTTTGGTTACCTATTTCAAGCACATAAAGTAAAGTTTAAAGGATGAATACATTCAATACTTTGTATGTTTGAAGAGCAAGTAGATAGATCATAAAGTTATTCAGAAATCTTACTTGCTAGTGGCTATCTTAGTTTCATTTTAAGGAAACTTTTTAAAGATAAAGATAAAGATAGTCCTTTTTTTAGAGTTTAAATTTTAAATTTGAGCAAGTCTTATTGTTTTATTTTCTGTTTTAGGACAACAAAAAAAATATCAATAAGAAAGGGCTTTTTCTTAACTAGTTTAGACTTAGATTTTTGCTAGTTTATCATAGGATTTTACTAGGAAAATTGAGTTTCATATACTAATAACCAAAGACACTCTTAGAGTGCTTTTGGCCCTCCTTTGCTATCTTTGTTTGCTGTTTTGTGCAGGTTGGTGCAAAAACAAGAGGATACTCTAGCGAAATTTCAAAGATTTGAAGTTTCTAAGACCCCCAAAGTGGCCCTATATTGTTGAGGACCATTGTAAAAACATTTCTTTTCATTTCTGATCCATATATAAGGGTCCACATCTCATTTTAAGAGATCTCAAGACTCTTCAAAGAGCAATTGTAACCAAGATAATAAAATCAATGAGCCAAAGGAGGCCTCACTTTGCTTTTCCCCCCGGGGTGTGTGTGTGTGTTGTGTTTTGGGATCTTTGTCTTAGCTTGCTTCAATTTTTGTCCCTTTGATTTAAGTGCTCAAACAAACTCACAATCAACTCTAAAGGTTAAAATAAACCACAATCTAAATTAGATTTCATTTCCGCAAAGTAGAATACTAATTGCTAGTTAGTTTCAATTTTATGCAATTTCAAAGTTGGAAATAAACAATCTCCTCAGCTCCTCGCAAGAGGCTGGTCAATGAAGACTTTAGTAATTACAAAACATTTCCCTTTCCGTACTTTGCTTTATTGTTTAAAATAAACAACTCCCCTCAGCTCCCAGTGCGGTTCCCGACCCTTCCAGTTGCGAGCTAGTCTCGATCTATTGGGAGTAAGTTTCATACATGCTGCGCTGGTCAGTGGTGATAGACTAATTAGGGAAATCTTAAAGAAAATTTCGCTTTAGTGGAAATGTAAGAGAGTCTGTGAAGATATTTGGCGGGAACTTTGACATCTAGGTTCTCCTTGTCGGATCTCCCCACATTTTCTTGAGCTTGTGTGCAAAATCAAAGGGACTTATGTTGATATTATGGTCGCTGCGGGAGGTATTTACCTCCACGTGTAAACTTGACGAAAATAGAATATTTCGGGAAGCTAATGAGTTGGCTAATAACCCTAGAAGACATGTCGACTCAAGGAGATAATTTGTATTAGGCTATTAGCCTCCAAGAGAAGAAGTCGGCTAGAAGAAATAATATATACTGAACAGACAGATACCCAGAATGAGAAGTCGGCCCAGGCAGTTAGCCAGAATTAGTATAAATACAAGAGGCCAGTCTTCATTTTGGCATGCATTCTCAGAATTGCAGAGCAACACTTGTGCGCACTGCAGTTGCCCAGTTTGTGCAGAGGTTTGGAGGAGAGCTGCCGTTGCAGCTGCTGCAACTAGCAGAGTACGCTTTGGCTTGGACTATCTCTTGGTTAGGGTTTGGACTATCTGATCAACTCTTGTTTGATGTGCTATCCTTGGGGAAAGGTGCACTACTCTTTGTTTGACTATCTAGCCTAGGGTTTGCTTTCAGAGTGATTCTTTGTCAAGGTTAAGGTGCTTAGAGGGTGGCTTCAACCTATGGTTGGGTGACAATAGTGATATTGTCAATGGTAAAACGAGCACATCCATTATATTCTAACCTGTTGGATCTTCGACATTGCTCAACCTCCACTTTAGGGACCTTTTCTAAAGGGCCAAATCTAGTTTAGATAAACACTTATTTTTCATGCAAATAAAATTTATCTCATTAACCTACCATCAAAAAACCTTAATAAAATACACGATCTACATTGCCCACGAATACTGTTAAGGCACTGGTCTCATTTACGTATTTGCAAAGCCATATGCTTCACACTTTTTGAGTCATTTACTTTGAAGCAAATTTGATTTTACTTGTATCTAACAATTGTGTCTCAAGTATCTTTTTATGCAAGTATATGTTTTATGTATCTTGTGGTGAATAATTGATCTGTGTATGCTTTTTCTCTATGTTGGTTAATGAAAGATTAAACTCCTAGATTCAATTCTTGTACTTAGACTAGTTTCAAGCCTTAGTATATTTGCTAGGGACTACCCCCCTTGGCTTTGCTAGGAGTTGGCCTAGACGGAGGAGTTGAGGATTATGTGACAACATCTTAACTCTCACTTGCCCCCAAGAACACACCGAGTGGCTTCAGCCTATGGTTGGGTGACAATAGTGATATTGTTAATGGTAAAATGAGCACATCCATTATATTTTAACCTGTTGGATCTTCAACATTGCTCAACCTCCACTTTAGGGACCTTTTCTAAAGGGCCAAATCTAGTTTAGATAAACACTTATTTTTCATGCAAATAAAATTTATCTCATTAACCTACCATCAATAAACTTTAATAAAATACACGATCTACATTGTCCACGAATACTTTTAAGGCACTGGTCTCATTTACGTATTTGCAAAGCCACACGCTTCACACTTTTTGAGTCATTTACGTTGAAGCAAATTTGATTTTACTTGCATCTAACAATTGTGTCTCAAGTATCTTTTTATGCAAGTATATGTTTTATGTATCTTGTGGTGAATAATTGATCTGTGTATGCTTTTTCTTTATGTTGGTTAATGAAAGATTAAACTCCTAGATTCAATTCTTGTACTTAGACTAGTTTCAAGCTTTAGTATATTTGTTAGGGACTACCCCCCTTGGCTTCGCTAGGTGGCCTAGATGGTGGAGTTGAGGATTAGGTGAAAACACCTTAACTCTCACTTGCCCCCAAGGACACACTGAGTGGATTGAAGATTTCTTCCACATCTCCCAGGTGTGTATAAGGCGACAACACCTCCCAAAGTCATTGAGCAAATAATGATATCTCCCATGGATCTCGTAATAAATGGGGCACCTGAAAATGAAATACTCCTTGAACTCTACCTCTTGCAGATGCCATAATTGACATATCCTTTCTTCTTGTGGAATACAATAATTAGACTTAACCCAAAGATGATGAAAACAAACCTTGAATTGGATGAGGGTACTTGGTGCAGACAATAAGCCCGTCCTTCAGTTGCAAAAGGTGCTCCAAGTAGGTTTTCTTAGGGCCAAGAGTCCGATGAGGGGCGATCACAGTGACTTGTATATATTGTCGATTGATGTCTTCTTTGATTTCTTTGTTGATCCCTTGTGTGAGGGGAAGAAGGTGGCTAAGGGCGTCTAAAGAATAATTGAGAGGAGGAAGGTACTTAATAGAGGTGCCCATGGATTGAAGAAGTAAGGAGGCTTTAAAGAATCAATCTTGCCTCCGTCTTAAGGGGTTTGTGAGAGGGTAAAGAGAAAGCTTGAGGAGAGTAGTTTTTTTAGAGCTTAGAGGTGTGATTGGAGGCTACATGAAGCATTCTCTTGTTAGAATGTTGAAGCATCGAGGGGAAAGCTTTATTTGTTGAAGAAAGAGCTCTAGTAAAGGCATTTGTTTGTTCAAAGACTTGCAATGATTCACCAACAACAATTTTGTTTAAGAATTTATGAAATATTTATGCATGTTAGTGCACAACACAATATTTCTTGGTGAGAATAAACAACAATGCATCATAGCGACAACTTCCATATACTGGTGGAAGCATAAATCTGCAAAACCACATTATTTGATTCCTTACATGCTAAGGTTTCCAACAATAGTAAGAAATGACAATGGAGGTGGCCAACATATATTCTCCTCAACATTAGAAATTTCTAGGGTAACATTTCTATGGTAGGCTTTATTTGGTAGAGTAGTTGTGCTCATAAATCATAGTAATATTGACCAACAATTGTCATCGGACAAACATAGACGCAAGGAAATGATATTTTGGTCGTAGCACACTTCTTCTGGCAACATAATACAAATATTTATTAATTTATTTCAACAATAAGATGCAACAACATAAACTACAACATTTGTAGTCAACAATTTTGTTTCTACACCAACAACAATTATTATTTCGCACACATTTAAGGTTTGCAGATCAATTTTTGCAGTAGCAATTGAGAGTAGAAAATGTTATTTTGGATGCCTATCAGAAACAAAAGAATCATAAAAGAAGACACCTGCTTGTAAGAAAGGAAGCGATAATCAAGGTTGATACAATCTTTAAGTTTTAAAGCTTTATATCCTAATGTTGTTGAATGAAGGGCAAAAGTTGAGGCATTAACATTTTGATAGTAATACTTTTGACATGAACATGTAAACCTGGAACCTCAAACTAGGATTGAAAGAAGCCTTAAAATGCTAGAATGCTTATGTTGGTCATAGTTTTTAAGATGAAATAGTTAATTGATTGGTTGCCTATGATGCAAGTCTCCATGCAAGGGGATGCTCAATATGGATGGTTGTTTAGGTGAACTCTACTTTCAACATGAGGGTGATGGCAATGATGGAGCACCAATGATGAGCTTTGGAGGATAATCATTTGTCATTGCATTGAAGGCATATCATGTGCCTAGGTAGTTCTTTTAGAAATTCGGTGGGCACTATGGTGGATTACCTAGGTGAAAAGGTGGATAGGTACACCCATATGTAGTCTTCACATCAATTTTTTTTTGGTAAAATTTGAGTTGCAAAATTTTGAACTGTTGTAATGAGGGGGTAAAAATTGAAAGTACTATTTCGTGTTAAGGAGTATTGTTGAGTGCTAACATGCTGTAAAGTGTTGTTAATAGTCATTAATAGTTATGTTAGTTTATATGTTAAATATGTGACCACTGCATTGTTCAATATTGTAGTTATGAGTTGGGTGGTTCAACTAGGGTAGCTATAAATATGCCACCTATGGTGGTTTTTGATGAGTGAGATGCATCACTACAACACCATTAACAACTATGTCTTTTATGTCTATCCACTATCACCTTTAGAAACGTATGTACCATAAATCTCTAAAATATTTCTCATGTTGTGGTTTTTTTTAGTTGCTACGTTTTTTTCTCCTAATGGTAGGCCCATTTATCTCTTTTGCGATTTTTTATCTGTCTTTGTTAGGTCTGTTGTTGTTTCTCCACAAGTTTATCCCGCGGATGTTTCTCCATGGGTTCACTTCATCTTCTATCGGTTGTTATTGGTTTTGCTTATGAATTGGAAAGCATACTTCTATATTTCTAATCTTAGAAACGTTGATTATATTTTATATCCCTTTTTTAACAACTCCAATATAAAAACTTGCCTTTTAATTTCCTTACATCTCCATCTTTGATCATGGGCTTTGGACCTCTCTTGACTGTTTGGATCCATGCACAATATCCAAGAAGCTGCAACCCTAGTCTTCACAGTGTCCTAGGAACATGTATTGCTTTGATATGATGTAGCAAAATAAACATATACACAATTGAATGGGAGATATGGAATATCATCTTTTATAATGGAGTCATTTATATAATGAGGTAGAACATTATTATTCATACATCAGGTAGTTGGGTTACCTAATATTCTAATTACCACCACTTAATTCCTAAGTTGACCAAGAAATAGATATGGATTTGGATCTGGATACAAATACAAATTTGCTAGATATTTGAAAAGCCAGGATCCAGATATGGCTGGGAAATGACAAATACAAAAAATATTATAATATTTTTATAATTTAAAAATTAAAATATGAAATATATCATGATTCATAAAACATTGCACATTAAATATCCCAATAGTTCACAAACATTGCACATTAAATATCCCAATAGTTCACAAACATTGCAACATGTTGGAACTTGTGACACAATGGTCTATTACGGCAACACTTGAACACTATAAATTGAAGAATTATTAACACTAGTACTAATGGAATACTACTAGAATCAACAATAATGCACACCAACTCAATCATATTCACTATCAAGACATATTTATACATGAATGAGAGCCGTCTCGTGAAACAACCTCCTCCTATCATCACTCAACAAACACCCCCTAAATTCACTCACCAATGATTATCTCAATGTCAAATTATCTCTATGATATATGAACACTCTAACAACTTTAACAATTCTTCTTAATTAAATTAAGGACAACACAAATGAATCATTAACCCAACATTTCTCCCCCATAATTATCATTTGGGGAGATTTCTAGATCATCTTCAAATTTGTAGAACTTGTCCTTTGGTAGTGCCTTGATGAAAATATTTGCAACTTGCTCCTCTATATTGCAATACATAATCTCAAGCACACCTTGCTGAACCGAATTTCAAACAAAATGATACTGCATATCAATGTGCTTAGTCTTGTTGTGAAAAACTGAATTCTTGGTCATTTGAATAGCACTTTGATTATCACAAATCAACTATGTGGGTTGTACTTGTTGCTCATGTAGATCCCGCAAAATTCTTCTTAACCAAACTGTTTCACGTGCTGTTGTAGCTGTTGCTTTGTACTTTGCTTCTGCCATGGAGAGTGAAATTGTAGGTTGCTTTTTAGCACTCCAAGCAATCATTGTTGAACCCATGCTGAATGTATAACTTGAAATAGACTTTCTATACAACCTGCCCAATCTGAATATGTGTAACCAATCAACCTAAAATCTTCTGTAGATCTGTATACCAAACCATAACCAACTGTACCATGGGGATACCTCAAAATTCTCTTAGTTTTCAAATGTATCTCCCAGGATCTGACATAAATCTTGAATTCATGCTGATTGCAAAAGCTATTTTTGGTCGAGTTGTAATTAGGTAGATCAAATTTCCACCTATTGACGATATAGAATACTATCAATTGGATTGGAGTTATCATTTTTGTGTAATTTCAACCCAATTTCCAATGGAGTTGTGACTTGCTTGCAACTCATCATGTTAAACTTCTTCAGAATATCCCATGTATACTGGGTTTGTGACAAGAAAATGTATCACTTTTTTGTCATACTTCAATGCCCAAGAAACAATGCAACTCGCCAAGATTTGTCATCTCAAATCCAGTAATCATATGCGACTTAAACTTTTGAAACAATTCATGACTGTTTCCTCTGTAAATCAAATCATCAACATTTTTTCCCAAAGAAAAAATTGGTAATTTTATTTATAGTAAACAGAATTACAAAGTCATATGCCTCCTGGCATTTAAAAAAGTGCTTAGCAACCATTTAGAGTAGATACCTCTTCTTACTTGCCTATCTTTATACATATAACAACAAAGTGTTTCTTTCCCAAAAAAATTAATCAAATCATCAACATATTTCCTGTCTTCACTGAAGAATATAAGATTGGGTTTAGATGAACTCTTAACTAGTCCATGATCTTGAAAACATTTGTCAATCTTGGAATAACATACTCTTGGTGCTTGTTTGAGACCATACAAGGCCTTCTTCAACTTGTAAACACACTCTTCTTTACCTGGAAATCCTTCAAGTTGCTCCACATATATATCTTCATCCACACAACCATTCAAGAAAGCTGATTTAACATCCATATGATAAATTGTCCACTTATACCGTGCAACTAATGCAAGTACCATTCTGATTGTGTTCAACTTTGCTACTGGACCAAAGGTTTCTGTATAATTAATTCCTTCCTTTTGTGCATAACCTTTTGCAACTAAATGGGCTTTATGCTTATCAATTGTGCCATCTGATTTATACTTAGTTTTATATACCCACTTAGTACCAATTGCATCTTTCCCTTTGGGTAAACTGACTAAGTCCCATGTATCATTTCTTACCAAGGCATTAAATTCTGATTCCATTGCTTCATTCCATCCATTCTTTGTTGATGCTTTTGCAAAATTTTGTGGTTCATCCATCTTCATTACTTGTGTCATAAGAGCAAAATTCACAGTACTTTGTGATGTAGTGACTCTTTTCTCAAAATTTCTATCCAACATGTTACTTTCTGAATGTCTTCTGACAAGCCAATTAGGCTTCCTCTGACAAGCCAATTAGGCTTTCAAATTTAGGCACAACACTTCTTAAAGTTTTCTCAAGCATTCTTCTTTTTGGAATGTCTTTATCTAACGATCTCATTTGATTAACAAGATCTTGCATTTTTGTGATATAACCATTCACTGATTCATTTCCATGCATCTTTGCATTTTCAAATTTTCTTTTTAATGTTTGTAATTTAGCTGCTACTACACCTTAATATGTATTCTTTAAAATATCCCATGCTTCTTTACATGATTTTGCGGCATTGATTCTTGGAAACATTGGTTCATCAACGGCACTGCCTATGAGAGAAAGTGCTTCATTATCTTCATCTTTCTCTACAAGTTCCTTTAAAGATAGCTTTCCGTTCGCATCCAATGCTTTATATTCTTCATTAGAAGGATAATCATATCCTTTAGTTACAAGTTCCCATAAATCTTTAGTTATAAATATGTCTTGCATTCTTTTACTCCAATAAAAATAATTTATGCCAATGTGCTTAGGCAACACAATGTTGCTTGTCACTATTGGAAAATGAGCAAAAAATATATGGACAGAACTCAAAAAATCAACAAAATATGTCCCACTTCACCTTAGGACATGAAGCGAGTGTCCCAAACATGGGACTCAACCTCCACCAAAAATATATCTTTATATTAATTTTGAGTTCAATGAAAGCGCATCACTTGCACAATCACAATGAAATCTTTTTCCAATATCTTCTTTGATTATATCTTTTCAATGAGAGGTGAAGGGCAGTATTAACCCTTTTACAATTTGTCTTTGTGAAAAACAAATCCTTTTACAATTTTGCCTCATATGCACAATCAAATGAGCAATCCAGCAAACTGTCTCAAGCACCCTCAGACACATTTCCACAAGGCTTTACAATTTTCTTTTAAAAGAAAGCTTATACCATACAAAATTTTCAAGTATCAAACTATGAGATAACCAATACAAATTGATATTGGAATGTTCTAAATAATAATTTGTTTTAACATAGCGTCCCAAATTTTGACTCGAGCACACTTGAATACAAAATCGCACGGCTCCTATTATGAAAGAAATAACCAATAGAAAAAAAATTAGCTCAATTCGTGTCTTTGATAGTTCATAATCTCGAGGTCTGCAAAGCCACGGACTTAACAATATTTTGACTTGGAAATTTGCAGATCGAACTTCATTTATTAAAAGGTAGCTGCTGTACGGACCTGTGTTTTGGCTTGGCTTGATCACAATTTTTTAATCTTTCTTTTCTGTTGCAATAACACCTTTTGAGAGTTACCCACAGCAGATGTCTTTTTTGGCTTGGAGATCAATCTACAGATCTGCAAATGAAACTGAAGATGACTGCTTGCCTGGATTGATATGCTGTAACCACCAATATAATCTCCAACAACATAACTCAGTGTGACACATTCTTTCTGCACTCCACTCTGTGGGTACAAAGGTTTTATGCATTTTTGCCTGGTTGCAGCCTTCCTTCAATGCTCAGATTCGAGTTTCTAGCATGCTCGATTTTTTCTGTTTTTTTTTTGACATATACCAACAACAGTGATCATGGGCTACAGTCTCTCCACAATTAGATTTGATACTGGTGGCTGATTCATCCTATGCTCAACCAATCCTCTCAGCAGATATCGCTCTTGAAAAAAGACTGCTGCAAATCCTTCTGCAAGTGTGTGATGAAATGAGCTTACAGCAAGTGAGTTGTAGATAGCTCTGATACCAAATGAAGAATTATTAACACCAGTAATAATGGAGCAATACTAGAAGTTAACAATAATGCACACCAGCTCAATCTTATTCATTATCAAGACATATTTATACATGAACGAGAGCTGTCTCGTGAAATAACCAGTGCCTATAGTCACTCAACAAACACCCCCTAAATTCACTCACCAATGATTATCTCAATCTCAATTTATCTCTAGGAGATATGAGCACTCTAACAACTTTAACAATTCTTCTTAATTAAAGTATGGACAACACAAATGAATCATTAAACGAACATAGAGAGGTGATCTGATAAACTAGAGGGGACCACTTTAATTGAACGGTCAAGAGAGGGTAACGGAATCCTAAAAGAAGGATTAATGAGAAATTTATCAACCGTTAAATACATTTTTGGTTGCAAAGATAAAATCCATTAAGCAAAAAGGTTATTTTGTGGCTTTCTTGAAGCTTACAGCTTCATTACATACATTGACCTATACTAGTGAAGATGCAGATAAAAACCTTAAGCACTTTACTGGATACTGTTTCTAGAACTTATTAATAATTGCTCTCCACTGATTAGAAGACATTTCTAGGTTAACGGGACACATGAAAGTAGTTTTGATTGAACTCAGGGTCAAAAAAAAGCTTCGGATCTGTTTCAGTGGCAACTTCTTCTCAGGTTCCTTTTTAGCATAGCGAGGATCTGTTTCAGAGCCGGATTCTCGCCAGGTCCTGGGGGATGCAGATCTGATCCGTGGATCCAGCACCCAGGACGGCAGATCTGGTAACATAGCTTAATTCTAATGACACTATATTAACTTATAGTTGGTCACTTAACATACATTTGACCTTTATTACACACTAATGTTACCTTTATTTAACTTTGACTTCTACTATTGTAGTTTTAACTTTTAACATATGGCAATGGGATTATAGTGTACATTGTATACAATTTCTGATGTGGGAGTTGGGACAAGGTCTAGAGCTAATGCTTTGATCCTGCTAAAAGATAGTTATCAAGCCATACCAAAAATTTAAATTAACTTATTGATGAACTTGATTAGTCAAGGAATATGCTTCATCCTCTAAATGATATACATCTTTCACAAATGTATAAAATGTGTTTTAAGAACAAATAATGCTGCTACTTGTGGATCCTACTAAATCCATTTGCAATTCCTTTGGAGATATTGCCTGAATGGTATGTTTTTGCTGTATTCCAAATAGTTCATAAAGTACTTAACAAGCTATTATGTGTCTTTTTAATGGCCTTAGTACCCATGGGATTATTGACAGTGCTTCGTTTAGAGAATTTTAATCAATTTCAACATCTGTGATTTCATTTTTTTCTTCAGTGGATACAACAGTATTCTCCACCGTTACTACATTACCGTTTGGTTAGGTGGCATTGCCTATTGATGAATTTTTAAGTCTAGGTTTTTTCCAATTTGATCCCATTGCCAAATTATCAAAATATTGAATTTTTTTATTCATATATCTAGGGAGTACTTGTAGTTTCTGCAAGACAAATTACTCTTTCCCTAGATATACCCATCTCGTCACAGATTTCTTTTGAATATTCTCTATCATGGTGTGGGAGATACTAGAGGTTGAGATCCAATGGCAGCTGGGAATCTGCACAGTGTGGGAGCTGCTAGAGGTTGAGATCCAATGGCAGCTGGCAATCTGCCCAGCTAGAATGTTATATGCGAGTATAAAATGGTACAGCAAGCTGCTTCTTCAATAGAGGACAACTTGTGAAGAAGTAATGGTGTAGTCAGGCCTAAATTTTAATTAATACCATCATATGTTTTTTCTATTTGGACAATGACTACCATGATCAGATTTTTGCTGCTTGGAGGATGTGTAAAGATAACGATGTATGCTTTCATGTAGAAATAGTAAGGATATAAATACCTCCCAACTATTACTTGCTATTTTCTAGCCGTCATGGAAACAAACATATTGGATATTCTAATTTTCTATCAGTCTATAAAATTTCTTGTCTGATATGGTGTATTGTTTGGTGCAGTACAAACCAAAATCATGCAATATTCAAGCCCATAAAGGTGATAGAATCAAGGTGCACTATCGGGTATGTACATATCCACCTGTAAATATTGCTAAAGTCAAAATAGGCAAGAATAACATCATATATTGATTACTTATCCTTTGCTCCTTCGTTTTTCTCCTCTAGTATAATATATATGAATCTCAATCCTAGTTCATGAAACGGATGATTTGTATGATTTACAACTAGTTTGCAAGGCTAGTGTAAATTGTTTATTCATGGAGAGAATTAATCTGCAGAAATCAATCTTTAAGATACACTGACGATGCATGCCACACACTGGTTCTTTTCTTGTACCTGTCTTGGAGAAGTAATTATTCAATTCTCTCAAAGGTGTTTCAGGAATTCTAAAATCTTCTTCCTAGCAAGACAGAATATTTATACTAACCGACTCACTGGATGTGAATTCCTTGCTTCATTAGTCTTAGCAAATAAAATGAAAAATAGAAATGCTGTATTTTAATCTATTGAGAGTTGAATCAATTGGGACAATGGACATTTTGGTTCACAAATAATACAGGACGTCATAGTTATTAGATTGTGTCGTTTGTTTCTGCTGGGCTCAGATTTATCAAAACCAAGGTTACCAGAACCAGACCGGTCATTGAACCGGTCGACCCCAAAAACCGGAACCGGGAAAAAACCGGTCACTAAAAATACATAAAATATTCAAATTTTGAAAAACAAATACATATTCATGTGCATCCATGTGAATCCAAACCATTATACACAAATTTGCAAAGTTTCTCATATATATTCATGTGCATCCATGTGAATCCAAACCATTATACACAAATTTGCAAAGTTTCTCATATATATATATATATATAACAAGTAATAGTGTATAAAACCAAAATAGCACTAAGAGTAAGTGCACTCCATGAGTCCATAGTCATATGAATATCCGAATCAAAATACATCATCAAAAAGGTTCTACATGGCCTATAAAGTCCAAAAATAACTCTAGAGTCTAGGCTAGAGTCTAGAGAGTCGATACTAGAGACTACACAATCTAATAATCTGAATCTGCATACTGAAAGGAAGACTCAGACTCGGACTCAGACTCAGACTCAGAGTCATCATCTACATCCTCAACATGAGTAGACTCAACAGGGGGATTCTGAGCCTGGCTTGATTCCCCTGGTCTAGAAGGCAAAGATACAGGTGCAACATCGGTGCACACATTCTCTTGATGTGGCTCGGGATCCAAATCCATCCAAGAAAGGTCTTCATTGTCAAAAGCTGCTGGCTGAGTCTCCACAACCCAATCTGATGAGGGATCAATATCATCTAAGAATATGTTTTTGGATTCGGGGGTCTTGTTCATTAATTGGTTGCGTCTCAACCTAAGGTTACACTGAACAAATACCATATCATTCAACCGTTTTTGCTCTAAACGGTTTCTCTTCTTGGTGTGTATACGCTCAAAAACACTCCAGTTGCGTTCACACCCAGAAGCACTGCATGTCTGGCTCAATATCCAAACTGCAAATTTCTGCAATTCATGGCACCGACTACCAAATTGCTGCCACCAATAAGCTGCATGTAAAGACAAAGAAGATTTAGCAAAGGAGTTTGAAAATTTGATTTAATTTTTGCCATGAACAATATAATTGAAAGACTTTACAATTACGTACCTGGTGGATCTTTTGATCTACTTCGAACAACCATAGCCATGCCAAAGGTACCAATACTCTCATTGATATGCAAGATTTTGCTGTGTATCTCATCTTGTTTGTTGGAATCAGGGACCATGCGCTCAATGCATTTGTATAATCCTTCTTTTACCTCCCCATCTGCTTCAAAATCTTTTGTGTAATAGTACCTTTCAAAGAGTTAAAACTTAAGAGTCAATGAGTTTGAACTTTGAAACATTAGCCAAATTTAAACATTTGCAATTAAAATTTAATAATATATCTTAAAAACTTTGAAATTACTTACTACTTACCTGGGATTCAAGTAATATCCTGCAGCATGTAAAGGCTGATGGAGTTGTTTATTCCATCTTTCATCAATGATTCTCCACAAAGGAAGATACTTTTGCCTTTTACCTTGATATGCTTCCTTTATTGCCTCCTTGGCTTGATCCATGGCTGTAACACACCCACTAATCGTAATAAAATTTTCGTTCTTCCTCAAGGAACAGAATCCCCAGAGTGCTACGGGGGTCTAGTGCAAGCTAGTTCATCCCTGTTCACCTCCCTGTGATCGTGGGTTAGGACCACGGGCCAACAAACCAGGCGCCTTTCACGACTCGTGATCTCGTAGATCGTGAGTCAAAGACCCTCGAGTTTTCTTCACAATTCACCGATACCCGAGGTCAAGAGAAGGGTATAGCTCCCTTCTGTCAGCGTCCATCTGCGCATGATCGCTGGCTAGGCTAAACTTTAGCTCCTCTCGCTATTCGCCGATTCGTGAGTTCAATAGTTGAACTCTCGATCCTTCAGTAGGCGAGCCTCCGAGACTTGAAAGTCAGCGAAGGTTGACCTCCCCTTCGCGGACCCTCGAGAAGCGATATCTGAATTTCCTCTCGCTACTCGCGACTTCGTAAATCCAAGTGTTAAACTCTCATGCCCTTTTCCCCGAATCCCCGAGACACGAGAAGTCAACGGGGCATTGACTCCCTTCTCTAGGCGATACGTGTCCACCCGTCAATCACGCGGGTCCCACTTTGAAGTCTTGCCATGTTCTCTCTCGTGCGCGGCTCTCGGCACATCGCTACTCGCGACTTGGAGCTCCCAACCTTTGGGCTCTTACCTCGCGAGCCTCCGAGGTAGCGAGATCCCTGGATCTCTGCCACCTGTCCTCCTCGGATGGACGGTCCTGATCCCCTCGTGGCTTCGCCACTCGCGACTTGGAGCATCCAACCTTTGGGTTCTTACCTCGTGAACCTCCGAGGTAGCGAGATCCCCGGTTCTCTACCACCTGTCCTCCTCGGATGGACGGCTCGGATCTTCTCGTGGCTTCGCCACTCGCGACTTGGAGCGTCCAATTTTTGGGCTCTTACCCCGCGAACCTCCGAGCTCACAAGATCACCGGATCTCTGCCACTTGTCCTCCTCGGATGGACGGCTCTGATCTTCTCGCCACTTCGTCGCTTCGTGTCCTCGCGCCTCGCAACTTTTAACACCAATTACTTGGGCATTCACCCTGCGAACTCCCGAGTTCGCGAGATCTCTCGATCTTTGCCACTTGTCCTCCTCGGATGGACGACTCGGATCCTTTCGTGACCTCGCCACTCGCGACTTGGATCATCCAACTTTTGGACTCCCATCTCGCGAACCTCCGAGTTCACGAGTTTCCTGGATCTTTGCCACCTGTCCTCCTTGGATGGACGGCTCGGATCCTTTCGTGACCTCGCCACTCGCGACTTGGATCATCCAACTTTTGGACTCCCATATCGCGAACCTCCGAGTTCACGAGTTTCCTGGATCTTTGCCACCTGTCCTCCTCGGATGGACGGCTCGGATCCGTTTTGCCCCCATTCACGAGGCTTAACCCTCGTCTATCTCCCTAAAGATCTAACGACTGTCGGGATTCCTAGTTCAGATCTGACGATTCAGATCGGTCCCGATGCCACGCCCTTTTCTACTGCTCTTTGGACGTGGACAAACCAACGGTCCATATGTTCTCATGGAGTCTGGGGTTCTACGATTCGGATTTCCTCGCTATTCACGAAGGTAGAGGAAAAAGAGATTAAGGCAAATTACGCCCTCATTCATTCCTTCGACTTGACGGTCGTGAATGACTGCAGATTCCCCGACAGGATCTCATCCATTGATCAATACTTATCCTTACGTTGCTACTTCGGAATTTCAAGAGGGTTATTCCTCTTCGCACAGGGTGGTTAAGACTTGCGCATTCACGCCCCTTTTCCAGGTTCTTGGTGAACCTTTCTAAGGAGGGAATCTCCGTGAAGAGGTCTGTTCTGGGGCATTCCTGGATACAGATAAGGGAAGACAAATTCTCGAGAACCGGCTGGAGATCTGACTTGGTTCAACTTAGGCATGATTAGATTCATGTTTATCGACGTAAGTCGTGCATGGCTTCCTCTATTACAAGCATATGTCCATTAATTATCATCAAACATTCACAGACATTTTTACACTAAAATCGTTCACAATCTTACAGTGCTGTGAGTATATTTACATATATAGATATATATGTATATATCAGTGTATGAATTTCAAGATGCAATACATAAAATACTTATCAGAAATAACACCAGAAGTGGGTGCAACTACTGAGAGGGGTGCTCGTTTCCACCCAACCGTAGGCTCAGTGACTCCCAACGGATTTACCACTAGCCACCCCCGAGCTGAGACCACGATGCTCTGAGACTGCGTCTCTCTGTCTGCCAGTGACCAGGAGCGAAGGTTGCAATCCTTCCTCTCTGCTATCACTCACTCTGCGTAATCCAGAGTTCCCCTCGCGTTTGCCCCTTTCAATCGCTTCTGCCATACGCCTTATCCTCTCGCGAGGTTGCGTGTGGCACGATTACCCTCGCGCCGATCAGACCAGACGGCTCTACGGATGGGCGATTTACCATCCCATCCCTCATCAAGCCATCCGCCTACCAGCCTGCGAGGCATTAATTTCCAGGGCCAGCGAGCCACTTTTGGTTCTCCGGGCCAGTGGAGTCCAAATACGGTATTCAATTCTCGGTGGAAGTTAACGCCACCTTTTCAGGGGCCTTCCACCGCCATCGTGGTCTCTTTTTTTCTGCACATCCCCTCTCAGCAGTCCTGCAATACATTCAAAATATCATTCACATATTCACATTTATGAGTTTGCCATAGTCCTTGGCCAGTTCAGTTATATTTACAAGCTAGGGGAAAACAGGGTGTTACAATGGCCTCATAAACAAAACCCATGGTTGGTTTATCACCATCCACCATTTCAAGACTTTAACAAGAGGCGCACTAAATAGCACTATCTCCTCTGCCCTTTTCCAAAATGTTTTCTCATACACCTATTCAACAATCTCTTTGCCTTCGGCCTTCTTGCTCCATGGAGATGCATTCCACTCATCACAAGAGAACATCTTCCTCAGGTTGGATTTTTGGTCAATCATGGATTGCAACGTAAGAAAATTCGTTGCAAAATGTGTGATAGCTGAGCTGACAAGCTCTCTTCCATCAGTGTTTTTTTTTCTTATAAGGTTCAAAACCTATGAGTGGTTGTAAATGTACCTTGTTATGCTTTTACTTTGTTCCACTGTTTTTTTCACCCATTTGATTTTCCCAATATCTTCAAGCATGAGGTCCAAACAATGGGCTGCACATGGAGTCCACCAAATGGTATGATGCTTTTCCTCTAACATCCTTCCAGCTGCAACATAATTTGCGACATTATCTGTGATAACCTGTACAACATTCTGCACCCCCACCTCCTCAACTACTTCATCCAAAAGATGAAATAGTAAATTTGCATCTTTCACTTGATCAGATGCATCCACTGAATTAAGGAACATAGGTCCTTTAGGGAAAGCAATAAGGAAGTTGAGAATGGTGCGGGATCGCTGATCAGTCCATCCATCAGACATGATTGTGCACCTTGTTTTAGACCATGACTCCTTGAACTCTATGAGGTATTCCTTTACTCCTTCAACTTCATTTTTTTACAAATTCCCCCTAATATCCTCATAACCAGGTCCCTTGAAGCCCAATCCACATGAAGCTACAACATCCAACATAGGTTGATAATAAACAGACCTTGCATCATTGAAAGGTATGTCTGCATCATACCACCACCTAGCAATGCATTCCCAAGCAACCTCCCTTTCTATCTTCTTCCATTTGGCATCAATAGTGGGCTGAGAACAAGGGGTAGTGCGGGGTAAAAAAAACGAGTCAAGATTACCATGAGGCCTTTTGGATGTTGATGCACCAGCACCACTTCCACCAACATTTTCTACTTCTTCCCTAGGATTGGTATAAGGATCACGCCCAGGGATTGGGAAAGCAGAGGATTCCTCAAAACTAGGCATTCTATCTTGAGAATCAGTATTGTTGCCACCTTATACACACCTGGGAGACGTGGAAAAAATCTTCAATCCACTCGGTGTGTCCTTGGGGGCAAATGAGAGTTAAGGTGCTATCACCTAATCCTCAACTCCTTCGTCTAGGCCAACTCCTAGCGAAGCCAAGGGGGGTAGTCCTTAACAAATATACTACGGCTTTGAAATAAGCTAAGTACAAAAAATGAAATCTAGGAGTTTATTATTCTTTTAAACCATCAACCATAAATGGATAAAACATGAAGTAAACATTCACCACGATATATAATCAATAAGCATATACTTGCATCAAAAGGATACTGAGAAACAATTGTTAGATGCAAGTTTCATTTAAATTAAATAGACGACCAAACTTGAAATGAAGCCTGTGGCTTTGCTGAGTGTGAAAATTGAGACCAGTGCCTTAAAGTGAATCGTGGGCAATGTAGTTCGCGTGTTTTATTAGGATAAATTGATGTTTAGTTAATGAAATGGTTTGGGCCTCCTTGGAGGTTAACTCTTTGTTTGGAAACTTGCGGAGAGCTTTATCGAAACCCAATGGTCTCAGCAGTAAAACTCACTCAAAGTGCTGGATGTCCAAAACGGGTGGGAAGTCAGGTCCCGAGAGGGCCCGCCTTACTTCGCAAGTCATTTCAAGGCGTTTTCCCGCGCATTAAGTTAACTACTTTAGAGGTTGTCCTAATTAAACTATCAACCACTGACCAGCACAGCGTGTATGAAACTTACATCCAGCAGATCGAGACTAGCTCGCAACTGGAAGGGTCAGGAACCGCACTGTGCGCTGAGGGGAATTTGTTTATTTTATAACAAGTAAAATAACTGAATTGAAATATGAGACTAATTACTAAATCCACACTGACCATGCTCTTGCGAGGAGTTGAGGGGATGGTTTATTTCCAACTTGAAATTGCGAAACTAATCTAGCAATTAAATGTTACTTTCCAGATTAAAATCTAATCTAAGTGTTGTGGTTAAGATATATTGATTGGTTACTTTAACTTATGCTGAAAAGAGAAAAGTAAGAAACCAAAACTTGAACACACACCACCACACTACCAATCCCCTAAAGGGAGGCCGAAACTGGGCACTATGAGGCCCGCTTTTATTGCTTCCTATTACAACCGAGAAACTAAGTTCTCCTTTTCTCTTTTT
>JASDQU010099713.1:183708-264651 GCA_032191745.1 Picea mariana | reverse complement strand
ATTTGCTTGCAGCTTCTCTCCCTTTCCTTTGGTAAACAATTCCCTTATGTCTGGCCATCTCTAGAATCTGCTTGTTTGTGGGCTTGTGTCCATAAAGCTTGGTGACATTATCATACTCTTCAACCACTTCTTTTGACTGTTCACACCTTTCTTGCATTTGGAGCCAATGATCCATCGACAATGGGTGAGTTTCTCCAAAATTATTTATGTGGTTAGAGCTTCTTGAATGCCCCACAAAGTTGTTTGTTGGAGGGAGGCCATGCTCATTTATTTGGCAAAATACTGGACAAGTGGACTCTTCATGAAAGTCCTCACATGCTCTACAAAAGGGTGGTATATCCTCATTTACCACATTATTAGATTCTAACTGATTAGGTGGCCTTTGTTCTTGTTGAGGAGTTTTCTTTTGCCATCTTTCATTACCAAGCCTCGGTTGGAATCTGTTATTCTGGTTTTGGGACCTCTCCATGGCTATCAACCTATTTTGTAATGCACTAAGTTGGGTAGCATGAGTGGCTTCCATTCTTTAAACCATCTCTGTTATGGCCTTTAAAGGGTCATAGGATGGATCCTTATTATCTGGAACTGTTGCCTTTTCATTAGGATCTCATTGTTTTGAAGAACTGCCTCTTGTGAATCCTGGAAGGTTTGACTTTCCTGAAGCTTGCATATTTTTGTCAATCTTGATAGCGGTTTCTTGAGCCTTTTTGAGGTCGGTGGGTTCTTTATCTCTTAGTTGATATCTCATTTCACCATCGAATGCCTCAATGTAGTAGATCAAGATAGCATTCTCAGGAGGTTTGATGTCTTGGTGCATGCTCGAAACTAGTTCATTGAACCTTTTGTTGAATTCATCCATGGTTTCATTTTCATTTTTCTTCATTGTGTTGAGGGCTGGCAAAAGATGACGGTGATCTCTTTTTTCCCCCCACTTTTCAGTAAAGGCATCAATGAGATCTTTCAAAGTCTTGAAGGTGTTATCCGGCTTGTCTTCATACTAGTTTGAAGCATCATCTTCTAAGGAAAGAACAAACAACTTCATTTTTACATCTTCATAATCATGTGCAGCACACCATTTATTTATACATCTCATGAATGATTTGACATGCATCTTAGCTGAAATGGCATTATTGCCTTGAAAACTAGGAAGTTTTTCAATTGCCTTTTGAGGAATAGCATGTGGATAATTGTTTATTGCACTAAAATCACATGGATCATATATGGCCATTTCTGAAAAATTACTACTAGCAAAAAGCAAGTGGATATCAGAAATGGACTCAGTTCTTAAATGACTTAAGTACTCTACGAAAAGAGGCTTTAGCTAACCTCCTTCGATAAACCTTCTCAGGTTCAAGAATGAAGTTAAGAATGCCTTCTGAATTCCTCCTTGTAGAATACCTAGTTAAATTGGAATTAAGTGGAGTCGCCAGATGGTTGAGTCTATTTCTGATAAACTACAAGCATAAAAAAACTAAGTAATAACAAGGAAAAACAAGTCGTGTTCCGGGAATAAAAAGATTTATCCTCGGCAACGGCGCCAAAAATGTTGCCGCCTTATACACACCTGGGAGATGTGGAAGAAATCTTCAATCCACTCGGTGTGTCCTTGGGGGCAAGTGAGAGTTAAGGTGCTGTCACCTAATCCTCAACTCCTCCGTCTAGGCCAACTCCTAGTGAAGCCAAGGGGGGTAGTCCCTAACAAATATGCTAAGGCTTTGAAATAAGCTAAGTACAAAAAATGAAATCTAGGAGATTATTATTCTTTTAAACCATCAACTATAAACTGATAAAACATGAAGTAAACATTCACCATGATATATAATCAATAAGCATATACTTGCATCAAAAGGATACGGAGAAACAATTGTTAGATGCAAGTTTCATTTAAATTAAATAGATAACCAAACTTGAAATGATAGCCTGTGGCTTTGCTGAGTGTGAAAATTGAGACCAGTGCCTTAAAGTGAATCGTGGGCAATGTAGTTCGCATGTTTTATTAGGATAAATTGATGTTTAGTTAATGAAATGGTTTGGGCCTCCTTGGAGGTTAACTCTTTGTTTGGAAACTTGCAGAGAGCTTTACCGAAACCCAATGGTCTCAGCAGTAAAACTCACTCAAAGTGCTGGATGTCCAAAACGGGTGGGAAGCCAGGTCCCGAGAGGGCTCGTCTTACTTCTCAGGTCACTTCAAGGCGTTTTCCCGCGCATTAAGTTAACTACTTTAGCGGTTGTCCTAATTAAACTATCAACCACTGACCAGCACAACGTGTATGAAACTTACTTCCAGCAGATCGAGACTAGCTCGCAACTGGAAGGGTCATGAACCGCACTGTGAGCTGAGGGGAATTTGTTTATTTTATAACAAGTAAAATAACTGAATTGAAATGTGAGACTAATTACTAAATCCACACTGACCAGGCCTCTTGCGAGGAGCTGAGGGGATGGTTTATTTTCAACTTGAAATTGCAAAACTAATCTAGCAATTAAATGTTACTTTCCAAATTAAAATCTAATCTAAATGTTACTTTCCAAATTAAAATCTAATCTAAGTGTTGTGGTTAAGATATATTGATTAGTTATTTTAACTTATGCTGAAAAGAGAAAAGCAAGAAACCAAAACTTGAACACACACCACCACACTGCCAATCCCCTAAAGGGAGGCCGAAACTGGACACTATGAGGCCCGCTTTTATTGCTTCCTATTACAACCGAGAAACTAAGTCTCCTTTTCTTTTTTTTAGGACTTTTGGATCCTTGAGTAATTGGATCAAACTTAAGAAAATGATTACAAGGGGTTCTTTGAAGGTCTTGGTCTTCAAGGGTTCCAACTTAGGCTAGATTTTCTTCACTTTGGCTTTGATTTCGCCAGAGCTTCTTCTTGTTTTATGATGGGCCTGCTAAAAACCAACATAGAGAAGGATTAGAAAATGATGGCAAACTCTTTAAGCAACTAACATGAAAGGCAAATACTTTAGCAAAAATTTTCTGAAAAAAAAACTTTTCTTATGAAAAATGCAAAATTTTAAGGACTTTTTTGAGGCTTTAAATGAAACTAAGCTAGGCTCTTTTAGAGTTTTCTGTTTGCTGTCCTAAAACAGAAAGCTAAAACTCCTAAATAACTAGATCTACAAATGCAAACTTAGAGCAACTTTCTACCTTAATTTTTTTTTGTGAATTTAAGGAAAAGTGCCACAAAACTACTTAGATCTATCCTTTGAATAAGAAAGAATTTAAACTAGATCTAAGACTCATGCATGCAACATTAGATAATAAGATTAACCTTTGAAATCGATTCTAGATGACTTGCAAGAGAAGTAACCAAACGATTTTCTTTAGAAATTAAATAGAGAGGAGGAGAGAGCAAGCTTATGCTTGGACTATCTTTGGGCTATGGGGTCCTTCTTTGGTGAAGTGAAGAGGGATCTTCTTCAAGCGTCTTGAAGAAGTAGAAGCATCAATCTAGATCCTCTTAATCTCCAAGTAGAGCATCAATTACTTCAAAATCCTTGCACAATAAAGGGTTAGAAAAAGGTGCCACCTACAAGCAAGACTCCAATACACAATTAGTTAAGCAAAACAAAATTGCAATTGGAAACCTTACTAATAGATAAACAAAAGGATTACTAATCAAGCAAGCTTAGTATTCCTATCCAAGTAAGTAACAATACTTCTACAAGGCCAATTTAAACCACAATATAATAGCATAATTCATGAAACAACATCACCTCATTTACAAGCATCAACACATTTGGACAATCGACCAATTTGACCTCCAAAGTGTTCCTTTTATTCGAATATGAAAGAGTATTACAATAAGAATGATACAATAAACGATTCTTCTCAAGCTCCAACTAGCTAACAATGGGAGAGAACGCTTTGATTTATACAAGTTTGGGTGGAGATCCCAATGAGGAGGGCACACCATGTGGAGGAGGAGGGCGCACCAATTGTCAAGAGTGAGCTGCCAAGTGTGGGGGAGAGGGCTGCCACCTCTCCCCACATTCCAAAAATTCGTGACTTGTGCAATCTAGAAGAGATATGGGATTTGGGAGAAGATCTCCCTTGGAGAATGCGGCACCTCAAGGGAGAGGTGCGCACCTCCTTTTAGGCATGTGTTCAATACCAACCATACATGCCATACATCACACCTTTAACCCATCATGCATCACCCTAGGGGCGCCACCTTGCCTCCTGGGCTTTTATTTCATCTCAAACATGTCCCCACATGTTTCCTTAATTTGTGCCCTTGTTGATTTTTATTGATTTTATTTGACTTTTTTGGGTATTTGGGAGTAAAATTAATTTTAAGTGATTAAAATCACTAATTTTACTCAAACAAGTGGGTACTTAGGTAATATGGGTGCTCTAGGTCCAAAAATGAGCATCTCCATGGCCTATTTAGTCTCCTAGTACCACTTTTTAATACATCTTTATTTTTTAATTAAAAATTGCCGAATTTTGACAAATTTTTAATTAACTGAAAAAATAAAAAAAAACGTAGGGGGGACTTAGTACATTTCCATAAGACTCTAGGAGGATGTTTAGCATGGTAATATACATTAGACACTAGGCTTAGATCCATGCTCAAGCCTAACCATGGGCATATACTCCAGCTCTGGAGAAAATGAGTGAAAAAACTCATAAATTATAAATTGTCTGAAAACGACAAAATATAATTAGTAAGTGAAAAAACACTTCAGAGTATAACTCACGCTTAAGACTTAAGGTGGCTAAGACCTTTTACAAATTCATCATGCAACATCTCTTATTACAATTTTTTATGGAAATGTAAAGAGAAAAAAAAAGGTGGTCTTTACGATCGACTGAACTTCTGAACTCTGAATTTTGAACAATGATGTTCAAACTTTGGCGGCTCGCTGGAAGTCCATCCTAGTGCAACTTTGATGGATAACAAGTATCAAATCGAGTTCCACCACTACTTCTCCCCACCTCTTTTTGAACCTTCTTATTCTTGGCTTTATCTGCTTGAAAGCCATCAAGAAGGCCTTGCATCTCAGCTTTTAGTTCATCAGAAACGTTCAAGCATGGTTTTATATTCCCCCTTGCATTGGCTAAATGTTGTTTGATCCTATGAATACCTTTCCCACCAACCTCCTTTTGGCAATAATTACAAACCATTACCCCATCAATCAATTGGCAATGAAGCCATGCTGGATCCCTCTTTTCTTTAGGAGCCATGGAAACAAATAAAAATCTGCAAATAAAAACCCTATGTTTTTTTAATTGCTAGGAGAAAACAACAACAATTTTAAGGGGAGTAAGTGCATAGTTTACATACCTTGAAAACAAGCTCCAAATCTGCCCAAGAAATATGCTCCAAATCAGCTCCAACAAAAGAGGCAAAATAACTCTCCAAATGAGCCCAACAATCGCCTCTCCAAATCAGCCTAGCAACCTCTCCAACTCAGCCCTGCAATCATCTCTCTAAACTCAAGAAAAATCCTTAGCTCACAAACTCAAGAGAACCCAAATGAGTAGTGTGAGTGAAAGAGAGGGGGTGGGGTTGCCTTTATAGTTTTGTTAGGGGCTCTAGACAATTCTAGAAGCTTCCCATGCATGCCCCCAACCCTAAATTAAAAAAAAAACTAATTTCCCCCTACCTTTTCCGGCCGCGGGTCATTTTCACGGAACCAGCCGGTTCGGGCAAAAAAACCGGTTCCGTACGGAACCGGTTAGGGGCAGTTTGGATCGGTGGGGGCTGAGAACCGGTCAGATTGGCCGGTTTTACCGGCTCCGGTTCGGTTCTGGTAACATTGATCAAAACTACTCCACAGACAAACACGTTTACTAAACTTGTTCTATTCAAGGATTAATAGTGATCATTTTAAACCAAAACTAATAGAAACTAAAAATTCAAGTTCTGAAAGTTCTTAATGCAGATTTGCAGTGAGAAATGTGTGATGAATTTTGGAGTGATTTATAGGAAAGCTGTGAAATGCTGGAAACCCCAGATTATTTTTCGTTCATTCCGTCCATAAAATCATGTCACGAAACAGAAGCAAAAATTAGTAGAAAACTGAGAAGCCTTCTCCCTCTTTAACAGGCCCGATTCATCCCAATGTGGCAGAATTGCACTTGTACAACAAAATGAGTGGCACACAGAAGATACTCGGCACCTTGTGCACTTATGGTCCAACAATCTTTAAGAGAAAATAATACTAGAGACTAACTGTTCTTGTCTAGACTTAAAGTTAGGAGGAAACAGAAATGTAAAAATGTCCACAGAAATAATACAATGCTTTTAAGGATTAGCATATCAAGTCCAAAAGTCATACAACTTGGGCTAGGCAACGACTCAGAAAAACTAAAGTGGAGAGTCAACTCAGCACAAAACCTGGCAATAGCTCTGCTTATTACAAAATCAAGGAACGTAAAGTCAGCAAAATTTGCCAAAACTTATATCAAAACTCAACAAACTTATTGACTGAAATTGAGTCGGACTGATTTTGATCAGGAGTTTTGGCTCTGCTCACCATCTTGGAGAGTGGCGTCAACTCGGAGTACTCACAGAGTTATGAAGATTCCTGTTTCACGATTTTCAACAATAGAACAAATATGTCAGGATTGAATGGGCACATTAGAATTGCCCCATCTAACTTGGCTACTTAATTACACACTTTGTTCATTTGTAGAAGTTAAAAAATTGAAATTGTATTGATGTCATTAGATGACCAATGTTAAAAAGTGTACCTTGGACAAGTGTTTCTCACATAGCCTAGGTGCCTAGTATGTGGGAAAGTGTCCAAAGTGGTCCCTAACACATTAAATTTATGAGATATAAAGTTAAAAGTGACTTTGAGAACATTTCATGAAAAGGGTGACTAAAGAGACATTTAATCACCACGGTTGATCTTGATGGCCCAAGATCAAATCTCAGCCATTAGATCAAGTGACTCTTCATTGGAAATCTCAAAAGCTAACCGTAGGATTGAGGCACACCATTGTCATTCATGAGCATTGAATGAGGAGAGAGAGCTAAGGAGAAGAGCTGAGAAAAAGAGGGCGAGTTTGCTGCTAAGGCACACATTCCAAGGCAAGATTGCTGGGACGCAAATCAAGGAGAAGCTTCAGCATTCTGAGGGCCGTACAGTACCGATTTCTGAGGGCAGTACAACAGATTGTTGGCACAGAAATCGAGGAGGCTGACAGCATGATTTTTGAGGCAGTTTGGCATGCATTTCAAGGCAGCCATACAACAGAGTTGACACAGAAATTGAGGCAGCAGTTGGGCATGAATTTCTGAGCATAAATCTGTACAGTTTGTACAGCCATAAGCATAGAAAACGAGAGCCGTACAACACTGAAATTTTGGGCACGTTTTTCAAGGAGTTTTGGCTCTTTTTGGGGAAGATGCTTGACACAAATCTTGAGATAAGTTTGTGTATTTTTGTTGAAGATTTTCTGCTGTAAAAGAATTTATCCTTTGAGCTCAAGAATAATAAAAAGCCTCTCTCTCACTGGTTTTCCCCTTGCAGGTTTTTATAGGGTCGATTTGACAAAAAATCTCCGTGTTTAATTTTCTAGGTGTATGCATTTATTTCCAGTTCAGTTAGCTGTTAAGAGATTCTTGTGTTTCATGTTACAATTTTTTGTTTATACTAATATCATTTACAACAGAGAAATAAATGTGGGTTGGGCATTAAACAATGCAAATTGTTGAGACTTGAAATTGGGTTGGGCTCTGAAAAAAATTTACATGGTATCAAAGCTGCAAAAGAACCGAGAAGGGGAATATATCAACAAAAAGAAACAAAGATTTTGTTGACGGAGATAAGTATTTCATCAAAGCAGAGATTTGGACTTGGAAATCAGTTGTGAAGGTCAATGGCCATTGGTTTGAGGGTTGAGGACAGATTGGATGGGGCTGCTAATTTCGGCCCATGGAAGGAGAGGATTGTGTTGCTTCTGTAGGAGTGTGAGTTATGGGACATTGTGAACAACACACAAACGAATCCTGTGATGGTACCTACAGATGCTACTCATTTGGCCGCTTACACCAAGAAGAATATCAAGGCTAAAAGAATCATCCTCGATGCCATAAAAGACAATGTGATTCCACATGTGATGAGTAAAACCAATGCCTATGAGATGTGGGAGTCCTTAACTAAACTTTACCAAAGTTCCAATGAAAACCGAAAAATAGTATTGAGGGAAAAACTAAAGGGCATAAAAATGAGCAAAGATTGAAAATGTTGCCACATATCTTGCCAAGATAACTCAGGTTAGAGATGAGCTCGGTGTTGTTGGGGAGGTTATTGCTGACAATGAACTTGTGAGGACTGTTAGCTTTTTAGCTTGGGAGGTACTCCACATGTTTTGTCTTGTATGCGGATGTTACCTTAATATTTACACTACCAGACACTTGACTTTGTAATAGTTTTTATAAAGTTGTTTTAAGTGGTTCTTTTATTAAAGTGGCTTTTTAATAAAGTGTACCTTCTATTTTTAAAGTGACTTTATTTTCATAAAGCACTTATGTAATAAAGTGAAATTCACTTTAAATTTAAATGAGACATTTTGGAGGGAATGGATCATTACCCTTGATCTTGAAAAAGGAAAGATCTAATCTTGGCTTTTGGATCTAGGGTTGGGGAAGGTGAAAAGGCACTTTGGGGGGAAAATGTCATTTTCAGATTATAAAAGAATGCATTGGGTAGTGTGCAAGACACACCAAGAGGATGAGAGGAGTTGAGTTACAGAGATTTTCTTAGTAAGCTTGAGAGAGGAAAGTGAGCAGCAAGAGGGCACGAATCCCAAGAAAAAATTTTCTGAGAGTTTTTGGCTGAAATATTTTTTTGTTGTGGGAGGCCGTACTATATGGATCCATACAATGCGTACAATTGTACGGATTTGGCACGTAAATTGAGGCATTTTTGGACATGATTTTCGAGGTTTTGTTTGCTGTTTCTGGGTCGTACAGAACCGTCCGTACAATTGACTGTGGGCACGGAAAACGAGGTACGAAAGAGGCTGTACAACGGTACGATTTTGGCATGGAAAACGACGCAGAATTTTTGGGACTGTTTGTTGGTGCTGTGAGGTATTTTTCCTTGGCTGGAAATTGTTAGTTTGCTGCTGTAATACACTTTCCTGAAGCTGAATAATAGATCTCTCTCTCTCTCTCTCTCGTTGGGTTTCCCCACATTGGGGTTTTCCCTGGCATTTGCCTAAATTTTTGTGTGTTATGGGTTGCTTAGCAATGTGTATTTCTGCTTATGGAGATTTCTGAATGTGGGTTTTATGCATTTATGAAGACAAATATCTCTAGGTTGCTAAGTGTTTGACAGAATATTAGCTTGCTGATTTTTGTTATTAAAAATCTACATGGTATCAGAGCTTGGGCTCTGAGTGACAGTGGACAGTGTGACTTTTAGGCAAAAGGGTGTGATTGTTTTTCTTGAGTTGTGACAGGGAATATGGCTGCAAGCATTAGATATGAGGATCGGTTGGATGGCATTTCCAACTACTTGCAGTGGAAGGTTCGTTTGTCAACCGTTTTCAAGGAGAACAAGATCTATAGCTATGTCAACTTTGTTGTAGTAGCCCCCGAATCAGATCTTGTTGCTTTGGACTTGCATGAGACCAAGGAAGCCAAAGCTCAGAGGATTATTCTGGATGGGGTGAATGATCACCTTATCCCACACTTGGCTGAGAAAAAGATTGCCAAGGAGATGTGGGATGCACTTAAGAACTTGTTCAAGGCAAAGAACGAGAATCGGAAGATGGCCTTGAGGGCTAAGTTGCATGATACCAAGATGGGTAAGGAGGAGAGTGTCTCTTCTTATCTTACCCGGGTGGCTCAAGTTAAAGGTGAGTTGGCAGCTGTTGGAGAGGTCATTTCGGATTCTGAGTTGGTGAGGATAGCCTTAAATGGCTTCACCAAAGATTGGGAAGTCTTTGTGAAGTGCGTGGTGGGTTGTGAGCATCTACCAAATTGGAGTAGACTGTGGGATGATTTCACTCAGGAGGAGATCCGAGAAAGATCTCAGAGCAGTGATCAGAAGACAGACAGAGCTGATGAGAATGTTGCTCTTGTGGCAAAGAGCAAGAAGAAAGGAAGTTTTGGAAGGGACTTGAGTAAAGTCAGATGCTATTGTTGTAACCAGTTGGGGCACCTTGCCTCTCATTGTCTTGAGAAAAAGAAGAAGAAGATGGAGTCAGAGGGGCCTGAGACAGCTGCTACAACAACCATAGAGGACTTTGCTTCAAAGTTCGATAGGGAATTTTCTTTGGTTACCCTAGTTTCCAGTGTTGGCAGCGGAGGATTCATAGGTGATGTCAGATGTATTGTGGATAGCGGAGCCTCTAACCACATGACGGGAATCTGGCGAGTATTCCTAGATTTCACAAAGATTGGCCTTGGCCGACAGGTGGTAAATGAAGGTGGTATGGCGAGAGCTGTACGTGGAGTTGGGAATGTTAGATTCCAACTCGAGTTTGGGGGACTCTTGGAGCTTGATGGAGTTCTCTTTGTTCCGGGGTTGAGTGTTAACTTGCTCTCAGTCTCAGCCTTGGAGGATGTAGGATATTGCGTATTGTTCAAGAGGGAACATGTCTTTATCTACAGGCAGGGAGTGGACCCGGTAGAGCTGCAGCTGATCGGTAACCGGGTGAATAGGTTGTATATGTTGAGAGGACAACATTTGATATATGATTCAACGTCGGATGAGGAGCCTGAGGAGGCTCTTGAGATTGCGGTGGCGCCAAGGTATCAATCTTGCATTCCGAGAGAAAGATCAAGTCTCTTCTGAGCACTGGCAGAAGGCTCAGCTAGGTTGATCGAACCAATGCTCAAGATGAAGTGAGCTCAGGGTTCCGGGAGGTTGCCAGGAGAAGATCTTCTAGTTTGATTTCTGTGCAGGTCTTGCAGATGGCTCCAAGTTCAGAGGGAGCTCCTACAGAGCACAGTGTGATGGGACCAGATGATGGAGATGGCAGCGAGTACATCCCTCGCTAAGAGAGAGTGTTAGTTTTTTAGCTCGCGAGGTATTCCGCATGTTTTGTCTTGTATGCAGATGTTACCCTAATATTTACACTACCAGGCACTTGACTTTGTAATAGTTTTTATAAAGTTGTTTTAAGTGGTTCTTTTATTAAAGTGACTTTTTAATAAAGTGTACCTTCTATTTTTAAAGTGACTTTATTTTCATAAAGCACTTATGTAATAAAGTGAAATTCACTTTAAATTTAAATGAGACATTTTGGAGGGAATGGATCATGACCCTGATCTTGAAAAAGGCAAGATCTAATCTTGGCCTTTGGATCTAAGGTTGGGTAAGGTGAAAAGACACTTTGGGGGGAAAATGTCATTTTCAGATTATAAAAGAATGCATTGGGTAGTGTGCAAGACACACCGAGAGGACAAGAGGAGTTGAGTTAGAGAGGTTTTTTGAGTAAGCTTGAGAGAGGAAAGTGAGCAGCAAGAGGGCATGAATCCCAAGAAATTTTTTTTTTGAGAGTTTTTGGCTGAAATATTTTTCTGCTGTGGGAGGCCGTACTGTACGGAGTCGTACAGTCAGTACAGTCATACGGATTTGGCACGAAAATCGAGGCATTTTTGGGTGCAGTTTTCGAGGTTCTGTTCGTTGTTTTTGGGTTGTACCATTGTACAGAACAATCCGTACAACTGACTGTGGATACAGAAAACGAGGTACGAAAGAGGCTGTACAGCGGTACGGTTCTGGCACAAAAAATGAGGCAGAATTTTTGGGATTGTTTGTTGGTGTTGTGAGGTATTTTTCCTTGGCTGGAAATTGTTAGTTTGCTGTTGTAATACACTTTCATGAAGCTGAATAATAGATCTCTCTCTCTGTCATTGGGTTTCTCCACATTGGGGTTTTCCCTGGCATTTGCCTAAATTTCTGCTTGTTATGGGTTGCTGTCCACTGTGTATTTCCGCTGCATATTTTGTTTAGCAATGTGTATTTCTGCTTATGGAAATTTCTGAATGTGGGTTTTATGCATTTATGAAATTTATGAAGACAGTTATCTCTAGGTTGCTAAGTGTTTGACAGAATATTAACTTGCTGATTTTTGTCATTAAAAATCTACAAGGACTGCTTTGAATGGTGTGACCAAGCAATGGGCTGTCTTTGTTGAGGGCATTGTTGCAAGAGAAAATCAGCCCAAGTGGGATTGTCTTTGGGACGACTTCATACAGGAGGAAACTCGAAGAGGATATGTGCAGGGGAGTTCATCCAGTGGTAATGATGAAGAGGATGTGGCTCTTGCTATAAAGAGCAAGAAGAAGTCCAAGAAGGGTTCCAAGGGTGGGAACAAGTCAAAGGGTGAAGGGAAGAAGGACACGAGCAAAGTCAAGTGCTTTGCATGTCAAAAGATGGGGGCACTATGTAGGTCAGTTTCCTAATAAGAAGAGGCAACAGATTGCAACTTCAGCAGATGTGGAGGAGTTTTCCACCAGGTTCGAGAAGGAGTTTTCTTTATTGGTTTTTCTTTCCTCTAGTGCAACATCTACCAGTGTGTGGTATATTGATAACAGAGCCTCCTGTCATATGACAAGTGTTCGTGAGCATCTTTCAGATCTAACAGAGATTGAGGATCTTGAGGTGGTGCTTGGAGATGACTTTGTGGTTATTGCAATTAGTAGTGGGACATTATCCTTTCAGAGGGAGTCTCAACCTCCCTTCTTGATAAGAGATGTCTTATATGTTTCGGGTTTGAAAAAGAACTTGATTTTAGTTTCTACCATTGAGGACAGATGATATGAGTTGGTATTCCGTGATGGACAGGGGCTCATGTATCCTAAGGGATCCAGTATCACTTCGGCCGAAGTGATTGAGATTCGACATGGGAAGCTGTACAGGCTTATGTTTCAACCAACTAGAGAATTGATACACAGTACCAGCAACAGTGACCTATGTGAGCTATAGCATGAGTTATGGCATAGGAGGATGGCTCATTTGCATCATGGGGCTCTGAGGATATTGAGAGAGATTGTTACAGGGGTACCAGATTTCAGTACAGAGCACCAAGAAGTGTGCAAGGGGTGTGCACTAGGGAAGTACGCCAAGATTGCTTTTCCAAGCAGTGACAACAGAGTAGCAAGTATTCTTGATTTGATACATTCTAATGTATGTGGTCCAATGTCTTATGTATCTTTGAGTGAATATGAGTATTATGTTACTTTTATTGATGAATTCTCTAGCAAGTCTTGGATTTTTTTTCTAAAGACCAAAGGACATGTCTTCAAGCGGTTCCAAGAGTTCAAAACTCTTGTGGATAACCAAATAGGGAAGAAAATCAAGGTGTTGAGGTTGAACAATGGGGGTGAGTATACCTCCAATGACTTAAATGATTTTTGTGCAAGAGAAGGCATTAAGAGAGAGTTGACAGTTCCTTACAACCTACAACAGAATGGGGTTGCTGATGAATATTTTTAGAGGTAATAAAGGCTGTCCTAACAGGTCTGTTGTGAGGATTGTTTCAAGGCTGCTTTCAGTTTGATTTCAAACTCATTTAATGCCACTGTTGCAAGGTTAAAATAAAATAAAATTTGCTATCTCAAATTCTTTCTCCAACTGTCATTAAAACAGGAAATACACTCCAGATCTTTAACACTTTAAATGCTGAGAAATAAATCAAGCAAACCACAGAATTTCGACACAAAAGTTTTGGTCAATATGACCCTGGAAAAACCCCCAAGGGGAAAACCAGTGAAGAGGAATTTATCATGGAGCTCATAAGGAAATTTTATAGTAGAGATTCCAAACATTCAAAGACAGATTTAATACAGCTAACTTATCTCAAGTTAGCAGCCCTTCTTTCTTGAAATTCGAGCTAGTTTTCTACCTAGGAATTTACGCCCTCTGACTGTTAGCACAAATTTTTCCCTCCAATTCTGAGCTGAGATATGTGTTAGGACAGTGGTAAAAACTTAGCTAATTAAAGGAGTATGGCCCCAATTGTCACTGATCAAACCCCTCTCCGTTTGGGGAAATGCTTGCTAGCCTATGGGGCAAGTCCCTAGGCACACTGAAGTGCCTTGCTGCTGTCTTTAAGTTTGATTTCTGCGTGTAAAACCTACAAAACAACAAGTTGTTCGTCTTGGACAGCGTGTAAAAGCAGTCCAAAACGATGAAGAAAAGTAATATTCTATGCTTGGAGGGAACTTGCAAGGTTAGCACAATGATAATAGACTGGAAAAAGAAAAGAAATTGTTCAAAAGATCGAAATAATCACAATAAACAATTCAAAAAATGACAAATCAGATCTCAATTTTACTACAGTACCGCCAAGAAGAGAAGTTGGAAGACAAAACACACACTTCTTTATTGATCAAGCTTACAAGAGGGTTGATTGCGCCACACTTGGCAAGATTACAACCGGTACAATGCTTCCTTTGCTCAGAGAAAAACCACCAGAGTAGAGAGAGAGAGAGAGAGAGAGAGAGAGAGAGAGAGAGGAACTAGGTGCATGATGGAAGCATGTGAAAAGGCAAAATGCAAAGTATGAGTGGATGTGGAAGAGGAGTAGTGAGATAAGTGAGTGTGAGTTTGAATGCATGGAGAGGAGTAAATGCGCATGGAGAGGAGATAATGAGTGTGCCATACTAGTTTAAGGATGCATGAATGGAGTTAGTGGTGAGTTAAGTGAGAGTGAGAAAAGCGCCCAAGTCAACTGGAGTGAGGGGGTAGGTGAAGGATATATTTAGCTGCCACATGAGTGAAGCTCAGTTTAACTGAAGCATGAGGGAGACTATACAGCTAAACTCATGCGACCCCTTCTCCCATCTTTAATTAATTATCACATGATTGAATATTTGGAAATATGCGCCCTAGCTTAGGTGGATGCCACATCATTTCGTAGAGCTGCCACTTGTTGACCTCTGAGGATGCCACTTGTCACTGCATGGATGATCACTTGATCTGCTAAATATAGTAGCTGCTAAAAATATCCATCTTGTCCCAAAAATTTGAAACTTGTCGAAACTGACCCAAACTTTCCACAAATGCTCGCCATGACTGGGCGAGCACCATCATGTGTCTACTGCTAAAAATAGAAAGTCCTCACATGTCATTGATATTGTACTCATTGAATTCGAGTTTCTGCAAGGAATTTGAATCCACAATCAGAATCAACATGCGAGCCCTGGTGCTCAACCTGCTAAAAATAGAAAGTTGTCCAAATGCCCTTGACTTTATACTCATTGATCTCGTCTTCATGCAAGGGATCAAAATATGCGATCAGAACCGACATGTAGGCCCTGGTGCTCGACTTGCTAAAAGTAGCAATTTGGGCCACATCTTCTCGAAAAAGGTCCAAAAAACTCTAGATGTCTTAAGGATCAATAATGCACTCTCAGAATCTAAATCTGGGGCCTAGAGCAAAACTTGCTAAAAATAGAAATCTTCTGCCTGTCACTCAGAAAAGTGTTATCGGGCCTAGAATCTTGCAAGGACTCATACTGTATGCTCAGAATTGCCTCAAACTGCCAAGAGACCCACACAAACTGTGTCTCCTAGAAAATAGCAACACTTGTTGTATGTATCCACCTCTCTCAAAATGCAAGGAAACCAAGTATACTCTGACTCTGAACCAAGCAACCATGTATTGATCATGTACCTGCCTTGTGTGGGAACCAACCTCTTGCTCAACATAAGTGCTAAACTCTGGGGAAATCTTAATATGTCGACCAAAATGTTGCATGTTGGTTTTTAACCATCAAGATTTTCAAGGGTAAAAATCTAGGGGTTAACACTGCTTCAACTTCAACACTGTACTTTCCTGCAGATTTTGCCTCTTCTTCCTTGAAATTCGAGCTAGTAAAATGCCTAGAAATTTGTGCCCTTTTTCTTCAAGATTCAACGTTGTCCTTTCAACATTGAAGGCTGACAACATTCATGGGGATTTGTGCCCTATCTAAGGCATTAAATGCACCCTTCTTCAATAACAAGTGCGCCCCTCTTCTCTTCTCCACAAATCGCCTTTTCTCCTCCTCTTCCTCACTTCTCATGCAAGTGAACAATGTGCCCTCCCTCTCTCACTTTTCCGTTTTTGTTTTCTCATTAGCTAACCCTAGGAATCAAGGGCTGAGATCAATTCTTAGCTCTCCAAGATCTAGGGTGGAGATTAAATCTCCCCCTTCACTTAAGTTCCCCAAGTCACTTTAGCATTAATGAGCTCATAAAGTCACTTTGAATTTATAACATAAAATTAAGTAATAGAGGGGTATTTTTCCTCTTTTTAGTGTTAGGCACATCAATAACACTAGGGGATCACTTTCCATGGTACCAAAAACTTAACACTCCCTCTTACCGAGGAAAGTGCTATTCACCACTCCCATCTTATCTCTGAAGTAGACATGCTTGCCCCTTGGAAAAGACTTCATGAGAATGTCAACAATCTGCTCATTGGTAAATATGTACTCAAGCAGAACCTCTCCTCTATGAACCCAATCACGGATGAAGTGATATCTGATCTCTATGTGCTTAGACATGTTGTGAAAGATTGGATTGCCAGAGAGATTAATACAACTCTGATTATCACAATGAATCACTGTAGGCCTCAACTCATGACCAATTAGACTAGCCATCAGCTTGCGAAGTCAAATAGCCTCGCAACTGGCCTGACTAGCTGCCATATACTCTACCTTAGTTGGACTCGGTGGCACTGACTTAAGTTTTTGACTGAACTAGGAAGCAACTGCTGATCCCAAACCGAAACAATGCCTTGAAGTGCTCTTCCTGTCAATTGCACATCCTGCCCAGTCTGAGTCTGTATAGCCAATCAACTTGACCCCATCACCTCTGACATAGTCCAAACCATACTCCACTGTCTTTGCTAGGTACCTAAAAACATGTTTTGCTGCTATCCAGTGCATTCTCCTAGGCTCTACCATATACTGACTGAGCGTGTTCACAACAAAACAAATGTCTGGTTTAGTGTTGACCAGATACATCAATGAACCAATCAACTGACGATATCTCATGCAATCAAGCAACTCAGACTTAGAAGCACCAAGCTTCCTCCAGTTGGTGACCATAAGTGTCGACATGGGTCAACAATCCTCCATCTGAAATCTCCTAAGAATATCTGCTGCATACTTCCCCTGTCCCAGAAAGATGTGCCCATCCTCTTGCCGAACATCCATCCTCAAGAAATAATGCATCAATCCTATGTATTTCATCTCAAATTCTGTAGCAAGATCCCTCTAGCAATCAACTATGAGCTCCTCCCCTCTAGTGATAAATAAGCCATCAACATATAGTATAAGAATGAAAGTATCTTCTCCATGAATAATGTAATAGAGATTTAGATCTGCCTCACTCTTCTCAAAGCCCATTTGCAACAAGTAAGAGTCAATCCTGGAATACCAAGCTTGTGGAGCTTGCTTCGGACCATACAGTGCCTTTTTCAATAGGCACACATGGGACTCTCTCCCAAACACCTCGAACCCCTGTGGCTACTCAATGTATACCTCCTTCTCTATATGACCATTTAAAAATGTTGTCTTTACATTCATCTGATGGATCTTTCAACCCATCTTTGTTGCAATGGCCATGATACTCTTGATGGAAGTATAGCTCGCAACTGGTGCGAATGTCTCATCATAGTCAATCCCCTCAACTTGAGAGAATCTTCTCGCCACAAATCGAGCCTTGTGTTTCTCAATGCTACCATCTGCAACATACTTAATCTTGTACAACCCACCTGTAAGTCACCACTGACTTTCCCTCAAGTCTAGGCACCACCTCCCACACATCATTTCGCATAATGGAATCATACTCCTCCTGCATGGCATCTATTCAGACCTGCTGGTCTGATGCCTCCTCAAATGTAGAGGGCTTGGAATCTATGATGCTAGTCACCATGGCCAAGCATGTACTATACCTCTCTGGTGCTCTGCTCTCTCTCAATAACCTCTTGGGCTCACCAACATACTCCTTGGCTTCCTTCAAGGTCTCTCAAATCCATCTTGGTTTCTTCTTCCCTGAAGTAGCCTCCTGTGGAACAATACCCTCATGCCCCTTGGTCTCATCCATAGATCTCACCATAGAGGCCTGAGATCCTGAAGCACGTGCACCTGTTGTCTGTGTACCAAACGCCTGTGACCCTGTAACTCTACTGGGTGGACCAAGCACCCCTAAACTCGGTGTACCAGACACTTGTGGCTGTGTTCCCTGAGATGCATCACCCTGTATCCGTGGGACCTCCTCAACTCTGTTTCTCAACTCACAAGATCTCCGAAAGGTTCTATCCTCGTCGAATCTAACAACCCTCCTCAGTGTTGGTATGTAGATCTGGTAGGCATTAGAGACCTCGTTGTATTCAACTAGGATCCCTTTCTCTGTTGTGGGATCCAACTTTGTCCTCTTCTCAAAAGGGACATGAGAGAAAGTCAGACACCCAAATATACAAAGGTGCCCATCATCTGGCCTCCTCCCAGTGAAGGCCTCCTCAGGAGTCTTGCTCCTCAGAGCTCTATGTGGACTCTTGTTCTGCAGATACATTGCAGTACTACAAGCCTCAGCCCATAAGAAAAATGGTAACCCTTGATCATGCAACATAGATCTCGCTACACCAACAATAGTCCTATTCATCCTCTCAACAACCCCATTTTGCTGGGGGTTGTAAGGAATGATCAACTGTTTCCTGATACCCTCTTGGATGCAGAAGTCTCTGAACTCATTGGAGGTGTACTCACGCCCATTGTCTGACCTCAAGACCTTGATATTTCTTCCTGTCTGGTTCTCCACAAGAGCCTTAAACTCTTGGAACCTCTTGAAGACCTCACTCTTGGTCTTCAAGAAATAGATCCAGGTCTTCTTGGAGTGGTCATCAATGAATGTCACATAGTACTTACATCCACCCAAGGAAACTGATGACATGGGTCCACACACATCAGAGTGTACCAAATCAAGTATCCCAACTGATCTACTGTCACTGCTCACAAAGACAGTCTTGGTGTACTTCCAAGAGCACACCCCCTGCAAACCACCTGATGCTCAGTGTTGAACTGTGGCACTCCTCTCACAATCTCCCTCAACACCCTTAGAGCTCCATGATGCAAGTGAGCCATCCTCCTATGCCACAACTCACACAACTGACTGTTGCTGCTGGTACTAGCCAAAGCATGTAATGGATGAAAAATGAGTTTGTATAGTCTCTCATGACGAGTCCCAATCACTCTGGCTGATGATATACTGGACCCCTTAGCGTGAATGAGGACCTGTCCATCTCGGAAAGACACCTCAAATCCTCTATCCTCAATGGCAAAAACTGATATCAGGTTCTTCTTTAGCCTTGGGACATACAAGACATCCTTGAACACCATGGGTGGCCTCAACTCCCTTTGAAAGGAAACTGTGCCACTCCCGGTTTCCTTGACTATGGTGTCATTACCAAGCACTATCTCCAATTTTACCCCACTTTGTAAGATCAGTAAAGTGCTCTCTAATACCAAACATATTACTGGATGCTCCATTGTCTATGTACCATACACTGGATGGTGTCTCAACTGTAGACAATTCGAAAAACAAGGAAAACTCCCTCTCAAACTGAGAGGCGAACTCATCCACCTCAGCTGATGCGTCTGTACCAACTTGCTTCTTCTTCCTGTTGGGACATTGTCCAACATAGTGCCCCATCATGTGACAAGCAAAGCATTTAACTTTGCTGATATCCTTCTTCTGCTGCTGCTTGGCCCCACCCTTGGGACCCTTCTTGGTCTTCTTCCTGCCCTTTGCAAAAAGAGCAACATTCTCATCATCATCCCCACCATGCTGCTGACTAGTAGATCTTGAGCCAATCCTGAGCTCTTCCTGTACAAAGTCATCCCATAGCCTCTCCCAACTAGGAATATGCTCTCTGGCTACAATGCCTCGTACAAATCTCTCCCATGGTTTGGAGAAGCCATTTAAAGTTGTCCTCACCAACTCTGCTGGATCCACTATTTCCCCCACAGCTGCCAACTCATCACGTACTTGTGAAATCCTAGTGAGGTATGAGGCGATTGTGTCAGTTTTAGTCATCTTAGTGCTCCTCAATTTCTCCTGGAGCACCATCTTCCTGTTTTGGTTTGGGCTCTGGTAAAGACTACACAAGGATTGCCACATCTGATATGCAAAATCCTTACCAGACACATGAGGAATTATATGGTCTTTCACTGTATCTAGAATAGTCCTCTTGCCCTTGATGTTTCTCTTCCTAAACTCTGCAAAGAGCATTGCATCTGTAGGTGGAACCACAGGATTCTCCACAATATCCCATAGCTCATCCTCCTCCAAGATCAGAACTATCCTAGCCTTCCATGGGGACCAATTTCCAGTTCCTGCTAGCCTATCCTCCACCCTCAACCCTCCAACTGACATGGCCGCCAACAGTTGTTAAATGACCAAAGAAATTTCCGCTGTCTACACACCAGTCTCAGATGTGAATTTGGAACTGTCAAGGTGAGTTAAAGATTCTGTCCACTGTTTGCAGTTTATTCCAGCTCTCTTGTGCCCTTAGGCTCTGATACCATGAAGATTTTTAGAGGTACTAAAGGCTGTCCTAACAGGTCTGTTATGAGGACTGTTTCAAGGCTGCCTTCAGGCTGCAAGGTTAAAATAAAAGAAAATTTGCTATCTCAAATTCTTTCTCCAACAGTCATTAAAACAGGAAATACACTCCAGATCTTTAACACTTTAAATGCTGAGAAATAAATCAAGCAAACCACAGAATTCTGACACAAATTTTTTGATCAATATGACCCTGGAAAACCCCCCAAGGGGAAAACCAGTGAAGAGGAATTTATTATGGAGCTCTTAAGGAAATTTTACAGCAGAGATTCTGAACATTTAAAGACAGATTTAATACAGCTAACTTATCTCAAGCTAGCAGCCCTTCTTTCTTGAAATTCGAGCCAGTCTTCTGCCTAGGAATTTGTGCCCTCCGCCTCATCTTCAACACTGTACTTTCCTGCAGATTTTGCCTCCTCTTCCTTGAAATTCGAGCCAGTAAAATGCCTAGAAATTCATGCCCTTCTTCCTCAAGATTCAACGCTGTCCTTTCAGCATTGAAGGCTGATAGCATTCATGGGGATTTGTGCCCTGTCTAAGGCATTAAATGCACCCTTCTCCACAAATCGTCTTTTCTCCTCCTCTTTCTCACTTCTCATGCAAGTGAACAATGCGCTCTACCTCTCTCACTTTTCCCTTTTTGTTTTCTCATTAGCTAACCCTCGGAATCAAGGGCTGAGATCAATTCTTAGGTCTCCAAGATCTAGGGTGGAGATTGTAAAAAAACTGATATATATATATATATATATATATATATATATATATATATACTAAAACAGGAATATCATTAGAGGAACCACACAAATGCACAGTAACAGAAATCTTCTTTTATTCATCAATAACTTGAATACAAAACAGTAGGAAATCTCATCTCTTATCTGAGATATTCGTACACCCTTTATCTCTGTACTCAAACTACACGAACAGGGTATTGCTTCGAGCTCCCGTGTATGGATTGGGGGCCGTACATACTCGTACAGCTGCGTTCCAGATATACTTGAACTCAGGTTTGGTCAACAGAGTGTAGTGTCGTCTCCTTTCATTTGTATTGCTGGTTCGATCTCTGTTTCTATTAATCGAGTCCACACTTTCTGCACTACAGCCCTAAACTGGGAGAGAAAACCCGCACCCCCTATCTCGACTCCACACCTTTTTCATTAAGAGACAAGATCCAAGTGAGTGGGTGAGGAAGACATCTCAGCCATTGATTTAGATCTAAATCAATGGCTGGCTTTTAATCTCATAAAGAGACAACTTATGATCGCTATGGTGGGCCCTCACGCCTTAGGTAACTTTCCTTACTACAGATTTTTAACACTCCCTCTCAGTGAGGAAAGTGTTTTCAATCACTCCCAATCTCTCTCTGAAATATTCAAACTTGCCTTTAGGTAATCCTTTAGTAAGTATATCTGCAACCTGCTCATGGGTACAGATTTACTGAAGCTTTATTGCTCCTTTCTGTACTCTATCCTTGATAAAATCGTACCGAATCTCAATATGTTTGGATCTATCATGGAAAACCAGATTCTCTGAGAGCTTAATACAGCTTTGATTATCACAGTAAATTGTGGCAGGACTTAGTTCTGAAATAAATAAGTCAACAAGTATCTTACGAAGCCAGAGGGATTCACAACTTTCCTGACTTGCAGCCATGTACTTGGCTTCTGCAGAACTGAGAGCTACTGATTTTTGTTTCCTGCTATACCAAGAGATCATGCCTGACCCCATGCTGAAGCAGCAACTAGAGGTACTCTTCCTATCCATAGTACTCCCAGCCCAATCTGGAATACTCTATCAACTTGATTTGGTCTCCCTTATTATACTGAAGTCCATATTCTATTGTACCTTTCAAATATCTCAGAATATGCTTGGTGGCAATCCAATGCACTCTTCGGGGATCTACCATATGTTGACTAAGAGTGTTGACGGAAAAACATATATCAGGTCTAGTATTTACCAAATACATTAAGCAACCAATTAATTGTCTATAGATAGTGGGGTTCACCTTCTCTAAGTCGGCGGTATTTAGCTTCTTGAGATTCATGATCAAGGGAGTAGTCATAGCTTTACAGTCTTCCATCCCAGATCTTTTAAGAATATCGACTGTATATTTTCCTTGACCGAGGAAAATTTCACCCTCCCGTTGCTAGACTTCTAGGTCGAGGAAGTAATGCATGAGGCCTAGATCCTTCATCTCAAATTCTTTTGCCAGATTTTCCTTGCAACCATTTATCCGAGTCTCTGTACTTGTCAGGAAAAGGTCATCAACATAGAGGACAAGGATGATAATATTATCCTTACTCCTAAGTAAATACAGATTCAAGTCTGCATTACTTTTGACAAATTCAATACTCTAAAGATCGCTGTCAATTCTAGAGTACCATGCCCTAGGTGCCTCCTTGAGACCATAAAGTGCCTTCTTCAATCGACAGACATCACTGGTTCTGTCATGGATCTCAAACCCCTGTGGTTGTTCCAAATAGACTTCTTCATCAATTTTTCCATTGAGAAAGGTTGTCCTGACATCCATCTGATGAATCTTCCACCCCATCTGAGTGGCAATAGACATTATTGCTCAGATGGAGGTATAACGAGCTACATGAGAAAAAGTCTCATCATAGTTTACTCCTTCCTGCCGAGAGAACCCACGAGCTACAAATCTAGCTTTGTATTTTTCAATGCTCCCATCTATTGCATGCTTGATTTAAAAAATTCATTTGGAACTGACTATCGATTTCTCTTTTGGCCTAGGTAAAATCTCCCAGACTTCATTTTTCATTATTGAGGCATATTCTTCTATCATAACATCTTTCCATACTTTCTTCTTGATAGCTTCCTCAAAATTGGTGGGCTCTGGCTCAATCATATTACTCATGAGTGCTGCATAACCTGAGTATCTTTCAGGGGGTTTACTAGTTCTGACTGAAGTCTTATGAGTGCTTACTTGTTCTCGGGCTTCTTTTAGTAATTGCTCTACCCATTTTGGTTTCTTTTTCGTGGAGGGACTGGGTTGATCTTCTATCTGATCCTCATCCTGACCATTTTGGGAAGCACTTGAAATCTGAGGAGATGACAATGATTCCTTCAGTTGTGAGGTTTTTGTTTCCAGGATATCTTCACACTTGTAAGACTTCCTGAAGGCTCTTTCTTCCTCAAATTTGACATCTCTCCTTTCCACTGTTTTCTTAATGGATGGGATGTACACTCTGTAGGCTTTGGATGTTTCACTGTACCCAACAAGGATCCCCTTTTCTGTCGTGGGATCTATCTTGGCTTGTTTTTCTGTGGGAATATGACAGTAGACAACACACCCAAAGATGCAAAGTTGTCTAATGTCAGGTTTCTTCCCGATGAAGGCTTATTTTGGAGTCACATTTCCAAGCACTTTGTGAGGACTCCGATTCTGAAAATATATTGCAGTGTTGCAAGCTTCTTCCTAGAGAAACTTTGGCAAGTCCCGATCATGTAGCATGGCCTTTTCTGCCCCAACAATCGCTTTGTTTTTCCTCTCAGATACCCAATTTTGCTGAGGGGTATAAGGAACAGTCAACTCCCTCCTTATCCCAGCTCTTGTACATAATTTCTTGAAGGCGTGAGATGTGTATTCACCTCCATTATTTGATCTGAGAGTTTTATTCTCTTTCCAGATTGAGTCTCGACGAGAGCCTTGAATTCTTGAAACTTTTCGAGAACCTCTTCAAAGGTTTTTCTCTTGAGAAAGTAGATCCACGTTCTTCTCGAGAATTCATCTATAAAATTGATGTAATACCTGTACTTGCCCCCTATAGAAAGGGATGACATGGGACCACAGATATCATTATGAATCAGATCCAAAATTCCTTTTGATTGATGGTCACTCTTAGGAAACGAAGCTCTAGCATACTTCCCTAGAGCACACCCTTTACATACTTGATGGTGCATTGTACTAAAGGAGGGCATACCCGTCACAATTCTTCCCAAAATCTTGCGAGCCCCATGACCAAGGTGAGCCATGCGTATTCCACTTCAGAAGTGATAAAAGCACATTTGGAACGTTGGAGGAACAATTGGCTATCCTAGAGTAGTTGTAGGACTTTATCAACATGCTCCACATGTGCCTCCCAAGGCTTGCTATAAATTAAATTATCATCAAAGGAGGGGGCATTGCAAAGACCAAAATGCATCACCAAAAAATCATAGTGTCCTTCATGTGTGTGAAAGGTTGTCTTAGGAATGCCCACCTCTTTCATTTGGATTTTGTGTTACTAAGCATAGAGGTCCAATTTAGTGAAGAACTGTGCACCGTGAACCTCATCCAAGGGGTCATCAATGATTGGGATGGGAAATTTGTCTTTGACCGTTAGCTTATTAAGAACATGAAAGTTTGGGGCCTGGGCACATCCACCAGTTGCCTTCTTTCTTCAATACCATTACGACCAAGGAGAAGTAGGGGCTAGTACTTGGACTTATCATGCTGGCCTTCAATCGTTCCTGAATGATCTTTTCAATTTCAGCACATTGGGTGATTGACTTCCTATAATCAATGGTATACCATGATCATGCTTGCCATGTGAAGGAGGTAAGCCCTTGGGTGTTTCAAAGACTTGTTGATGTTTAGTAAAAAAACAACAACAAATCGGGGTGGATTTCCTGTGAGGAGCTATCTGTAACAATGTCATTGAATTGGAAAATAATGCTCGAGTTTCTTTTTTTCAAGAGCTTTTCCATATGGTGAGAGTTGATAATTTATAGGGAACTAACTCGGAGACCTTTGAGGATGTGTTTACTACCCTCTTTATTGAAGCTCATGTATAAATCCTTGAAATTCATTGTAACTAGACCCAATGTTCATAACCATTTTGCTCCAAGAATGACATCACATCCTCCCATTTTGTTAGCAACCATGTTGGATTTGAGCAAATAGTCCCCCATTAGCTATCATGGTTTGAAAATTATGCATCTCATGGATATAACAATAGGTTTCTTCAACGACTTGCCAATGAATAAAATTGTGGGTGTTGTTGTTATCGATTCAAACAATTGCCTTTCAGTGCTTGATATAACCAACCAACTTTAGGGCCCATGGAGTTGAAACCTAATAAAGCATGGAGGGAAAGTTGGGTTTCCTCACAAAGAGGCTCTTGGGTGGTTTCTTCATGAGGAGGAGGTGTAGTCTCTACTAGATCCATCTCCTTAGTGGCTTCCTTTGGAATTTCCTCAAGGGTGTTGGATTTGGTCATATATATGACAAATAATTTTTGTTCCTTACATTTATGCCCTTTGAAATACTTCTCATCACAATGATAACAAAGGTGGAGATGTTGATGTTCAATTGCTTTTGTCGGGTTCAAGTTGTGGACTTTCAAGGGTTGAGAAGTATGGGGAGTGGTCACGGGCACAAGAAGGGGACGTTGTCGTGGAACAAAAGTGGGTCATTTGGTTTGGGTGGTTATCACCACTTGTGCTTCTCTAACTTGCTGAGAGGCCTCCAACCAAGTAGTTGGGTGAACCATCTGGACTTGTGCTCAAATCTCCTCCTTTAGACCACTAATAAGACATTCTATGAAGAAAGTGTCCAATGTCCATCATACCTTTTGTGTGGATTGCCAATTGCTCGAAGGATGCTATAAAGTCTTCAATTGTGCTTGTTTGGCATAACTTGTTTAGCTGACCCAAAAAATTAGTATATCTATTTCAAAACGAGCATAGATGGCCTTCACAAACTGGCACTAGGCAATGTGTCCCCCATAGGCCTTCTTATGCCATTACCACTATTGCCAACATTCTTGATCTAAGTATAACACACAGACCTGGAGTTTCATTGGTTATCATAAATAGCATGGAGGGAAAAGTAACGTTCCATCTGGGTAACCCATTGGATTGGGTTGGAACCATTGAACTTGTTTAAATTGACTTTAGGCAATTTGTGCAACATATAGTGTTGATTCTCCTAAAAGGGTGGCCATGTGCAATGCCCCCCTCTTGTAGATGATTCACCACTAGCTTTGCTTCTTTAGTTGCTCCTACCAATGTCCCCCTTCGAGTAGGATTGCGACTGCAATCTTAGAGATTTGTGCCTGCATGTTGTCGATCTAGGAAACATGGTCTTCCAGGTAGTTGATCATAGCAATCCATGTGTACAGGTGGTGGATCTAAGCAACCTATGTGTGCAGGTGGTTGATCTTAGAGATCGGGGCTTTGTTCTAACTTCTAAGAGACCTAGTTTTCTAGTTGGGTGAGCATGTTATCTATGGTCATGTTTCTAGTGGCTTCCATGGGACCCTTGGGTCCACCAAAAAGGTTAGTAGAGAGTTATACCAGTGCAATCAATATCACACAAGGAGTCTTTTGAGATAGGTCTCCCACAATATTTTGGTTTGTCCATCAAAAGGGTTAATTAAAAGCTATACCAATGTGATTATTGGTGCACAATGAGTTTTTAGAGATAGGTCTCCTAGAATGCTGTAGGCTGGCCCCTGTAATATTCCCCACTATTTTTTTGGATTTATATCTCAATTTTCTAGTGCAGAAGTTTCACCAAATACTTTTCTGTTTGGGTATTCTTGGATATTTGCTAATGCAGAATTGTATTAACAATCTAACTACTTCCCCTTATTTTATATTTGATTCCCAGATATAGGACAGCCAGCTAATAACAATTACCCAGTTCTGAAATAACTCACAATACAATACCCATACATGAATTCAAAGGAAAATACTGCAAAAACTAGTTGTAACAGCCATCACACATTAAGTAATTCAGCATATATAACAGTAAATGAGATGTAAAGAACCTGATCCTTTATTTCTGTGGATAATCTTACAAATGCTAGAATGAGAGGTTGTAAACAGCTGCCAAGAATGTCAAACTCCCAGCAGTTAGAGCCCACAACAAAACTATCTCTGCTGCAAAGAATTACGCCCAGATATGGAGTCGCCCCCCACCAATCAGCCAATCGATCCACACTTCCATCTCAGCCCAAAGGACAGAACACAGTCCAGCAAATCACAGAATATAGTCTCAGGTCTGAAACGACCTACTCAGCAAGGAATAAACACTCTATCAGCAGATGTTTTAACACAGCAGCAAGGAGAAGCCGGCCTGAGTAAGGAAACTTGGCCTCTACATACAGAAACAACCCAGACTTAGCCCCTATGCTCAGGAAAATCACCTCCTCAGTCCACAAATTCGTCCCTCAAGAATTCTCGACCTCCAACCACAAGAATCGTTGTCCACAAACGCCAAAATGCAGCCTTGAGGTAACTTGACCTCCATAGACCCCAAATCGACTTCTTCAAGCAAGAACTCAGCGACCGGAAAGGAAAATTCAACTGCAAATGGAAACTTCACTGCCAAAGAAGAAAACACTTAGCCACACTGAAGCACAATGAAGAAATCCAAATGATCTCTTACCAATGACCAGCTAGGGTGGATAGTCTCACCACCAAAACCAATCTCAAAAACTTCTCTAGGGTTTTTCGTCCCAAGAGTCTAAAGCCACAAAGAGCTCTCTCAAATCAATTTTAGAATTAACAAGTGAATAATGAGAGAAAGGATTGTATATTTTTGAGGAACTATGAGGGCTGCCCAACAGGTCTGTCTTTGACCTCTTGTTGGGCTCTAAATTTCATCAACCAAAACTGACCTTTGCTGCGTTTTAGGACAGCAAACAGGTCTGCTCAAATCTGCCAAGAGTTCTTCCCTCAATTGATGGTTATATGCTCTTTTAAGTGCCCTTGCAAGTAGTTTTAGTAACCCAATGTTAGTACATGCAAACCTCAAAACATATAGCACTCCTCTAGGATCTTAACAAGATCTTACCGCTGATCTAAACACTAAGCATACATGAAAATTGGACACAAGTATTTTTGGTCAACACGACCTTGGATAAACCCCCCTCGGGGAAAACTAGTTTAGAAAGAAAGTATATATATGTGTGATCTCAAGCATGGAATACAACAACGAATACAATACAAATTAAAACAATAGAACTTGTACAAGGAGCAAGCTCCTCTCGAGCTTTGCTAGAAGGTTCCAAGAAGAATGCGCCCAAGCTAGTGCGCCCTTCCTTCCTTGATGCTCAATCCACTGAAACAATGCGCCTTTCCTTCGTTGATGCTCAATCCATTGAAACAATGCACCCTTCCTTCGTTGATGCTCAATCCACTGAAACAATGCACCCTTGATCCTCCTTTGCCCAACTAAGAATCCCCTGCACACAAACAAGTTGTTGTGTGCCTCCTCAATGCTGAACCTGTCTGATCTAAAGTAGCACAAGAACTGCTAGTGCCTGCCAAGCATGCGCCCTCCTCCTCGAGTGTGCCCTCTTCAAAGCAAATACACTCACACACAAATAATGATGCTCCAAGCCTCCTAACACTCTCCATGAATGGAGGCACCCAAGCTCTCCTCACCAAATGCTTCCATCCTCATCCCTTTGCTCCTCTCCCAACTCTCTTGGTGAACAAATGAAGCAATGAGCCTCACTTGGCCCTATGCACCCCTCTTGAACCATCCATAAGGAAACCTAAATATGGATGGCTAGGATCACCACAAAGCATCTCTAATCAATGCGTGAGATCTCTCTAAAATATTCTCACCTCAAAACCCACTTTGGGTTAAGTTCCCTAAGTTCACTTTATGTCTCCCAATTCACCCACAAAGTGAATTAATTGTCACTTTTGCCTAAAATGACAAAATTTCCCTTTTGACTTAAATATCCTAAGTCAAAGTGAAATTAGATATAAAGTACAAGGTACATAGTCTCCCCCTTTGTGTTTAGAGACTCACAAGGGGACCACTTTCCAAGGTACCCTTTTAATAATGCCGGAAAGTGATTAATTGGATTTTAAGACATTCTCGAACATCTGAGTCCCTTTTTCATCATCCCAACGTCTAGATCTTTTCGTCCCGATTCCAATGAGCTATCACACGAAGATATCACATCAGATAATACGATCCATATAATACCTTTAGTGTATTTAATTAAAGTATGCTCAATAATAATTCAAAATTACGGAAATTGTCGAAATGCCACGGAACCAAGAGCGAATTGTGTGGAAATGATCCTGATGATGAAAGATGGTGAATGGACTAGTCTAGGCCCCATATAACCCTCCAAATCGCCCGAGCTCATTATTAACCTCATTTTACCCCTCTGGTCAGGTTACCATAAGCTCATAAGGTCACCTTCGAATGCAAAGCAGGGGAATCCAAAAATGGAGATATTACAGCCCCACTCTTTTTTTACACCTATTGGAGTATTATTATATTGAGGGAATTTTCAAATTCTTGATATTCCAGGATATTGGAAATTCACTGCTCGGGTTGTAGGGGCTAGGGTTTGTAGTGTCCTAAGAGCAAAGGAGGGTTAACTTCTATAGCTCTCTGATATACTTGAGGGTTTCCAACAATAGTACTTGATTGAATCTTTCCTGACTCTAATTAAGGAGAATAGACTATACCCTTAGCCATACTGCCCGATTCCTTGATACGTGAACATGATATCCTCGAGTGTTGTGCTCGGTGTACTATAGCTACAAAATGGTTGAAATCTTTATGTAAGGATGGTTTTAGGTGCGGCCAAGGGATTCTTATATACCCAAAGGTATGTGGAAGACCAAATCTATGTATAGATTATGTCTAATGCGGTACTACTTGTTGGGTACAAACATAGGTGTACAAGGGTGTCTATCCATGTGATTCCACGTGTATTCCCTGTGTGTATGCTTCCCAACCATAGTTTTAGCCCCTAGATGATAGATCACTGTATTTAAAGATGTTGGAATGCATCTCTAGTGTGAAAAAAAATTCTCTAAAAATTGGGTGTGTGCTAGCACAGGAAAGAGCTCTAATAACCTTTTTTTTTGTTTGTTAGTTTGTTCGTGACATGTGGGACTAACCTGTGGCTAAGAAACCGCAACTCAGGGGCATCTAAGCCATCAAAATCACTCGAGGATCGCACCCGGCCTGAGCCACACCAACCCTTAACATCGCTGGATTTTTTGTCCCCGCAGTTTTCGAACCGGTGACTTTAACATCACGGAGCGCCTTAACAGCACACTCTGTCACCGACTGTCCTACACCTCGGGGACTGGAAAGAGATCTAATATCACTTGTAGTGTACTTAATCAATAAAAACAACAAATTATGAGCAATATCAAAAGAAATATAATCTGGAGAAAGTAAAACAGGAGAAAGAAGAGTATTGAACTTGCAGAATATAAACCCTCATATTGATAATTCTGTAAAGAGAGCATTGTTCACATGGGCAACCACCAAATGAGCAGAGCTCCAATACATTGAAATTACTCAACAAAACATTACATAGCCTTCTACCTCTATAGATAGTTTCTTACTAGCAAAACCCTAACCATTTGTGGTCCCATCATTCATGAGTACCAACCACCTAGTGGGCCTTATTTATTAAAGATGACCCTTTGACATTGAGTAACCACACTTCAACTACCTAAAGGGTCTTATTCAAAGAAGATGGTGTCATACATTAATTAACTCCTAAGTACCCTAAAGTATGGAGGTTAAGGTAGGGCCCTTACATAGGCTCTTGTTCTTGTATCAGGTTGTAGTTTACAATTGGCATTGGGGTTGAAGCCTCTCACTAATTTTGTGTTATAACTTATAGCCCATTGACATTGATTGTATCCTAGTGGGGATCGCTTGAGAGAGAGCTAGCTTGCAAATTTCCTTGTGAGCCCTTGTCATCTCATAGCCCCAATTCATGGGTGGCAATAGAGAAATGGTTGGGTGGTAAATTGCTCCCTCACAGTAATTTCCATGTTTAGATTTTTATGCAGATAAGCATTTTGTGGATGTTTGCATGCTTTATTTCACATGTTGATTTGTGATGGATTTTGTATATTGTATTTAATGGCTGAATGTGTATACTTGAATATTGTCCATTCTCAATCATGAACGAACTGCATAATTGTCTTTAGTACATGCTTCAGACTACATCTCTTGTTAATTGCCATGGTTATAAGGAGATGGCATCTCCTGTTATGGTTTTAAGGAGATACCATTACTTAATATAATTTGTTTATCAAGCTTTTGTCATAATTTGGTATCTAATCTGTTGAGAACTCCAGTAAGATTGTTGCAGTGATTTTGTTTCAGTTTGTGACCCCACTGTGCAAGTAAGGTGGCCCGGTCCATTATAGTTTGGTATTAGTGCTGAGCCAGGGCTATTAATTCGAGAATTCAATGTGGTTGGGTTATCCCACTGCCAAATAGGTGGCCATGTATGTTGCGTGTTTCCTCCCAATGAAGCTAGAATTCACCTAGAGAACTATCCATATTACTCCATTAGGTTGCCATCACCCTCATATTGAAGGTGGAAATCATAGCTTAATATCCAGGCCTTGAGCTCACCTAGATAGCCATCCACCCTGAGCATACCCTCCTAAATCTCCCCTTGTCTGGAAGCAATGCCTTCTGGCTACCTTTTAAGTAGTTAGGCATCATCTTCATTGCCGATACTACCTTCTTCATCAACATGGGTATGGTGATAGTTCCCTCACCATTTTCCTCCTTTGTTTTACTGGGCTATACAGTTTGTTTTTCCTCACTTTTTACTGTCTCTCGGGTTTATAAAATATTCCATGTTTGGTCTTGTGCACATCAAATTATTTGCTGTTCAATCAACTAGACTTTCTCAAACTTCTGATAACCATTTCTTGAGACCAAAGTTTTTATTTGAACTAATGCATTTTCAAGAAACATAATAATATGACAATAAACATGAAATTTTATAATAAAACCTGACCACTTTATCTTCAACTTTTGAAAAACAATGGCTCTGCAACTTGTTAGCTCCCCCCTGTCTGTAACAATGTCTTCCAAATGGAGTTTCTCCATCAGTTCAACATCGTTGTCTGTTAAAATGGCCCTCTGTATACTAATGACATCTTCTATTTAGTGCTAGAATGACATCTTAAATAATGGGCTTAGAATTTTTTGTCTCAGCTGCAAAGACAACTGTCGGGAGACGCCAGCATTCAGGTTTTTGTGCCCTATAGGGTGTTGTTGAAACTGATGACAAACTTCACATGGACAAAATGCCTAAATGACATGGTGTTTGTCTACTACATTCTTTGGTTGTGGGTCAGGCAGTTGGAGAAACCAACTGATGTTGAGGCCATTTGCTTGGATGAGATTGACCCCATTTCTGACTGCGTGGTGGAGATTCAGAGGCCTAATTTGGAGATTCTCCTGGTTGATTAGATGGGGAGGATGACCCAAGAGCAGGTGGCAACAGAGCATGTTCCAGACCAACTATTGCAGGAAGAGCAGAGTCAGGTTCCAGCCCTAGTGCCCCCCACTAGATGTTCGACCCTGGCTGCATGACCTTCCACTGCTAGAGGAGGACCTAACTCTACACGTAAAAGTGGCCAAGAGCATCGTTAGTATCATAGTAGATAGTAGATATATTTATATTTGACATAATTTTGTTCGGAGTCTTCAATTTTGACTCAACTACCCACAATAATGTAGGTATATTGTACATGATTGGTCATCTTATACATTTATATATGTATCTTATTTTGATATTTGTGTGGCAATGCAATTATCTGATGTTAATTTAAGTTTATATTTTAATTTAATTTAATTATTTTATCATCCGTTTTATGTTTGCCACTTTTTTCGCTGAGTTGGCGGAGTTTTTCCAGTGTCTGAGTCCATTAACACTGCTAACAATAACTGTCGTCTTTTGTTCTTTATGTTTAGTTGCAGGCAGTTTATAATAAAAAAATATTTCTCCCTAGCTCCTTCCTGCTCTTTCTGCCACCTCAATGCCATATTCTTCAATTGCTTTTTGGATACACTGGAAATGCATATAGGCTCAAAACTTTTAGCTCATGGTCTCTCACAGGTCTTCAGACAAAAGTGGGTTATTAGTTTTAAACGTTAAATCACCTGCTGAAAGGCAGCTGAACCCATGCATGGTTCCACCATCACTGAGCCAAATATCATCTTTGAGTTCCACGATAGCCCAGTTTTTGAATAGAAGATAATAACTGATCTGGATTTCTTCTGCAGGCCACAACAATCATGTGGGTCCTGTGATTACCATCAACCCAAGCAGACTTATGCTTAACAATTAGATCTATCTTTACGAAATACGAAATGCCCTTTTGCTGCTGTCAAAAATAAAATCTGTAACTAAGGATCTTTTACTTCAACACAGGAATCACAGCATCTTAGTCTCAGTAATTAATAAATTATTAGCACAGGAAATCAAACTAAGTGAGAAAAATGGCTGCTCAGTCTCAGTAGAAGACCCTCAAATCCCAGTAAAATGTCTCAGGAAACTGAGCTAGGGCAACAGGAACAGTGAATGGAAAAGATTGATGAACTCAAAAATAGTACATGTTAAATACCTTTACTAGTAGCCTCTCAGTTGCTGGACTCAAAACAATATCTCAATCACTGAACTTGATCTTCTGTCTGTGAGCTCTCCAAAATCATGGCCTTCCTCATTCAACAGATCACTGATTGAAATTCCATCATTATCCATTTTCTTGCATGGCCAATTTTCTGTCTTCAGGTTATTGCTTGTGCCTGCAGGAAGCAATCTTCTTGCAAATAGATATAATGCAAATGAATGGTTTGTTCTAAGGGTTCTCATGTTTCTGAAATTTAATGAAGACGAGACTTTTCTTGTAACTACATTTTATGATAATTGCATGTATATACAGGAAGGCAAGACATGGTTTTCTTATTTGGCAACAAATTAATATTTCTTGAATTGTAACATTGCCTGAAAATTGTGAAGCTTTAAAAGGTGCCTATCAGTGAAGTAGTTTGCATTGCAATGATTTCCTCCATGCGTATATAATTTCAACTAAACTGCTATGATTTCCTCCATGCATTGCAGGGATCTCTTACAGATGGGACAGTTTTTGACTCGAGCTTTGAGAGGGGTGATCCAATAGAATTTGAAATTGGTAGCGGTCAAGTAATTAAAGGTTAGCTCTTGGGGTTTATACCTTTAACTACCATTGGATTTCCATATATATATATATGCTTGTAATGATTTGGAAAAGTTTTTTGAGCTGTTTGTGAGCTGCTGAAGTTGAGATTTATATTTATGACTGATTCAATTCAAAATATGGAACATTTATTCAAGCTCATAGTAGTTGAAGCCTGATAAATATTTTGATGAAAGAAGCTGGATACACACTCATTGAACTGTCCTAAGTTGTCATGGAAAGAGCTCATATTCAGTATATTAGCTCTTTGATGGTAAAAGGATTTAACAACAGAATAATATTCCCGTCCTTTGAGATGGCCCATCCCTAGAATAGCTGTCTTTTGGGCAGGACATAATTCAAGGAAGGTGCATGCTGTAAAAGATTCCAAGATGCATTGCATGTGATGATGTTACTGGTATTTTTGGGCTGACCTTTCTTATCCAGCTTCATTAATGTGCATTTATATCTTCCAGTCACCCATGCTCACTAATTTATGGTAAGGCGATTAATACATGATGTGGATTTGTGAAATTTATCATAGACAAATGACCCAAGTGATGCATAACCACTATATTGTGAATCTCATTGGGGTCACGAAGAAATGCTTAAAAATAATGGAGAATAATGTCAATAATTTTTTAATGCTTTGGCTGACCATATTAATGGATTCACAAAATTTGCTTGTGTTTCTTTGAAAAGGCAAAGATTCAAAGGTCTATTTAATGTTGTTCTGGTTATCATACAAGTATAATTTTCTGAGCTTGATGATTTTGGCGTAGGATGGGACCAAGGTCTTCTAGGAATGTGTGTTGGAGAGAAGCGTAAGTTGAAGATACCTTCCAAATTGGGTTATGGAGCACAAGGCTCCCCTCCCAAGATTCCAGGTATAAGCTATTTATATGTTTGCCAACTTTCTTGTTTGCAATTCCTCTTGTCAATATTTAGATTTTAATAAAAAGAGTGCTAAGAACTTTTTCAAACATTTCAATAATGCATAACTAGTAGTCCAATATTGCTTCTTATGAATCAAAATTAATGAACTATTAACAAAATTGCATGGCTTGGAGTAGACAACAACTCAACAAGCCATAGAGTAAGAGTCAACTCACTTCTAACACATCCATTGCTCTCGTTGGATATGGGATGCTAGATCTTTATTTCTTCACTTTAAGGGATTTTATTTCATTAATGAAATTCATTCAATAACAATAGATCTTCTCATAAACCAATGTTACAAGGGGACGAGCTCCCCAGAATTGGAGATGGGCCCTTAGGATGCCTTGTGAAACATTTCGCAACATCCCTCAAAATGTGAAACTCCATGAAACACACAACAGAATGTTTTGCAGAGAAAAGGGGCATTTCGCACTTTGGGGGGGATCCCTATGTTGAATTTTCTGATTTTCATATCTGATAATTATTGCCTTATAATTACACACTGAAAATCTCAACAAGACTTAGCGAACTTGATGAGAGGTTATTGTAAGTAAATATTATATGAGATTATAACATTAGCATTTAAATCATAAGGCAGTAATTATCAGATCTGAAAATCAGAAAATTCAACATGGTATCAGAGCGTGACCAAAAGAGCTGGTCACACTATGTAGTGCAATCCTTAAGGCGGTTGCTCCTTGTAATTAGGAAAATCGCGACCAAAGGGAATGTGGTCGCTCTGTGTGCATTTAAATCATAAGGCAATAATTATCAGATCTGAAAATCAGAAAATTCAACACCCTATACACCAGTCCACGAAAAGTAGGACACCTAGGCACTCCCTCCTGATTTCTCCCTTGGAAAATTTGAAAATTTAAATAAAATCAATCATGTTTGTATCATTTACATATTTGATATTACAATGGTGATTGATGGACTCTAATTAGGCTTTAGATGGTATCATTTTGATTTATGTTTTCATATCTTTGAATTTTAGTTTTTATGATTTTAGTGATAGGGTCTGCTATGCTAGTGACCCCAACGTGACCCCGTCCCCTATGACACTCCCTAGAATTTGGGGGGTGTCTCCACATGCCCCTCGGGTGTGTTTCCCCCCTATTGCATCCCCACGTCTAGAAAACTTGGTGGATCATTGTCATAAACCCTTCTTCACATTGGATTAATCAAAACTTAAAAGTCCTCGAATTCTACATCCATCTACAAATGAAATTGTGCATGGATTAAAATACAATAAACCAACATAGTTCTAACATTATAACTTCATAAATTAAACTCATAAAACTAGATAACATGACTCACAAATACACAATACTTATCTTTGAATAACTCTTTAACAAGTATTGCCTAGGGAAGATTTTAGCACCCATCTGTAGAGCCACCCGAGTTGAGAGCCAAAGTGTGACAATGGCATCTCTCAAAACCTAAACTCCAATTAATTGTTGGACAATGTGTGCAACTATAAATCTCAACCGTTGGTAACTGCTCCTAGATCATGTAAAAGGCTAATTTAAGCCAAGAACTCTACTCAGTCCAACCAAAATATTGAGAAATTGTGGCTTATTCGGTCAACAAGCAACATCCCTACTGACATTATGAAACACTCTTTGTCACCCCCAAATAGACCAAAGCTAGTTTCCTATGTGTTAGCTGCTGTTGCAACAGACATTGGAATGAATAGTCCTCCATGCTACCTGCTACTACAACATAGGTTGAGACAATCATGTGCCAGTGACTTCATTTGCTTCTATTCCTTGGTATTCATCCTTCTACGTGAATGCTAGGGTCAACAACCTTGATGGATGAAAATACCAAATATTTCTCTTCAAGTATGCTTATAGTAAGGCATGAGAGCTACGGAAACCTGAATGGAAAAATGGAAGTGTAACCCTTTTCCTCCAATTGTCTTTTAAAAAGGAGTCCGGACTTGATATTTGTCACACATGGTCCACCCTGTCTTTTTCCACCTAGCAAATTATTGTGGTTTCATTTTGTTAAATATTCAAGGGTTTTCGTTCTTTATTACATCTTTACATTATAAAGTGTCTATGGAATAATTTCAAATAATGTGGCCTTTACAAATGAGCTCCCATTTATTCTAATATAACAAAGCATAACCAAAGTCACTAGATCGAACTCAGTGCAAGACTTGTTTTGGCTGAAAGGTCAACATTGGCCCATGACTCGACAAAAGCTTGGGAGTTAACTTGTCAAAGACATGACAAATAGAAAATGATAAAACTAAATATGGTTTCAAGAATATATATATATATATATTCCCAAGGAAAATCTCATGGGAAACAGAAGGGATGATTCCCCACATTGGTGGATGGCATCCCTATCAAACCCGTTGACGTAGACTAGTGTGCCTAACTGAGGGGGTTATTCAAATTGGGTACCTGCTGGCACAGAACTAGCCAAATGCCCAGTAAGATTGGTGACAACTGGTTGAACTAACCCCCTGAGCTTTATATATATATATATATATATATATATATATATATTTTTTTTTTCTTTTTCTCCCCCAAGGAAAATCTCGTGGGATTGCCCCCTTTTCCCCGGAATCTGCAGATTGAGGGTGGCTCAACTGCGAGAGACAATAGTGGCTAGTAACCATGAGAGATTATCAGGTTTCAACCTGTGAACTATGGTTTACTTGTCGGAAACATGTCTTGGGCGGGTGGTTCAACCAATTGAGCTAACCCTTGGGGCTATATATATTTCATTAAGTTATGATCTGTGCCTTAGATGAGAAAAAATCATCTTTGCAAAGCATGCTTTATTTTACCTTGCTGGTGAAAAAATTTGCTCGAAAAAGTGTGTTGTTCTGCTCTTCTAGTGAAAATATTAGATATGGAAGGGGTCTTGATTTAGAGTGTGACCTTGCTCACAATTTCCCTACATTTAAGAAATGATGTATGATTCTCTGAAACTTTGTGGCCTACACACTAGTTGGTGAAAATTAGTGCAAATTTGTGTCCTAGCTTCATTTAAATCAGCTCAGAAGAGGCTTAAAATGTGCCCTAGCTGATGTTGTTGCCAATATGCAGTATGCTCCCTAGACATGATGGAGGTATGTTGCTGTAATTGTGCCCATGTGTTACTCAACATTTTTCACTTCATGATTAACTTCATAGGCAACCGAATTTTATTTATTTGGTTAACTTCATGATTGCATAGTCATCTCAAAGGTCCATGGAATTTCTTCAGGGTTGATGTCTGAGTGTATGAATCTGAAACGCTTGAAGAGTCTTTGTGTCTGAAATGTTTGTGATTGGATTTCCCAAATGTTAAGATTGCTGGTCAAGTCCATGTGTTTTGACGCTGATTTGTTAAGCTGCAGATCCCATGCAATCTTAGTATGTTTAAAATTTTATTGGTCCAAGTCATCTTCCATGCTAACTTTTATAAGATAGGTTTTTGAGTTGGGAGTCCACATGCTGGATTTTATACGACATTTATCTTGATGTTTTGGTAGCTGCGGGAGGTACTTTACCTCCTAGATGACCTTTCTTAGACAAGAAGGAGATTTTGGAAGCAAGAGAACCATTGAACATATGTGGAAATACCCCAGAAGAATAAAGAACAATGAAGTGACACCTTTCCATAAGAGAAGTTGGCCTAGTAAAGAGGACAAGGAAACTATAAATAGGAGGTGCTTTAGCTTATTTGGACACATTCACTCACACTCTCTCATCTACACAAAAGCAAGGCACAAGTTTGAGGAAGGTGACACAGCAGCTGCAATGGCAAAGATTCTTCTTGTTCAGTCTTTCTGGTATTTCTCTCTTGTGTGTTACTCTTGGAAAAGGTGCACTACCTTGGTATTGTGTTGCTACTGCAGCTAGGGTGGTATTTCTAGCTGTACATTGAGCTAATCTTTGTGCTAGGGTTTATCTGTTGGTTCATGATTGGACTTGTTTTGTGAACGAAATCTGTCTAAGAAAGGTTGTTGGGTTTTTCCCCCATTTGGGGTTTTCCCCGGATAAATCTCTTGTGTTCTTTTGTCTCTTGTTTATGCTGCTATTGCTCAGTACATGATATATATAAGTTAATGTTAAAGAAGTAAAAGAACACTAGTAACTGTAATGCTCTGTAAATGAAGAAAATCTGACATGGTTTCAGAGCTGGTTACCTTCAGAATGGTCTGACCACTGGAAGGAAGATCATTTGTAGAAACACCTTGTCGTTGCACCGTAATATCTTTGTCAAGATCGTTGAGCATTAGTTCCAAAGGCGTTGGAACTTGTTTTTACACAGAGAAGTGCACCCTACCCTAGCGCACCCCCTGCAACCCTCAGTGTGCAGTTTGGTGAAGTTTGAAAAATCGAAGTTCTTCAGAGCTAGGGTTTCTACCAGCGAAAATGTCAACCAGCATGAGAGTTGAAGATAGATTGGATGGAGCAGATAACTTCAGATTCTGGAAGCACATAGTTCTCCTCGTTCTAGAAGAGAATGAGTTATTGGATCATATCAAGTAGATGCTTCCAAAACCAGAAGAAGAAGGTGCCAACACAAAGTTCAAGAAGAATGAGGTCAAGGCCAAGAGGATATTGACAGACTTAATAAAGGATCATCTGATACCTAATGCATCAGAACTGAAGATGTCGAAGGAAATGTTTGATGCCCTAACCAGACTTTATGAAAGTAAGAATACCAGTCAAAAGCTTACTCTAAGGCATCAACTCATAAATGTGACAATGAACTAGTCAAAAACAATAACCAACTATTTTATGAGGATCTCGCAGATCAAGGACCAATCAGTAACCATTGGATATCCAGTAGAAGACGTTGAACTCATGACTACTGCACTCAATGGATTTCCCTCCTCTTGGGATCCATTTGTTCAAGGGATTTGCGCCAGAAGCAAATTGCCCAAGTTCAACAAGCTATGGGCAGATTGCACCCAAGAGGAATCCAGGTTGATATCCAAGTCACATAAGACTAATGATGATGAAAATCAAGCACTTGTTTCCCAAGTGAAGAAGAGAAAGGAAAGGGAAGAAGGCAACCTGAAGAAGTCTAAGAGACCACGTCACAGGAAGGATGCGTGAAATATCAGATGCTACACTTGCAAGAAGATGGGACATTATGTTGCACAATGTCCTCATAAACATGAAAAGGGAAAGAAGAAGAACCACCATGCACATACAATAGAAGTTGAAGAGCACAAGTCAAAGGATGGAGAATTTGTATTTGTTTCAGCACTCATAGGAACCATCACTCAAAGGAGTGATACTTGGCTCATAGATAGTGGTGCTTCCAAGCACATGATTGGATCCAAAAATTCTGTTTCAAATCTGGCAGAAAAGAGCTCATCCCTTCAAATGGAGCTTGGGGATGATTCCAAGCATGCAGTCAAAGGCGTTGGAGAAGCCTCTCTGCAACTTGACTCAAGTAACCGTCTTTTAATTAAGGATATTTTGTTTGTACAAAGCTTAAAGAAGAATCTACTTTCCATCTATGCTTTAGAAGATAAAGGATTTTTGGTAGCTTTTGTGGATGGCCAAGTTTTTCTATGGTCCAAGAATTCAAGCATTGATAAAGCTATCGTGATTGTTGTTCGAGAGGGAGGATGATATAAATTGAAGGGACACCAAGAACAAGCCTTGTACCCAACAGTGTTAGCTCAAGTGAGCTATGGCACCAAAGACTTGGTCACATAAACTATAGAGCACTATCGATATTGAGCAAGATGGTTATAGGTCTACCCAACATTCTGGTAGAACGTGACGGTGTATGCAAAGGTTGTGCACTTGGAAAGAATGTCAAGGGAAGTTTTACAAGCAGTGACAATAGGTCCAAGGGAATCTTGGACATCATACACTCTGATGTATGCAGACAGATGACGATGCCATCCTTAGACAACTTTGTATATATTGTCTTATTCATAGATGACTATTCTTGAAAGACATGGATCTACTTCTTGAAAGCAAAAGATGAAGTCCTTAACAAGTTTTAGGAATTCAAGGCTTTAGTTGAAAATCTCTCTGAAAAGAAGATTAAAGTCTTGAGATCTGATAATGGAGGTGAGTACACCTCAAAGGAGTTTAAAGACTTTTGCAGAGAAGCAGGGATTAAGAGGGAGCTAACAACACCCTACAACCCCTGACAGAATGGGGTTGCAGAAAGAAATAACAGATCCATTGTAGAAGCAACGAAGCGATGATCCATGACCAGGGCCTACCATGCACTTATGGACAGAAGCATCTAGTACAACTGTGTATGTCCAAAATAGAAGTCCTCACAAGATATTGGGGAACAAGACACCTAAAGAGGTGTTCACTAGAAAGAAACCATAAATCAGTCACTTGAGGATTTTTGGTTGTCCAGTGTTTATGCATATTCCAAAGGAAAAGAGAACAAAGTTGGAACCTTCAGGAAAGAAGGGCACATTCGTTGGATACAATGAGACTTCGAAGGCTTACAAAATATACATTCTCGGGCAGAGACAGATTGAGATCAGCCGGGATGTAACATTTGATGAAGATGAAGCCTTCAGAAGATCAAGGGAGTCTCACATGGATGAGGACCGAGAGGAGTAGGAGGCTCCAAGGGAAGTAGTCATGGAAGACTCTACACCAGAGGAACCCATTCCAGAAGTTCATAATGAGATGGAGTTAGAGAGACTTGGAGATCCATCCAGAGAAGCTGCAGTCAACAGGAAGAGATTAGCTTTGCTCCGGAACACCTTGCAGGAAGCTGAAGGACATGCAGCTCCCAAAGGCTCTTGTAGAGAGAGCAAGAGACCACATAAGTTTTCCAACTATGTGGCCCTGATGAGAAGCATCATTGATTCAAAGCCTTCCACCTTTGAAGAAGCTGTTGAGAAGCAGGAATGGAAGGATGCCATGATGGATGAGTATCAATCCATCATGAAGAATGATGTGTGGGAGGTGGTTATGAGACTAGAAGGGAAGTTAGTAGTGACTTCCAAATGGATCTACAAGATCAAGCATGCTACAGACGATAGCATAGAGAAGTACAAGGGAAGATTTGTGGCTAGAGGATTCTCCCAGAAAGATGGAGAAGACTACGATGAGACATTTTCTCCTGTAGCAAAGTACACTTCCATGAGATCGATTATTGCGATTGCTTCCACAATGGGATGGAAATTACACCAGATGGATGTCAAGACTACCTTCTTGAATGGTGTAATAGAGGAAGAAGTGTACATAGAGCAGTTACAAGGTTTTGTGGTCCATGGGAAAGAGTCCCATGTTTGCAGATTGAAGAAGGCCTTGTACGGATTGAAGTAGGCACCCAGGGCTTGGTATGCTAGGATAGATAGCTACCTGATGAGCTTGGGATTTACCAAGAGCGATGCAGATCCCAACCTTTACTATAAGGTTGAGAATGGTTGTTCGTTGATCTTAGTTCTATATGTGGATACTTGTTTTTGACAAGATATGAGAAGCTCATAGTTGGGTGCAAGAGGGAGCTTGCTTCAGAGTTCGAGATGAGGGATCTAGGTTTGATGCATTACTTCTTGGGATTGGAGGTGTGGCAGAGATCAGATGAGATTTTCCACAGCCAAGGGAAATATACTGTTGAGATCCTGCAGAGATTCGGGATGATGGACTACAAGTCCATGGCCACACCCATGATGATAAATCTGAAGCTTCTGGGGGATGCATCTTCATATTTGGTGGATCCCACAATGTACAGACAATTGATTGGATCCTTGATGTACCTGGTTAACACCAGGACAGACATATGTTTTGCAGTGAATGCCTTGAGTCAGTACATGGTTGAACCTAGACATGTACATTGGATGGTGGAAAAACATATGTTGAGGTACCTGCGTGGTACGATTGGATATGGATTGAGATATGCCTCGGGTGGAGATGTCAAGCTACATGGACGTATTAACTCTGACTGGGCAAGTGAGGTGACTGAGGGGGTAATGCACTGTCGAACCTGATGAGAGAAGAAACATTACACACATAGTCGTGAGAACTATGGGAATAACTTTGTGCTACTGGATGAGACTATAACTATGGTTGATGGCATGGTATTAGTTGTGTGCTACTAGTTGATTGTTGCATAATTATAGAGACACATTCACTCACACTCTCTCATTTACAAAGAAGCAAGGCACAAGTCTGAGGAAGGTGACGCAGCAGCTGCAGTGGCAAAGATTCTTCTTGTTCAGTTGTATTGGTATTTCTCTCTTGTGTGCTACTCTTGGAAAAGGTGCGCTATCTTAGTATTGTGTTGTTGTTGCTGCAGCTGGGGTGCTATTTCTGGTTGTACCTTGAGCTAGCCTTTGTGCTAGGGTTTATTTGTTGGTTCATGATTGGACTTGCTTTGTGAACGAAATCTATCTAAGAAAGGTTGTTGGGTTTTTCTCCCATTTGGGGTTTTCCCAGGATAAATCTCTTGTGTTCTTTTGTCTATTGTTTATGTTGCTATTGCTTAGTACATGATATATATAAGTTAATGTTAAAGAAGTGAAAGAACACTGGTAACTCTAATGCTCTGTAAATGAAGAAAATCTAACAATTTGGACCTACTTGATTTGTTCTACATTCTTTATAGGTACCCATAGACGAGGTCATCTCTTTATTGCATGCATTGATATGGGAGGCACCCATTCGATCTAAACACTCATCCTATTTCTCCCCTTGTCTATCTGTATGATTGTGGGTCCTGTTATATGTGTTGAATTTTCACTATGCTAGGCTTATTTCATTTAGCATGTACTTGAACCATAAACAAATGCAGCTACACCATACACAAGTGTTGCAATAACCAGGATCACAAGAAGAATTACCATGCACAAGAACACAAGAAATATCTTGGGAAACCCTTCTACTCAAGGGAAGAAAACCCAACAATCCTTTGCTATATTCTCAAGAGAAGATCCCCAAACCATAAACCCTAATGCACACAAGAGAGTGCTTCTACAACCTTGAAACTAGCGCCCAAGAGAGGTGCGCACTTCAGCCTTACAAGTGTTGCTGAAATTTCCAAATGACAAGTGACAAGTGTGAGAGTGTGTGTTTCCTCAATGGGGAAATCACCTCTATTTATACTAGACTAGACACAACAATAGGTGTGTCTATTGGCACAACAGGGTCGACCTCAATAACTCAAAAATATAATTATTTATTACAATAAATATTAATTATCTTTCACATATAGTGGGGCCGACTTGTACCCTTTACATCATAATTAGGGTTACAAGTAAATCTTACACTTATACAATATAGCAAGGGATCCACACGTCCACTAGTGCTCATCTACTAGGGGCACGTCCACATGTGCTCAACCACAAGGACGCCATTCTCAACAGATCTCTATCTCAATTGAGTCCATAGGAGAATCATCTGGAGTACCATCTCAAGCCTGACTCAACCGAGTCCACAGGAGTACAAAGGCAGGAGACCACATCGACTCAACTCTCGTAGAGGAGAACAATACACCCATCACATGGGCAAACCCAACACTAGGGCACGACTCAACTCAGTCCAGAGGAGAACGATACACCCATCACATGGGCACACCCAACACTGGGCTCTCTCACAGGTTGACTCAACTCAGTCACAGAGGAGAAACTATCCTGGAGAATGTCACACAACGTTGCGATCATCAACAATATGGAGCTTCTTTCATATAGGTGGAAGGGAAAGCAGAAATGTGTTCTCCACTTTCTTCTCACTTTTGTATCGTGGGACTCATTATACAAGGCTCCTGCAAGATGGGAGGGGAAACATGCAAAGGGATGTGTTTTTATCTTTGATCCCCTTACCTGCATCATAGGTCCTATCTAGGTGGGCTGGTGATTGGGATGGGGCTTTCAATCTTATTATTCATCCCCCAATCTGAACCCCCATATCCTTGGATGGTGATACACCAGCAAGTGAGCATGATGTAGAAGAGATAGGTGCATCCCAACAGATCAACATTGGCCAATCGAAGTTAGACAGGCATCGAGTTTGAAGGTGACAAGGCAAGCTATAATAGGAACAACATTCAAATCAGAGGATGACACATGGAACTACCGTAACAAAAGTGCATTCACTTCAGTACTAACTTGAAACACGGTTGTGTCTATAATAGGAGGGTGGCACATATATGATCTGAGTGCTTGAATGTTAGTCTTTTCCTCTCATACTGCCTTTTATGCATAAGGCAGAGAAAACAATACCTCACTTTTCAAAGTTTCTAAGTCTTGCGTTTGTGCACTACAATAAACAAGCTTAACCTAGTAAAATCAACTCTGATATCAAGGTCAATTTAAGCTCACAACCAACAAAACACTCTGCAAATGGATTCACAATGGTCAATGTGTCCTGCTATAGTAAAACAATGCACTTCTCTTGCAGAATCAACATTGGTTTCTATAGCACGTGCTAATTTGCTCAGAGGATGTTTAATGCATCAACACAATATTGTACTACTTGGAAGTTGGTAGCTATAACTTCAATGTTGACTAGATCTTTGTAAATTAAATGACATATTCATTGCAAGAGTTCACAAGGATAATAAAGATCAAGTACACAAGTACTCCAAGATTGTAGAAAACCTAACTACATTAACTAAAATATTGCAAATTTATAGTAAGTCATCCCTATAATTTGTGACTACAACTAAGTTCAAGACAAGCATCTTATGTGCGAATGAATTCCCATTCCTTATATTCCTCACCATTCAACCTCCACGCGAATGATCGGATCGATGCCGTACAACCCATGATTGAAAATACTTAAGCCTTCTCTCTAGCAATATTTATAGCAAAGGATGAGAGCTTCAAAAACCCTAATGAGAAAAAAATGAAAATGGAAGTATATATCCCTTATATCCCCTTCCCCCTCTCTAGTGGTAATCCTATATCAGTGATGTATGACTTGCCAATTGTCATACATGGCCCATCCCTTTTTTCCGCCTATATGCAATTTTGTTCTTTTAACTGTTTGTTTACACAGTAGTGATATTTTTCATTTCTCCTTTTATCTTTGGATTTCTATCAAATGATCTAGGACGTAATCCCAGATGTAAAGAATAGTGAAAAAAGTCTTTAAGTTAATGGGTCTTTTCATTTCAAAAGAAAGATTTGGAGTTATCTGTTTTCAGGATCAATAGTGACTGAACGGAGAGAGAGGGATTCGAAACCTCAGTACGGATGGTCCGTACTACAGATTAGCAATCTACTGCTTTGGTCCTCTCAGCCATCTCTCCAAAATGGAAGAGTTCATCTGTAACAAAATGAATGGTGAAGTAAAGGTGTATACCATAGCATGTACGAATTGTATCCGCAATATAATGAATATTGAAATTATTCAATTAGATAAAAACCAATCTGGTGAATTGTATTCTTTATTTCGTTCAAAATAAGTATTTCTTTTCTTTCTTTTTTCTGACCTACCTGGCCTGGCCAGCCATAAGATCTTGTGTTGTATCACATCTTTACATATAAAGTCTTTTTATCAAATGGTTTTGAATAATAGGGTCTTTAGTGATGAGCTCCCTTTTTTTCTAACACAACAAAGTATAAGATAATTGTTATTCACTTCTACATTTTTACTAGGGAACCAAAATTGGGGTATTACATCACCACTAAACAAACATTGACAAAAACTTGATGAATTAAATCATTGTTCAAAATATTATATTCAAAATTTTGAAAAATATGATTAGAAACAAATCATTGTATGACAAATCCCTTGTTTACACATCAAAATAGACATATATTGGTCGAGTCTTGACCGAGTTGACCAAGATTTGATGCTGAGTTTGTCCCATCTCAGCTAGTTCTAGCCATCAAGGAAGCATGGATGTTTTAATTTCAGAAGGCGACTTTCTTAGTTGACCTTATTTTGTGTCATTGTGGTTCCATACAGCAGTTGAATTCTTAATCATCTTCTTTTGTTGTGAATATTCAAAAAGGAAGAATATTACTATATAATAGAAAATAAGTTTACAAATAAGCTAGTTGCTTTCAGTAATACTATATTATTCATTCCCTTGTGATCCTCAAAAAAAATATAACAAATTTACAAGAGTATGTTCAAGATATTGGTAGAAAAATCTCTTGTTTGCAGGTTTTGTTTATGATTTTGAAGCAGTTACCTTAAATTGCAATATCAAGAAGTGACCCGATAGATTTTTTGTGTCCAGATTGTTAGCTAAATTGATTAGTGCTAAATTAGCTTCCTTACTTGATCCACTCAAATTGTCTTTGATGTTTTGAAGACTCAACTCTCACGCTGAAGTGTGTAGAAGAGATTTGGTAGTGAAGGTTAAAGATCAATCTATTCTATGCTATCCAACTTCATACTTTAAGCGTACTATTTTAGCCAAGTATTTAGAGATCGTTGGCATGTGTTTATTTTAACACAGTTTTTTGGCTTAGTCTATTGCCATTTCACCTTTTCTTCCCGATGTGATGATTAGAGTCCCATGTAGGGCATCTTTACGATCTATCTCTTATAAGTTCTTTTAATGCACCCTTGTTATTTGTCTTCACACTCCTTTGATATCTCTTGGATTCTGTAGCATTTCTCATTGTATTTAATTGCTCTAATTATGAGTTGTCTTCCCTTAATGGAACGTAGTTACATATAGAGGATTCAAGGTTGTTGGTTGTTCATCTTCTAGGCCTTAGGAGGCCACTATTGCATAGAGGGTTTTTTATTCTGATTTTCTTAGCTCCTACGTTTGGAAGGCTGTGATATATATACTAGAAGTAATTTGAATACATTATATTGCACTTAGATTCTGTCCTGTTAGTATGAAGTTTGAGACTGAAATTTGGTCTGATTTTGGAATGCAGGTGGAGCAACGCTTATATTTGATACAGAACTTGTTGCTGTCAATGGGAAAGGCACTAGTAATGATGCAGATATCGAGCTGTAAATAAAATTGCTCCATTTTGCTATAAAGGCCGGAGTTCAAACTTTAGAAAGAGAACTTGAATCAACTTAATTTTAAGGTTACATAATCTATTGTAGCATTCTCTTGAAATGGGAAATTGAGGTTGCGTGCCTACTTTTCCAATGGACACGAGAAAGTGATAAAATTCAAACGTAGTTGTCATTATTTCCTTTGTTGAATGACACCTGATACAACGAAAGGGAGGCCGAAGCAACTTTGTTACTGGATGTATATTTCTTCCCATTAAAGAGGCAAACCATTCTATTTTAAATTGAAAGAGACTTCAAATCAATTTTGTTGTTCCTTGTTTATTTTAGTTAAATGGCAACACTTTCAAATTTTGGGACTTGTCTTGCTCTCGCGTCAGCACACTTTTTTTTTTCTTTTAGAAGACATAAATTGGTCGTTTACTTTCAGTGGATCCATCTTCACTATAGAATTTAGGATCAACCTGACAAATATTATTTTTTTGGATAGGAAAATATGTTTTTGGATTAAACTAGTTACTGCATAAACTTGATCTTTTTGTGGAAATTCTTTACCAAAATCAGTAGGATTTTTTTCAACATTTTTAGTTCCACCTAATTGATGGGAACTTTGACCATGAAACTTTGTCCTTGAGGGTTTTAGCCCATTTTAAGATTAACCCAAATCACTTGAAATTTGAACTTTACCTTGTAAAAAAAGTTCACTAGAAAGGTTGAGTTTGTCTGCTTGTTCACTCAAATTTATGTTTTTATGTTTTTTTATTGGTCTACAACATTTTTTTTTATTAAAAACACCGTTACATAATTAACACAAATTATTATGTCAAAACAAGAACTCAAGTCGAAATTTACCCAATTTTGGTTAAAAAGCTAAAAAATCAGCCATTGAAAAGGAAGCAATGATGCAATATTTATACATTTCATTAAAAAATGATGATATTGCATCATTGTTTTTTTATGGGTAATATATATTCATTTTATTAATATATAGTAATAAAAACGGTAGTGTTTTAATTATTTTATTAAAATGCATTGAGTAACTAACATTAATTTCTTATGGTTAATATTAATTTTTTATTAAAATGGTGAAATAATATCACCACTTTTTGTATAAATTTTGTAAGGAAAATCTTGTGGAGAAACTAGAGGGATTCTTCCTCACATTAGTGGATAGTATGTCTAGTAAAATCATTGGTGTAAACTAGTGCACCTAATCTATGGAGATTCAAATTGAGCACTTGCTGGCACAGAATTAGCTAATTGCCCTACGACATTGACAACAGCCACTTTAGTTAATCCCTAAACTTCACGGGGAAACCTAAGGGATGCTTCCTCACATTTTGGATGGCATCCCTAGTAAATCTGTCAATGTAGACTAGTGCACCTAACCTAGGGGATTAAAATTGGGCACCTATTGCCACAAAACTAACCAAATGTCCACCAACATTAGTGACAATTGATTGAGCTAACCCCTTGTGCTATCACTTTTTTTTTAGTTAATATAACATCTCATTTATTTATATAAAATTACTCTTCATAAATCTAAAATTCAACATCGATGTTATTTGTTAATCATTGTGACCATCAAGAAACTCTTCACAAGGAGAAAGATCTTCATCCTTATGTCCATGAACACAAGAAGTGCAAAAATGACACATTTGTGGATATTTCATTTCGTATTTTTTTTAGGTTCTTTTCCCAAAGTTTGAAAATTACCCATTTTGAAATTATTGAGTTCAATATTTATAAAAAGTTGTTTTATTAAAGTTTACTTGTGGTGGTGCGTTGAGGAATTTGATTTGGTTGGTCATAAAGTCCCTTGTACTTCAATTGTGTTTGTGTCGTCACCTCATACTTATTATGGATATTAATTAGAGCATCTTTATTTTGCCATGTCCATAGAGGCTAATTTGCTACTATATGTAGTTGCTACATGCCATTTGTAAGGTGCAATGGGTTTCTACATGATCTTGAAACTATTAGAGCAAACATGGCTTTGGCAAGGGCATAGGGATAAAGCCCTATTTTTGAATTGTATGCACAAGAAGGATTTGATTATGGAGAAAAAGGTAAGAAACACAATAATTTTATCTAGATATTAGAGAAAACATGGCTTTGGCAACGGCATTGGGATAGAGCCCTATTTTTGAATTGTATGCACACAAAGGATTTGATAATGGAGAAAAAGGTAAGAAACACAATAATTTTATCTAGATCCTGTAGAACCATGAAGGAATTAGGGTACAAAGGCAAAGCAACAAAGAGGATGTGTCTAATGTGATTCAAAATGATGCTTTGGTGAGCGATCTACACTATCAACATCCTCCATTGGACATTTCATTGAAAGCTGCAATCATGCCTATATGTGGAGCAAACCTAGGTTTTGGTACTAGTAGAAGGCATCATGAAGCTAATTTTGACATTGCCAATCAAAGATATTAGAATGTAAGGTTAAATCAATCCTAGGTAAGTTCGAAACTGATGGATACCCAATCCCTAGATCATGAGAACCAAGGCTATTATCATTCTAACCAGTCTTTGATGCCACAACGTAGTTTTTTCTCCAAAGACTGTAGGAGTTTTTTCTTCTTCATCTCCAATCTCAAGAACCATGGAGTTATTGCACCCATCACTAATAGTGTTTCCCTGTAGCTTATACAGAGTTCCAATCTAAACTCCCTTCGGCAACACCATTGCTCCTCAAACCATTCTATAGGTTTCTTTCTCAAACATTATTTTTACCTCTGCATCGTTCATTTTTCTTACAAAAATCAAATTTATGGCCAATCTTGGGATGTGCAGAACACTAGGGAGTGTTCTAATCCTTCCATCCATGAGTTTCAACTTGAATTTTCCTCGTCCTATTGTTTTGGTTGTCGATTCATCACCTAGAAAAACAACACCTCCATCATACCTTTCAAATTTGCATAACCACTCCCTGTGAGGATTCATATGAAAGGATGCACCTGAGTCAACCAACGATGTCTTATGATCTGCATGTGTGCTAGAAGAATCCAAGTACACATCCCCTCCTTTTGAGGAGGTTTTTGCTTCTGTAGAAGGAGCATCTTCAAATCCCTTCCCTCTCTCAACACTCTTGGATCTGCATTGCTTCTTGTAGTTCCCTTCTTATCCACATCTCCAACATACCTTTACAAGCTTTCCTGGAGATTTACATCTTCCCAAGATTTAGATATCCCACTGGAGGACTTAGATCTATTTCATTACTAAGAGCGTCCTCTTGCAAATAAGGCATATGTGCTCTGTCCTTCCATATTCTTTCGCCTCATCTCCTCCAATAACAAGGATGAGACCAGATCATTGAAACTTAAAGTAGTTATATTACTACCTCTGGCCACAACTAGATTATCCCATCGGTTTGGTAAAGAGCACAATAAATTGATACATTTATCTTCATCAGAAATATTAATATCAATAGATAATAACTAACTTACCACTGTAATGAAAGAATTCAAATGCTCTGTCACCGAGTCTCCATCTTTCATCCTTGGGTTTTATAGCGTCTTCCGTAGGAATATTTTGTTTACCAAGGACTTAGAATGATACAAAGCCCCTAACTTATTCCATAAATCCTTCGCTGTAACTTCCCCTGATACATACAATAATACTTAATCTGGGAGACACAATTGGATTGTGCTCTTCGCCTTCTGATCCAACTTTTCTCAGTCTTGTGTTGACGTTCTTGTAGGTGCAATATCTAGATCCACAACGATTCACTGATCTTTGTCCACCAAGAGATCTTCCATATTAAATTTCCACAACTCAAAACTTTTTCCATTAAATTTCTCAATCTCTATTTTTGAATTGCTCGCCATTTATTTTCACCTGAAGAACCGATACCACAAATCTCCAACTGTAACAAGGTTTATCATAGACCTGATCCAAACCCTTAGCCACTGTTGGAGCTGCCTTTTACAAATGGTTGAAATATAATTCTTGTAATAAAAAAATTTCCCCAACATGTGAAGTGGCAATAGTCGTTATAGTCCTAAATCATCATCGCCTAACCATTAAGCAAGTCTATCACTTTTATTTACCTTGCGCTTTCGCGTTTCAGGGGTTACAAGTTGCAAGGTTTCCAAACTCCGATATGTGAAGTCGCGAGACGGCTTCAAAAGTCACCCGGGTTAGTGTCGGGGGTAAGTCGCTTTAAACCATAGTCAAACACTGTCGAGGTTTCATGACTCGGCAATCACTCTTTCAAAGAACTATACCTTCGTAGCCCTGAGTTGCGAAGTCACGATATTCTTTAAGCACTTAATGCAAATTTTATTTTTTAAACTAAATCGCATCATCACGATTTCGGGTTTTGGGGGTTCAAAGGGAAGGGGTGATTTCTCCCGATACGGCGAACGCCGAAAAAGGAGATTAAAGACTAAAACAAAACCTAATTAAAGGAGCTAAGCCGGATCAATAAATGCATTAATACAAGTTTAATATGCACCGTCTACAGAGTAATTTTAAATGTCTTTGTGCTAATTTATGTTGCGACTCGTCAAAAAGTTATGGCATTTATTTGAGACATGGCGAAGTGACAGATAAGGATATTGCTTTTACTACTAAATCTTTCATTAAAACGATTTGACCGTTCTGTTCACAAGGACACCGGGGTTTTAAATGGCTAAGATAAAGGAGTTCTTTCTTTCATTATTTCAAATTTCATTTGTATTTTGCGCAAATAAGCTTTTTCATCAGGCTAACTTTTGTCTGTATCTACATCTTTACTACAGGATAGCTGAGTACAGAGTCCTCTATCATGGCCCCACGAAAAGTGTCCAAGGCGATTGCTAAGAGTTCAGGGCAAGGCTCAGATACTGTTTCCGATACTTCACCCTGAAGTATTGATACCGTCAAAACCTGGTCATACGTCTCCGACATTCTTCAGTCCGAGTTGGTGGATTGTTCAAATGATTCCAGCGATGACGAGAAGGACGATTTGGCCACCAAATACAAAATCGTTGTTCAATCGGAGAAGCACAAAATAGCGTCAAGGCCACGACTCCTTCCCTATTATGATATGATCAGATGGGCGCTAGACCATGTGGATATCCCGACCAGGACTATTATCAGCGAGCAACAGACGACGATTGAGACTTTTCGACCTGAACATTTGCAGGCAATGTATCAACTGTCACCCACGCCAAACTTTGCGTACAATGCTGAGTTTCTGGAAGATTTCATGCGGAAGGAATGCCAGCAATATGGCAAAAACTTGTCTAATCTGATCAAAGATTGGGTCTCGCACCCCGCAAAATTCAGGGCGGATGGTAACGGAGTTTATTCAATCTCTTCCTTAGAACCACAATTCAGGTATATAACAATGATGACCTGTAGGTTGCATGGGAGGGAGGACACCGCACACTTTTACCTCCCGTGGGTGCCTCTGATTCACACAGTGGCTGAAGGTTTTTCCTTCGACTGGGCCAAACTATTGTCAGACAGTCTAACCAGTCAGATTACTGAATATCAAGCGCATAAGGCGAATGGGAAAGCCGCCTCATTTTTCATGTTCGCCTACATCATGGACGTTGTTTGTTTCATGACGCATTTCCCTCTAATGAGCTGGAGCTGGACTCCATTTGATGCTGAGCCTATCCATGTCTATCACTCAAAACTTTGGGAGGATAAGGACATAGAATTCATATACGAGATTTTCAATTGGGTAATGGTACCGATGCATGTCTCCATCTTCGGTAACCCACCGCCCAAGATTTCAGATAGCATCACCATCAACTTGAGTAGTGTGGTTGACTGGTATGTAGAAGCAGGATTTTCATACATCAGGGTTTTCAGCGCCTCTGTGCCCCCGTATGCTTTACCACTATTTATGCCGGATAGGCTGGTATGTCGCGAAATCGCTAGGCAAACCGTGATTGGTGGCAGAAGCAAAGAGCTTAAAGGTTTTTCGAAGAAGGTATGGCCACCCTTCCCCATTCATTTGAATACATATTCTTTATTAGATTTCAGACGCGCAAAAGCTGAGGCAGCGGCCTTAAAGGATATTAAATTGGTCCACATTGAGTTTAAGAAACACGACCCACACAAGGTCGTGGGTAATCACATGGCGAGTTGTGGCCTAAAGAGATATGAACATGAGCATTCGCCTCATGACGACATCTTCCGAGGGGCGAGATCTTATGCCAAGGTCCTAAGTCAGATTCAAACCATGCCGCCCGAAGAGATGGTCGATTTCTTCAAATTTCAAGAACACCGGCGAAGCTGCCTTCCCCCAGTCTTACAGGGTAAGAACCCACCGACTGCAGATGTACAGCAAACGGAAGCCAAGGGCTCCAAAGATTCAGGACCTGACCAAGGGGAAAATCAGGAAAAGAAAAAGCAAACCGGGGACCCGAAATAGGAAGCCGAGATCCCCAACTCTTCAAGCAAGCCAGCCTCGGTCGTTACCCCGGGGAAATCATCCAAGAAAATCGGCAGTCCCATCGTTTCTGTTACTCCCCTATAGTCCACGAAGGGGATCCCCGGCGAGGGATGGATTTTAGGCGAAGAACTAACGCCTATTACTGTAGAAGAGTTGCCTCCGAATGAATTTTTCTTCGATAAGAAGAGAAAGACCATTGTGAAGCAAGAGCTTTACCGAGAAGCGAGCACGGTAACCAAAAAATTCAAAATCCTAGCCAATGGAAAAGCTATGAAAAAGGGGGAATTCGCAACTCAGATAGCAGGGACGTTGGGGGCTTTTGCTACAGCCAACCAATACTCTGTCGAATCCCTAAAAGAACAATTAACGCGAAAAAACCGCTTGATCAGAACTTTGGAGGCTAAGCTAGCTACAACAGAAGCCATTGTCAGAGATCAAGTGAACATAGTTCTGGAGCTAGTCAGAGCAGCCGATCAAAAGGAAATCGAGCGGCTCAAATCCAATCTTGAACAAACATAGCTGTCGACCCAGACTAGTCAGTCACAGATAAGCCAGCAAGAAGAATTGATAGGGCAATTACAGGCAAAGTTAAATTTCGCCGAGAGCCAGGTGATAGATATCGGGATATTCCAATCCCAAGCTATCGAAATCCGAAAAAGAGTGTCAGCAGCTCAACAAGATTTACTTGCTAAAGTGGAAACCATTCAAAACCACTGCCAGATCATTGATCAAGTGCTGGAAGACATCTCTTTGAGAGAAAGAGAAGTTGGGGCGGCTCGGGTCGCTTTCCAAGAGGCTGTCATAGCCACGACCAAAAAGGAAATGGGCAGTAGTTCCAAGCTCTCCATCTTAGAGCAGATCAGAGGTAACATCTTGCTGAAGGCGTGGGAGCGAAACATATCAGAGAGCAGAGAACGTGCTAAAGAGGTAAGAAACTCTTGTGAAGAAACCTTCAGCTTGATAGATGAAAGTTTGTTGAGTCTCGATAATGAAAGCAACGCTGGGACATTGGGCCAGATCGATATAGCCAAGCACCTGCTAAATATCAAGGAGAACGAGGAAAAAGAGCGGGCTGAAATATCACAGATCAACCAAACTGACCTAGTCCAAGTGGACAAATGGTTAATAAAACCAAGTATACAGTTATGTTCTATCATCGCCGAAGACTGACAAGTGGGAGGAAGGTTGCCACAGTTAGCGAAGGATTGTTACACTTTTGAGGCAAACCACCAAGCAGAGCCTTCCAGGTTGATAGCAGAGTTGGTGGAAAGGTGCGTCACTTGCACCAAGCAGGTGAAAGGACAGGTTCCCGGTACCAAATAATGACAAATTTCTGTCTATTCTATTTTTAGAACCCGAATGGTAAAGAAAAGAAGGTGTTCCACCCGCATGAAAGATGACAAAGGCAAAGAAAGAAAAACGCTTGAACTTCTCATTTTGTAACCGAAAATTTCAGGAACGATTGAAATTCAAATGTTCAGAAGTTTGTATATATAGGCATTTTGAAGAAGGAAAAGTCATTGGACCTTTTTTGGCCGATTGTAATAGAGACTTTTTTGTTTGAAAATTAATACAAAGCAATCTGAAGATTCCTGATTCTGTCAAGACTGAGTTATGAGTTTGTTTCCTTTGTTATCTCATATTCAATTTCATTTCGCATATATATGTCTGATGAATGCTTCACTGCAATTTAGTATAACCTCTACCGTGGTGATCAACTTTTATACGTCTAATCGTTTGCAGTTTTTCCTCTGTATCGGCTTTCAGCAGGTACAAGACCTGTGATTTTTTTTTTTTAGATCTTTATATTTTATGCTTCGTCAAATTTCTTCTTGTCTTTTTCTTCTTCTATTTACAGGGTGAGATTCTCCCTTGATAGGAGCCTCACACTATAGACAGCTTAATGTTTTCTCACATTTCTCACATGATTTATTAAAAATTAACTCTGTTACGAGAAAAGGCCTTTGGTTTGCATTCTATCTGTGATTTCGGATTCGAGAGTACTCTTTTTACAATCTAAAATTTGAGGCAGCATCCTAAACCTCGAACTTTCCTTTAACTTTCCATGTTCCTCTATGACTATTCTCATTGCCATACAACCCAATATTGAACCCAGCTTGTTGGATCAAACCACCATCGCTCTGAACCTTTTCGATACCATACTTAAAACAACCACCACCCGGGTAGAACTAGAACTTTCATGGGTCGCCATTGAACGTGATATAAGCATCCAGGAACTTTTGGAAGCGAGACAGAGGCAACTTAGAAATCAACATTAGCTTCCTTTCCTGAAGGTTGATCCTCCTCCTTTTTATCTTTCACACCACTTTCGGATGTCTAGACCCTGTACCTTCTAGCCTTAAGTATAGACTCTGAAACAACATCTTTCTGGCGCCATTGCCGGGGACCGAAGTTACAAAACATTTTCCCTGGGAGAACGACATTCTTAGTTCCTACCTTTTGATAGTGAACAAAGGGTGAACACCTTGTTAAGGCTAAACTTTCATCATTCACTTAGCGACTCCACGTTTAAGTAAGTTGGCTTCTGGGTGAAGGAACACTAGACAAAACCTGGATGGTAAATAGACTACGCCCATTTCCGATCCCGAAAAAATACTGAAAACAGAAGGTTCCCTTAAGCCGACCACTGCCATCTACCAGCTTAAGTACCCACAACCCAAGGCTAAGAGTTCTTTTGAACCTTCAACTTCGCACAATTTCCCCCCTGAAACCATCAACCCAATTTTAGCTCTCCCTGAAGTTAAAAKTGAAATCCATCCGACAACCTYTGACGTACATAAAGGTGAAAATCCCGCAGTAAATTTATCARYGATCGATATCCCGTCGACCCTTCAGTTAGATTTCACGACCCCRCCTAGTCTYRAAGAGTATACCATATACTCAGATTCCACACCCGCGGGTTCCCCTGATTACATCTCTTGCAAATCCGAGGAACCAAGCCCTCRCATCCCTTTTCACCTTTCTTCGGTTTTCTCGTCTCTCGAAGAAGGTAAGGATTCACTTTTAGTGTTCCAGAACCCTCTTCATAATGCACCGTTTTCCTATCCTGTAGTACCGATGGCGGTTGCCGGAGGAGGAGGTGGAGGGGTTTTAGGAGGGGGAGGTGGAGGGGCTCCAGAAGGAGGAGTGGGGGGCCAAGGGCCGCCCCCGCCTCCCAGAGTTTTCGCTAAAGTAGCTGCAAGATATGCGCCTCTGGTCCTGGCTGTCCCTCTTCATGACCTTCCTGAAAACTACTGAAAAACTTACCTAAATTTACAGGGGAAGGGGACTTGACCGCGGCCGAACATATAAATTTCTTTGATCAGTTCGCAGATATCCTAGGTCTCGAACACGAAGACGTATACTCGAGGTTGTTCGTCCAAACTTTCGAAGGACATGTACAAACCTAGTTTCAATCTACCCGCAGGTTTGATATTATCCAATGATGCCCTAGAAGACTCTTTTCTTAGACAATGGGGCGAAAGGAAAGACCATTTGTATTATTTGACCGAGTTTGGGTCCTTAAAGAAAAAAATTTCGGAAACCATTATGGAATTTATTCAAAGATTTAACAAGTTATATAATAAGATCCCAGTCAAAGTTAAACCATCCCAACCTGCAGCCAAGGTAACCTTTGCGGGAGCCTTCGAACATGATTTCGTGCTTCTTTTGAGAGAAAGGAGAGGAGCTACCCTAACCCGAATGCAAGATGATGTTGTAGAGATCGAATCTAACATGATGGCTTCCGACAAATTGAAAACAAAGGTAGAAATGGGAAACCGAGAAACCAAACGTTTTAGGAAACAAGCGGGACCCTCAGGGCCTAGTAAATCCTCAGATGATAAAATCGATGATATGGCTAGGATAATCAAATAGTTATCAAATAAGATTTCCAGAATGGAACGAGATCAATCCAAGGCAGATCCTTTCGTGAAGAGGGAATTCAGAAGAAACCCCAATCCTCAAAATCAACAAAGACAGATTAAAAATGAAGACCATAAAATTCAAACTCCTTTAAAAAATGAAAATTTTATAGGAGGAAACGATCTGCAAGATTTCGAGGACCTGGATGAAGATGTGACAAATTTGGGTGACAATTGCACACAACCTTACTTAACTAAAGAAGACTACGAGAAGTCCTTAAACACACTGCAACCGTCAAATAAAGACGTTGACATAAACAACACTGATGTTTCTGTTGATCAAGAAATAACTGATTCTATAATGGCTGAGGTCCAACCTAGGTACAACCTGTGGCCTAAAAACAAACCTACGTCGACTCCTCAACCTAAGAAAATTCTCCCCAGAGGAGAAATATACCAGCCCGTCCCAAAAGAGACCGAGATACCTAATAGAAAAGTAAAAGAGGTAGATTCGTTGAATCCCAAAGTAAAGGAGGTTGAGACCCAAGCGAAAGAAACTAAGACAGTTGAAACACATATACTGGTAGATAAACTCACGGGAAATAAATCAGCACAAACAAATAAGTTAGAAAAGGAGGAGTCTGAGGTTTCAACCAGAGAAACGGACAAAGGTAGTGGAGGTTTCAGCCTTGAAAATGAGATAAATAAGATCAAAATACCGATCCCTCTGGTCGAATTAGCGAAAAATCMTGTGTATCCAAAGCAGATAACCAAAATGATAGGTTTTTCAGATCTAGAAAGTCACTCTGACGTGATAAACTTGGAAGATGATAAGCCTAATATCACTTTTGGTCCACATTTCGAGGGTGCCAGAGACAACGTCTCCCCCTTCTATATTACCCTAAATGTGCATGATCGACTGCTGCATAACTGCATGCTAGAGTCTGGGGCCTCGCATAATGTGATGCCCAAGTCTATTATGGACAGACTAGGCCTCGAGATCACCAGGCCTTATGGAGATCTCTACTCTTTCGATTCAAGAAGAGTTAAGTGCATGGGTATGATAAAATATTTAGTAGTCACCCTTGCACAGGTCCCGGTGAAAAGCGTCCTGATGAATGTAGTTATCGTCGATATACCTTTGAAGTATGGTTTACTGCTATCTAGGTCGTGGGGAGCCAAACTTGGGGGGTCTCTTCAACTAGACATGATCTCCGCCACGATTCCTGTGTTTGGTGGACAATTTACTCGGCTCTACGGGGAAACGAGGCTAGCATACACAGTGAGTGACCCGTAGAATCCTAACAATTTCCCTATTTATGTTGTCGATCAAGATCTAGGAAATTGTACTTTGTCTTTTGATGATGGTGTAAATATTTATACATAAGAGAATTAGATAGATGAAAAAGAATCAGGAAAGATAGACGAAAATTTGTATAGCACCGGAATTTGGAAAATCTTTTTTGATGGTGCCATGTCATATGAAGGAGCAGGTGCAGGGGTACTGTTTGTAGCACATGAAAATGAATTTGTTATTCCTTTCTCTTATAGGCTTCAGTGGGATATAGACTGTACCAATAACATATGCGAGTATGAGGCCTTAGTCTTAGGATTAGAAGCTGCCAGGAAGCTGAACATAAAGAACTTGGAAGTATATGGAGATGCAAAGTTGATAGTGAAGCAGACAAACCGGCAATACCAGGCCAAACACCCAATATTGAGATCTTACAGAAATTGTGCCTAGGATTTAATAGAAAACCTGCAAGTCGATTCATTAGCCAAAGTAGCTTCAACTTTCGTACCCCCTACCGCTTTCAAATTAAAATACCACCTAGAGGTAAGGAACAGACCATCCACACCAAATAACATACAACACTGGCAGGTCTTCGAGGATGACGAACAGATCAGAAAGTTCCTGGAAATGGTGAGTGATTTCTTCGAAACCCACATTGACCAAAAGAACCAAAACGATCATGCCTAGATAATGTAAGAGGGAGAGGAGCCTCAGGAGTTCCGAGAGAAAATTGTTAATCATCGCATGTTGGTTTTAAAGAACAATCAAATTCCGAAGGGACTGATCCCTCTGGAGAGACTTTTCGACCAAAATGATATGCCCTTAAAATATGCTTTGCAACCCCAACCAGAAGAGGTTGAAGACTACGACATAGGGACCAAAGAGGAGTATAGGGTAGTAAAAATATCAAAGTACCTTCCTCCCGAGGTAAAAAGCAAGTATAAAGACTTACTCGGGCGGTACAAAGACATTTTCGCTTGGTCATGTGAAGAGTTGAGAACCTATGACACCACTGTGATTGAACATAAGATACCCCTGAAGCCTGGTGTCAAACCCTTTAGACAAAAACTTAGACAAATCAATCCTATTTTATTGCCCGTGGTCGAAAGGGAAGTAAAAAAGCTCCTGGATGCAAAAATAATCCTACCATTGAGATACTCCGATTGGGTAGCAAACCTAGTCCCGATTAGAAAGAAAAGCGGGGAAATTAGACTATGTGTTGATTTTAGAAATCTAAATAAGTCCTCCCTCAAAGACAATTACCCTCTACCCAAAATGGATCACATTTTAGAAAAAGTAGTCGGGACAAATAGGATGTCGGTGATCAATGGGTTTTCTAAGTACAATCAAATTGCCGTGAACGAACACGATAAAAAAAAAACAACCTTCACCACCCCTTGGGGTACATTTATGTATGACAAGATGCCGTTTGGTTTAATGAATACAGGTGCTACTTTCCAACGTGCTATGGATATCACTTTCATTGGCGAAAGGGAAAAATTTGTGGTTATCTATCTTGATGATCTAACCATTTTTTCTAAATCCAATGAAGATCATCTAATACATCTCAAGCAGACGTTTGAGAAATGTCGCAGTTTTGGTTTGTCTTTAAACCCCAAAAAGTCTCACTTTGCTATGCAAGAAGGTAAACTCTTGAGCCATATTGTGTCTCGAGGTGGAATTAAAATTGATTCTAAAATATTTGAAGCTATAGAAACAATAAATATCCCTAGGAATGTAAAAGAGATTCAGTCATTCTTAGGAACAATAAATTTTTTGAGGAGATTTATCCCAAACTTTACTGAAATCGTGAAGTTGATCATAGATATGCTAAAGAAAAACAATGATGTGAAATGGACAACAAAAGCCAAAGCATCATTTCCACGCATCAAGAAGGTTATAAGCGAGGCACTCGTACTGGAAAGCCCAGATTATCTAAAGGATTTTCTTATTTTCTCGTTCGCCTCCGAACACACACTTGCCGCGGTACTCCTCCAGAAAAATGAAGAAGGTTTCGAGCAACCGATAGCCTTTTTTAGCAAAAGTCTTAGAGATGTTGAACTTAGATATGATATAATGGAAAAACAAGCATATGCTATGGTAAAGGCGTTAAAGGCTATGCTATGGTGAAGGCGTTAAAGGCTTTCAGAACCTACATGTTGCATTCCAAGGTAATTGCATACATACCCACCAGCTTCGTAAAAGACATTTTGGTTCAGTCTGACAGTGATGGAAAAAGAGGACAGTGGCTTGCCAAAATTCAAGAATTCGACCTGGAGATAAAACCAATGAGACAAGTAAAGGGACAAGATTTGGCTAAACTCTTAGCTGAATCAAATTTCAGAGCTCTCAGAATAAATGGCCTACAAGGAGGTGAAGAGTGTGTGTACATGAGCGAGCTCGATGAACAAATAACTGAAATCAAAATCGAAGAGAAGTTTGCTTCATCAGATTGGTACAAAGACATAGTGTCCTACCTGTTGACCTTGAAGTGCCCGAGTGACTTACCCCCATCTAAAGCTAGAACGTTGACGCTGCATGCGGTCAAGTACTGTATATCTGAAAGCCAATTGTATTGGAAGGACCCACTTGTCTTCCTGTTGGTTTGTTTGGTTGAATCATAAACAGAGAAGGTCATAAGCCAATTTCACGAAGGAGTGGGTGGAGGACATCACGCCTGGAGGGAAACTGCTTATAAGATCATGAGGGCAGGATATTATTGGCCCAAACTTTTCTTAGATGTCAACGCCAAGGTCCGAGCCTGCAACCCTTGCCAATTGTTCGTAGGCAAGCATAAACTCCCAGCGATGTCATTGGTTCCGGTCAAAACGGAAGCCCCTTTTCAGCAATGGGGATTAGATTTTATAGGCGAAATTAATCCTCATTCTAGCGCTCAACATAAATAGATCCTGATTGCTACAAATTACTTCACCAAATGGGTGGAGGCTATTCCAACTAGAAGGGCTACGGATTCGGTGGTAATAGATTTCTTAGAAGAGAACATTTTGTCTAGATTCGACTGCCCCCGAAAGATAGTCACAGATAACGCCCAGGCCTTTAAATCTATGGCTATGGTCAGTTTTTGCCAAAAGTACAATATCGTGCTTGGTCATTCCACGACATATTACCCCCAGGGAAATGGGTTGGCCGAGTCTTCAAACAAGAGCCTAATCAATATAATTAAGAAAGTGTTGAGCGAAAACAAAAAATCATGGCATGTGCATTTGAAATAAGCTTTGTGGGCAAATCGGATAGGCACAAAAAAGTCTATCGGCACTTCTCCTTTCCAAGTGGTGTACAGGACCGACGTAGTATTACCTATAAATCTAGCGCTTCCCGTAATGAAATTTTGGCAAGATGAGAAAGAAGAACCAAATCATGTCACAAGAAGAATAAACCAACTAATTGAAGTCCAACAGCACAGGGCGGAAGTGGACGAAAGGTTGCAGAAATACCAGGAAAACATGAAAGCGCTATTCGATCGTAAGGCGAAAGACAGAGAATTTCTCCCCAGAGATTTGGTTTTAAAATGGGATGCTAGGAAGGAAGACTCAGCAAAACATGGTAAATTCGATCGCATCTGGTACGAACCGTTCAAGGTTATAACTCCTGAAGGAAAAAAATTGTTTCTGTTAGACAATTTGGATGGTAAAATCCTCAACGCCCCTGTCAACGGGCATTATTTAAAACACTATATGCAATAATTGGTTTCCAAAATTCCCACTGTATATACCAGTTTGTGTTTTCCTTTTTATTTCATAATTTTCTTTGGTAAGTCTACTTTCATCAAAAATAAAATAGGTCAATGTTTTTCTAGAAGTAGGGATACGAAATTTTCAATGCATTCAGTTCTTTTAAAGCCCTGATACTCTTCATGTTGTTCCCTTACAGGATCCCGGCTTGCAACCCAAACAAGAGAAAGGAGAAAATAGATGGTCATATATCGGAAGATAAATTCACCGAAAACAGGTGATAGAAAATATTTTTCGTTATTTCAAAAGAGAACGAAAATGGTAAGGCAAAGGTGCGAATTCCAGAGAAGTCTATTTTTCAAACGAAGGTCTCTAAAGTGTTGTGATGGTCTCGTAAGTGTGATATGTCATTAAAAGAACGAGTTCTTACTCTGGGTCCTAAGAGTTTCACCTAGATAAAGATAAGAGGTAATTAAAATAAGCAGAGAGAGTAAAGTGTCTCCGAGAAAGGGTTCCAAGAGTTGGGTTTAATCCATGACCCCTGTTTTTTTATTTCCAGGTCTTTTTTCGTCGCCCCTTTCTACCCTCGGTTTTTCCTTCTTAAAAAACCAAGCCTCTTTCTAGGTTTCCCACAGAGGGAGAAGAGATTACATTTTAGCTTTGGAAGCTGGAAAACAGATCTTAAAAGGTAAGCCAGTCCTCATAACTCCTCACTCTCCGACTAAACAAAGTTATGCGTAGGCTGATCCTGACTCTCCTAGGTTTCTTAACAATTTTCTAAGGATTGAGGCTTGCTCGAAGGAAGGCCCCTGGAAGTAATCTTTCCCATTTTCCCTACGGGCTAAGGTGCTTTGAAAGTTAAGAGAAGGTTGGTCTGGGGTAATCAAAGCAAGTTGACAGACCTCCATTGCAAATTTTACACAGGTATCATCCCTGGTATACTTGGTACAACTGATTGCCCCCACTTCGTGTTCAAAAAGTAAAATATAAGACAAATGGTGAAAGGAAATTCATATTTGATTGCCCCCATCTAGTCCAAAAAGACAATGAAAGGAAATTCATAAATGATTGCCCTCGTCTCAGCATTTAAATGCATAATTATGATTCAAAGTGCTGAAAGGAAATTCGGTAAAAAGAAACAGATAACTTCACCGGGGTACTGAACAGGCTCGCTAGCTGTGAAGCAATATCTGAGGTATTTGTAAGGCTATCATACGTAAATTTCACTCTACTCTGGTTACCAGCCTTTTCGAAACCGGATCTGCATCCCAAGTTCAGACATGGCTCCCCGATTAAAAGCATGAAATTTACTTCGTTTGATGCAAGCCAAAAGCCACAAGATCTGTTGGATTTCCTAGGATTGTTTTGATCATCTTTAAGTAGACCTAAATTTAGTAGCGAGAAGGAGAAGGTCATGAATGGGGCTGCAGCTGAGTTTACAACGCATGGGAGTTTTGAAAATCTTTTCAAAAGTAAAGACGAAATCTTTTTTTCCCTCTGTATCCCCTTTCTAAGCAAGTTCCGCAGAAAGAAGCCTTTGACTCCATTTACCCAATACAGGCATGTGGTCTATTGTTCTTCTCGTCTCGCAGGAAGACGAGATCCCTAGTTGGAGCCTATGTTGGAGTCGCCTTTTACAAATGGTTGAAATATAATTCTTGCAATAAAAAATTTGCCGCGACATGCGAAGTGGCGATAGCCATTATAGTCCTAAATCATCATCGCCTAACCATTAAGCAAGTCCATCACTTTTCTTTACCTCATGCTTTCGTGCTTCGGGAGTTTCAAGTTGCAAGGTTTCCAAACTCTGATATGCGAAGTCGTGAGACGGCTTCAAAAGTCACCCGGGTTAGTGTCGGGTGTAAGTCGCTTTAAACCATAGTCAAACACTGTCGGGGTTTCGCGACTCAGCAATCGCTCTTCCAAAGAACTATACCTTCATAGCCCCGAGTCGTGAAGTCATGATATTCTTTAAGCACTTAATGCAGATTACATTTTTTAAACTAAATCGCATCATCACAATTTCGGGTTTTGGGGGCTCAAAGGGAAGGGGTGATTTCTCCTGATACGATGAACGCTGAAAAAGGAGATTAAAGACTAAAACAAAACCTAATTAAAGGAGCTAAGGCGGATCAATAAATGCATTAATACAAGTTTAATACGCACCGTCTACAGAGTAATTTTAAATGTCTTTGTGCTAATTTATGTTGCAACTCGTCAAAAAGTTATGGCATTTATTTGAGATATGGCGAAGTGACAGATAAGGATATTGCTTTTACTGCTAAATCTTTCATTAAAACGATTTGACCGTTTTGTTCACAAGGACACCGGGGTTTTAAATGGCTAAGATAAATGAGTTCTTTCTTTCATTATTTCAAATTTCATTTCTATTTTGCGCAAAGAAGCTTTTTCATTCAGCTAACTTTTGTCTGTATCTACATATTTACTACAGTGGAGCTGAGTACAGAGTCCTCTATCATGGCCCCACGCAAAGCGTCCAAGGCGATTGCTGAGATTTTAGGGCAAGGCTCAGATACTGTTTCCGATACTTCACCCCGAAGTATTGATACCGTCAAAACCTGGTCATATGTCTCCAACATTCTTCAGTTCAAATTGGTGGATTGTTAAGATGATTCCAATGATAACGAGAAGGATGATTTGGCCACCAAATACAAAATCATCGTTCAAGCGGAGATGCACAAAATAGCGGCAAGGCCATGGCTCCTTCCCTATTATGATATGATCAGATGGACGCTAGACCATGGGGATATCTCGACCAGGACTATTATCAGCGATCAGAGGTGACGATTGGAACTTTTCAACCTGAACATTTGCAGGCAATGTATCAACTGTCACCCACACCAAACTTCGCGTACAATGCCGAGTTTTTGGAAGATTTCAAGCGAAAGGAATGCAACAATACGACAGAAACTTGTCTGATTTGATCAAAGATTGGGTCTCGCACCCCGCAAAGTTCAGGGCGGATGGTAATGGAGTTTATTCAATCTCTTCCTTAGAACCACAATTCAAGTATATAGCAATGATGACCTGTAGGTTGTATGGGAGGGAGGACACTGCACACTTTTACCTCCCGTGGGTGCCTCTGATTCACACAGTCGCTGAAGGTTTTTCCTTTGACTGGGCCAAACTGTTGTCAGACAGTCTAACCAGTCGGATTACTGAATATTGAGCGCAGAAGGTGAATGGGAAAGCCGCCTCATTTTTCATGTCCACCTACATCATGGACGCTATTTGTTTCATGATGCCTTTCCCTCTAATGAGCTGGAGCTGGACTCCATCTGATGCTGAGCCTATCCATGTCTATCACTCAAAACTTTGGGAGGATAAGACCACAGAATTCATATACGAGATTTTCAATTGGGTAATGGTACTGATGCATGTCTCCATCTTCGGTAACCCACCGCCCAGGATTTCAGATAGCATCGCCACCAACTTGAGTAGTGTGGCTGATTGGTATGTAGAAGCAGAATTTTCATACATCAGGGTTTTCGGCGCCTCTGTTCCCCCATATTCTCTACCACTATTTATGTCGGATAGGCTGGTATGTTGCGAAATCGCCAGGCAAACCGTGATCGATGGCATAAGAAAATATCTTAAAGGTTTTTCGAAGAAGGTATGGCCACCCTTTCTGATTCATTTGAATACATATTCTTTATTAGATTTTGGACATGCAAAAGTCGAGGCAACGGCCTTAGAGGATATTAAATTGGTCCACATTGAGTTTAAGAAACACGACCCACAGAAGGTCGTGGGTAATCACATGGCGAGTTGTGGCCCAAAAAGATATGAACATGAGCATTCGCCTCATGACGACATCTTCCGAGGGGCGAGATCTTATGCTGAGGTCCTAAGTCGGATTCAAACTCTGTCGCCCGAAGAGATGGCCGATTTCTTCAAATTTCAAGAACACCGGCGAAGCTGCCTTCCCCCAGTCATACAGGGTAAGAACCCACCGATTGCAGATGTACAGCAAAAGGAAGCCAAGGGATCCAAAGATTCAGGACCTGACCAAGGTGAAAATCAAGAAAAGAAAAAGCAAACCGGGGACCCGAAACAGGAAGCCAAGATCCCCAACTCTCCAAGCAAGCCAGCCTCGGTCATTACCCCGTGGAAATTATCCAAGGAAATCGACAGTCCCATTGTTTCTGTCACTCCCCTACAGTCCACGAAGGGGATCCCCGACGAGGGATGGATTTTTGGCGAAGAACTAACGCCTATTACTGTAGAAGAGTTTCCTCCGAACGAATTTTTCTTCGATAAGAAGAGAAATGTCGTTGTGAAGCAAGAGCTTTACCGAGAAGCGGACATGGTAGCCAAAAAATTCAAAATCCTAGTCGATGGAAAAGCCATGAAAAGGGGGAATTCACAACTCAGATAGCAGGGACGTTGGGGGCTTTTTCTACATCCAACCAATACTCTGTCGGATCCCTAAAAGAACAATTAACGCGGAAGAACTGCTTGATCAGAACTTTGGAGGCTAAGCTAGCTACAACAGAAGCTACTGTCATAGATCAGGTGAACACAGGTCTAGAGCTAGTCAAAGCAGTCGATCAAAAGGAAATCGAGCGGCTCAAATCTGATCTCAAACAAACACAGCTATCAGCCCAGACCAGTCAGTCACAGATAAGCCAACAAGAAGAATTGATAGGGAAATTACAGGCAAAGTTAAATTTTGCCGAGAGCTAGGTGATAGATATCAAGATATTCCAATCCCAATCTATCGAAATCCGAAAAGAGTGTCAACAACTCAGCAAGATTTACTCGCTAAAGTGGAAACCATTCAAAACCACTGCCAGATCATTGATCAAGTTCTAGAAGACATCTCTTTTAAAAAAAGAGAAGTTGGGGTGGATCCGATCGCTTTCCAAGAGGTTGTCATAGCCACGACGAAAAAGGAAATGGGCAGTAGTTCCAAGCTCTCCATCCCAAAGCAGACCAGAGGTAACATCTTGCTGAAGGCGTGGGAGTGAAACATATCAAAGAGCAGAGAACACACTAAAGAGGTAAGAAACTCTTGTGAAGAAACCTCCAGCTTGATAGATGAAAGTTTGTTGAGTCTCGATAATGAAAGCAGCACTGGGACACTAGGCCAGATCGATATAGCCAAGCACCTGCTAAATATCAAGGAGAACGAGGAAAAAGAGCGGGCTGAAATATCACAAATCAGCCAGATTGACCTAGTCCAAGTGGACAAATGGTTAATAAAACCAAGTATAGTTATTTTCTATCATCGCCGAAGACCGACAAGTGGGAGGAAGGTTGCCACAGTTAGCGAAGGATTATTACACTTTTGAGGCAAACCACCAAGCAGAGCCTTCCAGGTTGATAGCCCAGTTGTTGGAGAGGTGCGTCACTTGCACCAAGCAGGCGAAAGGACAGGTTCCCAGTACCAAATAATGACAAATGTTTGTCTGTTCTATTTTTAGAACCCGAAGAGTAAAGAAAAGAAGGTGTTCCACCTGCATGAAAGATGACAAAGGCAAAGAAAGCGAAACACTTGAACTTCTCATTTTGTAACCGAAAATTTCAGGAACGATTGAAATTCAAATGTTCAGAAGTTTGTATATATAGGCATTTTGAAGAAGGAAAAGTGGTTGGACCCTTTTTGGCCGATTGTAATAGAGACTTTTTCGTTTGAAAATTAATACAAATCAATCTGAAGATTCTTGATTCTGTCAAGATTGAGTTATGAGTTTGTTTCCTCTGTTATCTCATATTCAATTTCATTTCGCATATATATGTCTGATGAATGCTTCACTGCAATTTAGTATAACCTCTACCGTGGTTATCAACTTTTAGACATCTAATCGTTTGCATTTTTTCCTCTGTATCGACTATCAGCAGGTACAAGACTTGTGAACTTTTTTTTTTTAGATCTTTATATTTTATGCTTCGTCAGATTTCTTCTTGTCTTTTTCTTCTTCTGTTTACAGGGTGGGATTCTCCCTTGATAGGAGCCTCGCATTATAGACATCTTAATGCTTTCTCACATTTCTCACATGATTTCTTAAAAATTAACTCAGTTACAGGAAAAGGCCTTTGGTTTGCATTCTATCTGTGATTTCGGATTCGAGAGTACTCTTTTTACGATCTAAAATTTGAGGCAGCATCCTAAACCTCGAACTTTCCTGTAACTTTCCCTGTTCCTCTATGACTTTTATCGTTGCCAGACAACCCAATATTGAACCTGGCTTGTTGGATCAAACCACCATTTCTCTGAACCTTTTCAACACCATACTTAAAATAGCCACCACTTGGGTAGAACTAGAACGTTCATGGGCCGCCATTGAACGGGATATAAGCATCCAAGAAATTTTGGAAGCGATACAGAGGAAACTTAGAAATCAGCATTAGCTTCCTTTCCCGAAGGTTGATCCTCCCCCTTTTTATCTTTCACACCACTTTCGGATGCCTAGACCCTGTACTTTCTAGCCTTAAGTACAAACTCTGGAACAACAGCCACAAAGGCACCCCCCTGAATCCAATAACATCTTTGATACCAAATGTATATTTTAACCTTATACAATTAATTATTTCAAACAAATACTTAATAAAAATAGAAAAGACACAATGGAGCACACACACATTACATAGAGATTTTTACCCTGGAAAAACCAACAACCTATTTAGAGTCGCACCTTTAATCTTTTGTTCATCATATATTAATTTTTTACAATATATATATATATATATATATATATATATATATATATATATATAAGATCTCATGACATCCAAAACCCCTAATCCTTTGACCCGGATTAGTAAACAACCATAAATCCTTAACCAGAATTAGAAACCCATCAACAAAAACCATGTGCCGAAAAACCAGTAAAAATGGATGCAAAAAACACTAAAAAAAAATCCATGGGCATTGCCCTCGCACGTCGGACGCAACGTGAACATTAGGTCTAGTTGTGCAAAGAATATAACACATACCCAACATCCTTAGCTTTCACACAATATTTATTGTGGCGCTGCTTTGACCATATTTTCCACCTCTATTGGACACTTCGGAGGTGGATGAGCAATTGGCCCCTAAAGAATTCAATCCTAAATGCATTTCGCAGTCTCCAGTGGATCAGAACATGGACACCAAGATGAAGGGCACTCGCCAGTAGAACATCTATCCCTATCGGGTTGTCAAAGTTGGAAAACTACTACAAGAACACGAGTGACTTTCCAAGGTTCAGATTTAGAAAAAGTTTCCCCATATCCGAAGGGAAATTGATGCAATGGGGACCATTGGTTCCTAAGGGGGGATGACTAATACAAATAGATATTGATGCCCACCCATCTCTTCCATTGACTCATCACGGTTCTCCATATTGGTCGTTTTGTTTTTATTTTCAGGTCCTAAACTTCCATGGTCATTTTCAGGCCCTAAACAATGTCTTTTGGCCATTCAGAGGGTTGTTACACATTATTTTCATCATCCCTATGACCGTTAATGATGTAAACCTATCTGTAGTCTTCAGAGGGGTCAGTGGCCCGAGTTCCTGAAGAAAGAAGGGAGAAGAACTTTCCCTGAGAAAATAAGTTGCATTTTCCCTTGTAAAAACCCTGTAAAAAGGGAAGTTCCCAGGCTGCCTATGTATTAGGGTGCGAGAATGCTTGATTCTCGCAGGTTGCCCACACTTAGGGTGCAAACTATTCACAATCTTCTCTATAGGCAGGGTGCGAGAATGCTTACACGTGGGAAAAATGAGCGTTTTCTCGAATCTTCTAGAAGGAGAAACTTCCATGGTGAGGTGGCATCCGAATGGTTTGGATCTTACTCGCTTTCATGATTTAGTGGGATCATCCTAACCTCCTCACCTTATCCTCTTCAACTTATAAAAGGAGAGGAGCTCTCATGGAGAAGGAGTTCTTGAGCTTGTTAGATTTGGTTAGCTTAGCTTTTGTTGTCTTGGAATTATTAGATTGGTTGGAGTGGCTTTGAGATTTGCTTTGTCAAGATAGAATGTGAATATTATCATATATATTCTCTCAAAATTCTTGGAGTGAAAGTGTGTGGGGAACGAAGGACAGTTGGAAGGGACCTTACGACATCAAGGCCGTGGTTGTAATCTCTCTTTCACATTTAATATGATACAGTAATATGATTCTTTCCTATAAAGCTTGTTGTGTTTTATTGTATGATTCCTTGATCACGTACATAGGTTTATATTGAGTTTATGATATTGCTATCACTTTGGTTGGTTGCGTTCTTTTGCAAGATCATCATTGTATGAGCATTGGAACGGAGCTAGGATGGATATGGCGAGAGGAAGTGACATTTAAACGGTATGTCACCCATCCCTCTTTAGTTAGTAAATTCAATATCTAAAACTTAAGGAAAGCGCCATGTTCTGGTGTGTTTTCTTCTAGATCTAGGTGGATCTAGGGAGATCAGTTAGTGTCCACACCTACCGATTAGTCCGATAACAAAATTGGCGACTCAACTGGGGATGTATTGTTTCCTAGTTAGTCTAGTTTCCCTTGCTTTGATTTCTTGTTTTCTGGTTTCTGAGTCTACGGGACATCCATCTAGACTCTCTGGATCTAGAAGTTCACTTAGATTCCCTGTCCTTTTTCAAAATTTTCTTTGATTACAGACATTCTCGCATTGTACCTCTCTGTGGACTGCAAGAATCATTGATGTTTGCACCCTGCTGTTAGGTTCAGTGCGAACTTCTCGCACCCTACCAATGTCTAGCCTGCGAGAATACCTAATTATCGCACTGTAATATACTGCTAGGCTGCGAGCTTGTTTGTAAACTTTTTGGATTGGGTCTTGTCATCTTTTGATGACCCAGTTTTGCTTTGATCAGCTGGATTGAGCTTTTAGAGCCTATATTGATCTGCTTACAGTCTGCTTGACATCCTTTGAGTTGCTTTTAGCCACTTTTTCTTTGTTTGGTTTTGAAGGATTAGTCTCTTGCTTTGAGTGTATTTCAATTACAAAGCATGTGTTTTCTTTAGAATTGTTTAGGGAAAGATTAGATTTCTTCTGAATAATTCACTTTAAAAGAGAACTATTAGTTTGGGTTTCTTTGTTTTAATAAAGTTCATTATTTCTTTTAGTGAAATTTTTGAAACAAAAAGATTTAATTTCTTGCTTTATATTATATTGGGGGCATCCTTGCATTTCAAGTAGCGAAATTGCATGATTCTTGGCGTTTTTTTATCTTAAATTATGAAAAAATTTCCCGCTCATGGCCGGGGGGGGGCATGAATCATGCATTGGTGTTCAGTACCTTTTTCTCATTTCTTGAGAATCTTGATATTGATGAGTTTAATATATTTTGGGACATCGTGCATATGGGAATGATAAATGTTTTCTCCTTCTCGTAGCATAGCTTTCATCGAAATGAAAAGATTGCATCTTCATATCTTTGCATAATTTTTGAGTCGGTCAAAACACCATATTGTCCATGCCATCTTCCTTTTGAGTAACAACAGCCATAAAATAAAGCACTTATAAAATTTGATTAGACATTTTTATATTTTCTGGTAGCAAACCTACATTAGATTAGTTGTAGGGCTTTGGAATAGTTGTGAAAGATAACTTTCCAAAGTTGCAAAGAAACATAGAATCTTGAGTTAGGGAGCGGTTAAATCCACTTATTACATTTTGTCTTGGGAAGACCTTCTAACACAAGGGTCAATCACGAGGTCGCATTGAGACTGGCAGAGTTACTCGCCCTACTTTGTTGGTCTTGGTGTAGAGGTTGCGTGTATTATGGGGGTCGCTTGAGAGGTATACCCACAATGATGAGTGGAAGCCTTTCAAGTTGATTTTGGGCTAGATACCTTGCCCTTGCGCATGGATCGGGCTGTCGACTGTTTCCCCAGGCATCACTGTAGTGATTGGTAACCTTAGTGGCTTATCTCTCTAGGTTCTTTACACAAGGTGACTGTGGAGGGGCAAGTCTTCACGGTACCTGGAATCGACGTTGGCCAAACTCACTCAGGCTCCTTGGAGGGTATACCCACGATTATGTGTGGGAGCTTGCACCAGGGTGTAAGTCCGTTAAGCAGGTCGTCAATGTAACTTTTCCACCTGCTCTCTCTTATCCCCTTCTTACTTTGTTCTCACGACGTTGGATTTCATCACCAACTAGTGTGCTCATTGTGAGAAGGTTTTGTTTGCTTGCTTGCTTACTAGATTTTTAGCGTGTGCTGTTTGTTCTCCCTAGTGGACTCTAGATTGGATTTTTTAATGGCGTTAGTTCCCAAAATGACCAATGAAAGAAACCCTACTCCAGGGGAACCTTTTGTTTTTCCTTCTTATGGAAACATTGGTCCTCCTCACATCGCTACTTTGAGCCTTCGAGGTCTCACGATTGGATTGTCGGTGTGGTTGTTTTCCACTCAGGTAATCCCGAATGCAGTAAGTGCTTCAGTCGTAAGAACTTCCCTCCAAGAACATCAACCTCATGTTGATCCTTCACCGTCTTCACTAGTAAGGTCTTCTTCGCCTTCTTCGCTTGCGAGGTCGCCTTCCGTTTCATCTTCTTCGTCGAGCGAAAGTTCTAAAGCTAGTAACTCAGTGAATAAGAAGAAGAAGAAAAGGAAGAATAAGAAGAAGAAAATTAAGCAAGGATCCAAACTTCCGACCACTATCAAACATGTTGGAAAAGAACCAGTTACTGTTAATCGTGCTGGGAGTGTTGATGATGTCAAGATCGCCCAAACAACTCGTAAGCCCAAGTACCCTTGCTGGTTTTGTAAGGGTAGCCATCTTCTTAAGGATTGCCCTAGTCTACCCAAGGTTATAGAAGTATGGTCTACACACCCTCGCCAACCCATGTCGTTAGCCTCTGAACAACATGCTGACGACCCCCCATCAACCAGTCATGATACAGTTGGGAAGAAGAAAAGTAGAGTCAAGTTCCCGTGTCTATTATGCAAAGGGAGTCATCTCACTCACCTTTGTCCTCATATGGACGAAGCCTCGAAATTAATGGAAGACATGACTGTTTCACAGCCTCAACTTTTGGCCACTTATCGAAAGCTTTCTCTCAACCCACCTGTAGTTGATGGAATGATAACTCCGGTCCCTTCACCGGTCAATCCGGTTGATCATGTCGTCAATCTGGTCACATCCTTAGTTGAACCAGTTGACAAAGTGGTTGATCCGATACCATCCTCGGTCAATCCCACTCTCCCCTCAGAGAGTGAAACCCAAGCGGTCGATCTGTTTCCACCTATCGACCCCATTCTCCCCCTGGAGAATGAAACCCAAGTGGTCAATCTGATCTCTCCATCGGTTGATCCTACTCTCTCGCTCGAGAGTAAACCCGATACTCCCCACGTTTTTCTTGTTGATACAGACTCTTCCATGTCGAGGGGTATTCCTCCTTCTCTCGTGGAACTCCCTCCAAGTAATGAGGCCATCCGTTTTGATTGGGGTGTGCTAACTGGACCTCGTCTTCCCTCTCAAATTCCTTTCCAGATTACAGTGTAGGTTTGTGGTCGAGACGTTTCTCAAGCACTGATAGATGAAGGTTCGTCTGTTAGTATTTTGTCCTCTATTGCTTGGCAAGCTTTGGGTTTTCCTCCACTTGCGCTGGTTACGCAGAATCTGTTAGCTTTTAACAGAAGAACTAGTCAACCTTTAGGGACCCTTCCTCAGTTTCCTGTAACTTTGGGAGGGAAAATTGTCTTCATTGATGTCATGGTAGTCCAAGACCCCTTAAATTTTTCTTTACTCCTTGGGCGGGATTATGTCTATGCCATGAAAGATATTGTGTCTACTCTTTTTCGTGTGATATATTTCCCTCACGATGGACGGGTTGTGACTGTTGATCAACTTTCATCCATTGACCCTGCATGGATTGCCTCCCTGAATGGTTCTTATATGCAGATGGTATCACCCCCACCACAGGTCAATTATGTGGCGTTGTCACCCATGGCTTCAACTTCTGATGACTTAGATCCAGTAGTTGACATGGTGATATCTTCGATAGGGTTGTTAGAGCCTGATCTCTTTACTCCTGTCGCGACCCTCGACATGGTGTCCTTCCAGAGTGTGTTTCTTCCTTCCAGTGAAGACCTATTGGAAGCCATGACCGAGTTTTGTCCCTTGACATGGTGTCATTCTGGAGCATTGTCCTCTTGGAATCCATGATCAAGAAGAGAGACTCCAAGGATAGTTTTTTTATCTCTAAGGCAACCTCATTAAAAAATGAAACAGAGGTCTTTGAGCATAGTTTTTCTGATTTCAAGCTCGTTAAACAATGAAACCACTTATGAGCATAGTTTTTCTTATTTCAAGCTTGTTAAACAATGAAACCACTTATGAGGATAGTTTTTCATCTCTGTGGCAACCTTGTTAAAAAATGAAACAGAGGTTACGAGCATAGTTCTTGTTTCTGTGTCAAGCTCGTTAAAAAATGAAATAGTTTTTCCCCCTCTCTATTTGAGTCAAGTCCTTCGTCTAGTATTTGAAGCTTCATTTCATTCTCCTTTGCAGTTGGATGAAAAGAATCTTGGGGGGCATTTTCCTCAGCCTCTGGACTTCATGCTGAAGTAGAGCCACTAACTTCTTAAGATGGGGGCTAAGTACCAACCATCCATGTGTTATGCGTTGGGAAGTCGCAAGCATAGCTTTATATGGTTCAAGCTTGTGTAAAAATGAAACCACTTACCTCAAGCATAGTTCCCTCTGGTTCAATCTTGCGTAAAAATGAAACCAGGTCCAAGCATAGTTTTGTTTTGTTTTAAAGCTTGCGTAAAAATAAAAACAATCTCGAGCTTAGTCTTTGTTCTTTCTCATGCTCGTTAATACATGAGAATAAGTTACCGAGCTTAGTCTTTGTTCTTTCTCGTGCTAGTAAATCAATGAGAATGTAACTGAGTATACTTTTATCACTTTTTCGGACTCATAAAGGTTATACGAAAAGGAACCCCCTGGAGTTCCCTTTAAGCTCTTTTCAAACTCTCTAAACATGAAAAGATTGCCGAGCGACCTTGTTCTTTTCACGCTCGTTAAAGTATTTGAAGAAAACGTCTGTTGAGCGATATTTTATCTCTTTTTCGGTCTCATCAGACTACTTTACGAAAAAGGAACTGAGAGAGTTCTATTTTAAGTGTTTTTCCAGACTCTATAATCATGAAAAACCTTCGAGTTTTCTATCTTTGGACTCGTTAAACAAACATCAACAGGCCCATACGGGACTGAACCACTCCTTCCTAGGGTTCGTTAAACATACTCTGAGGGACTCTTCCAAAGGATGAGCTTACATTACAAGCATATGTTATCCTCCTCAAGCTTGTGTAAAAATAAAGAGGTACTCGCCAGAAATGGTGGGGGAAAAAATTGGGAAAGAATTGTGTCTAAACATGTATTCTGTGGAAGAGTCACTTTTGAACATGACACCCTTTCACTCACCTTGTGTCTAGGTTAGAAAATCCACTTGTCTCCTAATCATACTCCTTTATAAGATTACAAATTGGTATGTGATCCTTGTTGTTGAGTCAGTATTTCCAAGATAGTTGTCGTGTTGTCAATATGTTCAAAAAATAAGTTCAACCCAGAAAACCTTCTATTGCATCGGTCATTTCTACAGTCTTTAAGCCTTCTATTGCGTCGGCCATCCCTGAGTCAGTCCTAAATCACTTGTTGCTCTGATCTACATCAAATCTTGTTACTTGTTTTGTGTCATTGATGTGGGATACATTAAGGCCCTCCTGTGACGAGTCTTTTCCTGTCGACTTCAACTCATTATCCAAGAATTAGACTTAGAAACCAATTGGTACCTTCGAACTTGCATGCCTCAATGGCAGGTTTCCTCGCTTTCGACAGTGGGTTTTCATTATTGACCCCTGATTGGGAGATTCCGCTGAGTGTTCGCCTTAGCTCATTGATTCACATTCGTTGGATTGTACTATTGTACCTTGGGAGTCATTGACATTAGTGGTGATTTCCCTCGCACTTGTTAATGGTATACACTAATGATCGGTAATCAAGTGGTTTCTACCATGTTTGACTTCAACACATGTATTCACATGGTTAGATTCGTACTATAGAGTGGTGGAGATGAAGACCCTGGATCTTTTCTGACAGATTCAGGTTGCGTTGGAGTATATTCAGTTTGTACTGTTGCATAGATCCACATTGTATGTCTTGTGGCTATGTTCAAATTTGAGTCTTTAACACATAGATCCACAGTGTATTTTTGGTGGCTATGTTCAGATTTGAATCATATTGGCATGGATCCACAGTGTATGTTTCGTGGCCATGACCTGTCTTACTTGACATGGATCTTCGCATGTCGACATTTATGCTTTGATTCATTTGTATTCTGAGTATGGGAATGCCTACCTCAGTGATGATATATTATTGTACTGTATTTCCTTGTTTGTTGGCAGGTTTCCGACCGACTGTTCCTTGTTCCCTACACACACTTGAAAAAGTATTTCAGCTATCACTCTGTTCTAACTTCATACTTTGGGGGGCTCTCTGTTACACATTATTTTCTTCATCCCTATGACCGTTAATGATGTAAACCTATCTATAGTCTTTAGAGGGGTCAGTGGCCTGAGTTCCTGAAGAAAGAAGGGAGAAGAACTTTCCCTGAGAAAAGAAGTTGCATTTTCCCTTGTAAAAACCCTGTAAAAAAGGAAGTTCTCAGGCTGCCTATGTATTAGGGTGCGAGAATGCTTGATTCTCGCAAGCTGCCCACACTTAGGGTGTGAACTATTTGCAGTTTTCTCTATAGGCGGGGTGTGAGAATTCTTACACGTGGGAAAAATGAGCATTTTCTCGAATCTTCTAGAAGGACAAACGTCCATGGTGAGGTGGCATCTGAATGGTTTGGATCTTACTCCCTTTCATGATTTAGTGGGATCATCCTAACCTCCTCCCCTTATCCTCTTCAACTTATAAAAGGAGAGGATCTCTCATGGAGAAGGAGTTCTTGATCTTGTTAGCTTTGGTTAGCTTAGCTTTTGTTGGCTTGGAATTATTAGCTTGGTTGGAGTGGCTTTGAGATTTGCTTTGTTAAGATAGATTGTGAATATTATCAGATCTATGCTCTCAGAATTCTTGGAGTGAAAGTGTGTGGGGAACGAAGGATAGTTGGAAGGGACCTTACGACATCAAGGCCATGGTTGTAATCTCTCTTTCACATTTAATATGATACAGTAATATGATTCTTTCCTATAAAGCTTGTTGTGTTTTATTGTATGATTCCTTGATCACATACATAGGTTTATATTGAGTTTATGCTATTGCTACCACTTTGGTTGGTTGCGTTCTTTTGCAAGATCATCATTGTATGAGCATTGAAATGGAGCTAGGATGGTGATGGCGAGAGGAAGCGACATTTAAACTGTATGTCACCCATCCCTCTTTAGTTAGTAAATTCAATATCTAAAACTTAAGGAAAGCGTCATGTTCTGGTGTGTTTTGTTCTAGATCTAGGTGGATCTAGGGAGATCAGTTAGTGTCCGCACCTACTGATTAGTCCGATAACAAGGGTGTTAAATCACATACCCAAGTTCTGTCAATAATTGTATTTCTTGATTAGAACTTTCCAACAAGCTACTAAATGCCCCAAACAGAGATTGTATGCAAATGTTGTGCCCCCAAGAAGTTGACGCATCAACTAATCACCTAGGGGCTCACAAACCTTTTGGTGCTTCACCTCCTATGGTGAGGGTTTTGGACCTTTAAGGTTCTTGATTTATGTTAAAAGGTCATTCTCCCATTCCATTGTATGGTCTTTTTGTGAACAAGCGTAGCCAACATCTCTTTCTTTTCATAGATAAGCTACCACCATTCTAGCTAGTTTGTGTCCTACAATTTCTGCTATTTTGCTGGCCCTTGACCAAGTTTTGGGAGATCCCTGGTCAAGTTTGACCTATTTTGGGACTTTGACAGCCTGTCTGAGACGGAGCGCAAGACGAAGCAGAGATCACGAGATCTCAGCCCCTTTTTGGGTCCTTTTTGGGATTTGGGATTATGTAATGGGTATGGGATTTCGGCCCATGGGTTTACCCATGTTTAGGCCTATTTTGTAATGTATATATAGATGTCTAGGCAATGTAAAGAGAGATAGATAATGCATCTATGTGATGTTAGGTCGATAAGCTAAGTGTTAAGTGCAAGTATGGTTTGTAGATGCTCTGTGCATACTGTGAGAGAATTGTAGAGCTAGGTGCAAGAGGTTGTAACATGATGTGAAGTGTTTTGTGATGTAATGCAAGGAAGAAGGATCTAGCGAGCTGCACAGATATTTTATCCTATGCGGAGTAGGGTTTTGAGGCTATGTGCATGTAACCTATTGAAGAAGCTAATAAAGAAGAAGATTTGGTGGATGTAGCCCCAGGGTGGGGGTGAACCACGTAAATACTGTGTTATTCTAATCTGTGTAATTTGTTTATGTCTTTATGTCTTTACTTGCTAAGTGCTTTGATATAGATAGATAGATCTATTTATGTTGTGTGCTCATGGTGAATCTGGATGCTAGATCTGACACAAGTGAATGTGTTTAGTGCTTGAATCTGCTAGATCTGATCCATTTACTTATGCTAAGTGATTAAATACATTAGATTGGGGTGAATGTTGTGATTATCTGTTTTATCATCGAAGTAGATATTGGTTGAATATTGATGAACTGGCGATGCTAACTGCTCTATTAATTATTTTAATCACAGATATGTGTCCCAGCTTAGTTTGCAGACACCTGAGTCTTGCAACCACCCCTGCCTCTACCTCAGGTGAGACTTCATCTGCTTTGTAGGTGTTGCCGAAAGGGCCAGTAGTTAGGGTTTTGTTGGTGCGTTGTTGTAGTGTTGAACCCTAGGTCTGCCCCTGTGCCAACATATTTTATATGTCCTTAGCACCACTCTTGTCAGCCCAAGCAACCTCCCATGGCGAAAGAAAAGAGAGATGACAGAGGAGAAGATCATTTCAAAATGTTGCTCGAGGAAGCCCTCATGCGACAGCGGGATGATATGGGACAACTTCGCCCAGATCCTTCAATTGTCGACGGCGGGAGAGGCACCTTCAGCAAGTAGCTATTTTGGAGGTGTGACACCCCTCAAGGTAGAATTTAACTTTGATACCCTCTTATTTGAAGGCTAAATAGATGCAGACACTTTGGAGAAATGGTTGAATCTATTAGAATGATATTACTATGTTCAAAAAAATTCGAAAATATCACCTTCTCTCTCCTTAAATGCCTCCCCCATGTCAAATATTGGTGGGAATGTTACTATAAGAAACATAACAAAGACGAGTCTATGGAATTTGAGATAGGACCCACTTAAGCAACCTTTGTTGATGCCCTCAAGGAGGAGTTCTACACTATCAGAAACTATGATGACTAGTACACAAGATGGATGACTCT
>JASDQU010099713.1:170880-183164 GCA_032191745.1 Picea mariana | reverse complement strand
TATTATAAAATATAAATAATTTTTAATGTAATAATGATTTTTAATTTTTTAAATCATGATTTTATTAGTGAATAAAAATATTCACCCATTATTTTATATAATAAAATATAAATAGTTTATAATGTAATAATGATTTTTAATTTTTTAAATCATGGTTTTATTAGTGAATAAAAATGTTAATATTACGCTTCCGGGGGCAGTTCAATTGGTAAGTGCCGTGAAACTAAAGTTTCATGAGGTTTCGAGTTCAACTCCCCCCGATTTACAATGTGTGTCGCGTAAGGGGCATTGTGGACACGGGCATTGTGGACACACACACCTGGACACACCTGGAGGTTATAGTGGTAGCAGTTGGATAACACAGCCACAACCACGTATAACGCAAGCACATGCCCAACTAGTTGTTAATTCCGTCAGACATAAAAAAAAAAAAAGAAGAAGAAAGAAAAGAAAAGAAAAGAAAGAAAGAAAAGAAAAGAAAAGAAAGAAAGAAAAAAAAAGAGTTAATATTACATATATTAATTTAATTTAAATATATTTTTTTCTAACTAGTAAAATTATTATAATTTTACTAATTTTTTTTATGATTTTTTGTTTTTAAAATCATGATTTTATTCGTGAATAAAAATGTTAGTGTTACATGTATTAGTTTAATTTAAATATAATATTTTCTAACTATTAAAATTATTATAATTTTACTCACTTTTAAGTAATCTTATAAATTATAATAGGAGATTAAAATAAATATTAAAATATAATGTTTAAGAGTCAACCCATAAACAATGTTTACTTCAACTTTTAGCGAACAAGAATGAGAGGAATATTATGATAACTCTTCACTTTAACTCTCCTAAAGAGAGGTTCGCAATACTCCTTCGAACCTAAATGGCGAGCTTTTTAGGACCTTGTGTTCCAACTTTACGATCTAAGGAATGCTCTATAATGGTCCTTTACAATGATAATTAGTTCATCATCCTTTTCAATGAGAAGAGTATCCCTTATCCCTTTATATGAGTTGGCTTTTGGCATAACTCTTAAAATCCTTCGTAGATAATTCCTCTTGTCAATGTTCCACCTCTACACTATGTTCAATGCACTGTGAAGGACAAGGTTAACTAGATATCCAAGAAGTCATTGGGGATGTACCCTTGTTACACTAATTTACCTTAAGCTTTTGGTAATCTTTTGGTAATCGTCACTAATTTACCTTAAGCTTTTGGTAATGGTCGATGCATCATTGTCACTTGTTTGAACTTGTGAAGGAGAGGGTTAACTAGATATACAAGAAGTTATTGGGGATGTACCCTTGTTACACTAATTTACTTCAAGCTTTTGGTAATGGTCGATGCATCCTTGTCACATTGTTTGAACTCGTGCTTATGGTATTGGAGGATGGTGAACCTAGCATTGATGGCATTATATGCTTTATTGTCCTAATTTATTACAATCACTAGTATTGCGTCTTTGCAAAACCTAAGCCATGCCTTCAAGTAATTAATTAGTATTGGATTTTCAGTTAGTGAAACTATGACATAGTACATGCATTCATGGGATATTTATCCCTAATTTCACTAAATATTGATAAATACCTCCCAAAATTCTTTCATTGAAAACCCCTCTCAATACATCTTTCCAATTAAAAAACTCCCTATTTTTACTAGATGCCCCTTTTTATAACCTCAAATACCCCTATAAAAGACTTTCCCCCTAATACCTATAATATATTGACTTAATTTTTCACAATTTTAAAACCCCTTTTATAAATGAACATGTTGCTCAACAAGGTGCAACCCATTTGTTAATTAGTAATCTACATTAACATATTGGAATGCTCGCATAATATTATGGAAAAGCCCTAATGAGGTAGTGATGGTATGATAGAGCATTATATCCTTATTAATGTGATAGACATGAAATATCTAGTAGAATGGCATTCATGAACCCACTAAGGCATAATGGTACACCACCTAAGTTATTGACCCATTGTTGTTATACAAGTTCTATATAGCCTTTACCCGCGTCATGTACTTAATCGGTAAACCAATATAGATTAGAATTGTTAATATCAACTTTCATGTTAGTTAGTTATTGTTATCGTGCAATTTGTACTTGCCCAAAGCCAAAGGAAAGTGATCACTAAATTGGCGTAACAGGAGCTTGTCCTATCACTGTCACCTAAACAAGACACCTCTTTCTCTTTAGGGTAGTACCCCAGGGGAGACGTCCCCGGTGACCTACGGGTTTGAGAAGGCTAAGGTAAGAGTATCAAGAAAGTTCCTCCCCTCTCACAAGTCCCTCTAATCAGGAAGTCCCAAAGGTTTTAATAATATGAAGCAAAGTATTACTTAAGTGTACATGCCCAGAACAAGACAACAAGAAAAACACTATTTGCAAGTACCAATTGATGTTAGTGTTTCATAAAACCATAGACTTTGAATAAAAGCATAAGATGATATAAAAGATTAAGCAACATAAATATTTATAACAACAATGTATATATAGTAATAGCTTCACAATTATGCCTCAATAAAACCACAATAATGACCAAAAATGATAACCTAAAATTGGCAAAATGCTAGTGTTTGTTAGAAGCAATGAAGGCAATGTAAAATCAGCGTTAACACTTGGTTTTAAGATTCTTTTGATGTTGTCATAGATGGTTGTAGCTATCTTTTGCAACAACAAGAAGATAGTTAGTAGGTTAGTCCAATCTAAGGTTATAAATGGTTAGTAAAGATCTTCAAGTAGATGGTTTAAAGGTTGTTTTAGTCAATCAATCACTTGTAAGGTATGAACTAGTGCCTTTAGGGTAAATGGAGTCACTATTGCAGTGAAAATTCTTAGGGGAAACAAATGATAATGGGTGAGCTAAAGACAAGAGGGATGATGGTTGAGGTGTCAGTAACCTAAGGCCTCAATCATCCAAAACCCTAGAAGGAAAAAGTTGCTAGAAAGTAGGTAACCCTAGGCCCTAGCGCTTTTCCTTCTTCTTTAGGTCAAGCTTGAAATAAAATATGAAAGCTTAATGAAGCAATAGTACTAGAGTGATACTAAGGTAGGGCTCTAGTATATCCTTCAAGGGAGGTGTCTTCTAGCAAAATCAAGTAGGTGAAGAGTTATTAAGAGAAGGACAATAAGATGTGCTTTTCTCCTAGGGTTTCACACTAGCAATTTCATAATCGTATAAATGAACAAGTAAAAAATACCATAACCATTCAAAATAAAGAAGGATTGTAGATTTCTACTTACTTCACCAAGAATAATCTAATCACAAACCCTAGTTGAATACTTTCCACCATGAAAATGCAAAAAATACACCAATAAAAGCTCCCTCCAAGAGTTGTGCACCACTTAGTTCAACCAATAAGCCTTAAAAGAGGCTGAATTTCAGACCTTACACTTGTGTGACTGAAAGATGATGAAAAATATAAGAGATTTTTCCCTTATTTATACAATACAAATGACCTTTAATTACATTTTAGATAAAAAGGGGCCGACATAGCCAATTTACATCAAAAATCTAGTTTTACATAAAATTGACAATAAAAACCCTAATTTTATCTTTTTAGGGTGACGTTGGGCCCTCTCTTGGAACGCTAGGCCTCCAAAGTGAAACGTTAAGACTCAAAACCCCTCTGAAAATGCCACATGTACCAACCAAAGTCATCATCATGCCTAAAACCCCAACTAGATGACGTCAAGGCTCATAATGATGACGTCAGGGGCCTTCAAGGGATAACGTCATGGTGGGAGGGAAAGACCCCCCTGGGTCCAGGCCTGCCAAAGTGTCTTTGGTGAAATGTTCTCCCTTTTCTCTGGTGCAAGCCTCTGGTATCCCTCTACCCCCGGTAGGGGTCTCAACATCCATCCGGTGGGCTTTCAACCCTATGGAGGTATGAGCTAATCATCTCCCCATATGTACCTATTTGTTGAGCATGGTCCTGCAACAACAACAAGTACGCCCTCCATGGGATCATAAGTCACAGGGATCATAGAAATGTCAATCACATCTAATAATCAAGTTACCCAAACATGTGCATCAAACCCCCCTTTTCCCAGACAAATGCTCAAAGACGTTATGCTATTTAATAAGTCAGGTTTGGAGACGGTCTCAGGATGTCCTATTGGGATAATTCTTCTCAGGTGTGGGGTGTTTCCAGGTGAAGACCAATCTAAGTCATATAAATGCATGAGATGGTGTAGGGGATGTTTAGGCAAGGGGTGTAGTGATAACAAGGAAATGTAGGTCTTACCCTGTGGGAGCCTCTATAGAGGGTGAGTTGCACCTTGTCATGGATGCAATTGTTTCCTAACCCATTCAATGCCTTTTTACTCTTTGTCTTATTGTTTTTTCTTTCAAGAGAATATTTGGAGGACACTTCCCTGGCATGGTGACCAATGAGAACCCCCTTTCTCTTAGTTATGCCACCAAGGGCCACTACCCTGGCGTGGTGACCAGATGAATATTAGTGTCATACCGCTACATACCCATTGTAACGTTCCCGACCATCAACTCACTTGTCGAGCAACGCTACTACGTGGAAACATTCTCATACTTATATAGTATGCATTTAAATGAAGTTAAATGGCTTAACAGAGTAAACATATAATTACTGCTAACATACAGAATTAATGGAATCAACCGTAAATATCGTCGCAACGAAATACATGATAATATTGCATGCATCACAGACATGTATTTTAATTGAAATTAAACACATGCATATACTTATCTTTGAAATTGTAGTAACTCCACCAACCATGTGCAGACTTTCCACGAACCTCCCAGCCTTAGACCTCACTGCTCATCACGCTCAACAGTGGGTCACCCCCGAGCTGAGACCAAGCTCCACCCAAGGTAAGGGAATGCTAGACTAGGCTGAGGTTACAAGAAAATTGCACAAAGCAATCATAAGGATTTTCCCCAGGAGCCTTCTTATGCCCACTACTCATGGATTCTCATTCCCCACATGCATGTTCCGCCCGAGAGTATGCACCTTCACAAGAACAATCCATCGGTGCTTCACCTCCCCTGCCTCGGAAACAGGCCGGATCAGGAATTCTCAGAGCTCTATAGCTGGTGCTGGACTCTCTCTGGAAGAAACCCACTCCCCAGCATACTCCCTCACTTGGAGAGAGTTGCTCACAGCCCTAACAACCTGTGTCTTCTACCATGGGCCTGACAACTCAGTTCTTCCACCAGTTCCCAATTCAATTCCCACAAGTTCAATATAACAGCAACAACATCAGCATCCGGCTAACTCACATGTGACAACATCAACAGGAAAACAGGGTGTGGAAACAGGAAATGACAACATGCCACTAAAACACAACACGATTCAGGTAACACCCATTTGCAGGATGCGTGACAAGAAATTCACGTAGAGGTCAAACACAGACTCAACAGTTCGGACAGAGGTGTATCGGTTTCTCAAAAAAACATCACAGGCTTCTGTTTTCAGAGCTGCGTGAGGCTTACAGAACTCAAACGCAGAGATCCCTCGGTTCAGACAGCGGACGACAAAATTGAGGACCAACCCCCATCTCGGCTCAATTCTTTGGTTAAATTGCATGTGCATGGGCCGACACATGTCGCCCATGAGGCTGCATGCACTCCATCAGCATGCATTCCATTTTTCACACGTTCCCCCTTCCAGGAACTTAGGATAAAAAATCATACATTTCACATAGCTGTTGGAATAATAATAAATTATTATTCCTAAGGATTTAAGCCCCTAGGCTCAACACTTAGCCTCTCTCTCCAACCTTTCAGCCCCTTTTTGCCTTACCCACCTTGTGGAAGCTTAGTCCCCCATCACTCTTTCTTCGTGGTCGGTCTGCATGCACCGATGTTTAATCTTTATTAATGTTCTGCATATTACATATACAAAAACAGGCTCCTGGCCTTTGACACTTAGGTTCTCCGACCTAACAAACACATAAGCCCATCAGCTTATCAATACTTGGCTCACCAACCTACAAAACATTATTTAGAATTCATAAACATGATTACAACAAGGCTCGTCCTTGTGGATATTACAATCCCCTCCCCTTATTTTTGCATTGTCCTTAGTGCAACTTTTACACACCATCAGCAAGATTTCTAAAATCTTCAAAAAGATGTGGATATTATGCCTGCATAGCATCTTCATGTTCCCAAGTCGCGTCCTCAGGACTGTACCAGGTCCACCGGACCTTTACAAGCCCTATGGCTCAATTCCGTAGTTTTTTGTTTTTCCAGTCCAATATGCGCACATGATGCACTTGCAGGACACCTTCTTGTTCCACCTGAATCACATTCCAATCAATTACATGATTAGCATCAGGTATATATTTCTTAAGCAATGAAACATGAAACACATTATGTACATTCATGGATACATGTAATGCAAGCATATATGCAACAGGCCCAATCCTTTCTAGGATTTCAAATGGCTCACAATATATGGTTGTCAATTTGGCGCAGTTTCCCAGCTTCATGGAACTTCTATTGGCTTTTACTTTCAGGAAAACATGATCACCCACTTTAAACTCTCTGTGGATTCTGTTCTTATCGGCATAACTTTTCTGCCTGTCTTGGGTAGCCTTTAAATTCTGCTTAATTTTTGACATTTGTTCTTCCATTTCCTTGAGCAACTCTGGCCCAACTACTGCCCTATCAGCTAGATTATCTCAGCTTACTGGAGTATTGCACTTTCTGCCATAAAGTGCTTCAAATGGGCTCATCTTCAACAATGCTTGATACCCATTGTTGTAGGTGAATTCTACCAAGTGCAGGTAGTCTTCCCATTTCGATGGTTTGTCCATCACATATATCCTTAGCGTGTCTTCTATTACTCTGTTCACCCTCTCTGTCTGTCCATCAAACTCGAGATGATAAGTTGTGCTAAAGTTCAGATTCGTTCTGAATCCTTTAAACAACTTCCAGAAATTTGAGGTAAATTTTGGGTCTCTGTCAAACACAATTGTCTTAGGGATTCCGTGCAATCGTGCTACTTCCCTCATAAAAATGTCGACAACATCCGTTGCCTTGAGAGTAGTCTTTAATGGAATGAAATGGGCAACTTTCGTAAGTTTGTCCACCACCACCATAATTGAATCATGTTGCTTGCCTATTATGGGCAATCCTGTGGTGAAATCCATTGTCACTACTTCCCACTTCCACTCAGGAATGAGAAAGGTTGCAGCAACCCTGTTGGGTGCCTATGCTCAGCTTTAACCTTCACTCCATACATCTGGCGATGTATCCAACAATCTCTTTCTTCATACGTGGCCAAAAGTAATGGCTCTTGATTGTTGCCACAGTTTTCTGATATCCAGTGTGCCCTGCAGAAGGCACATTATGCACTTCATGCAAAATCACAAGTTTCAAATCCTGGACATTAGGTACATAAATTTTGTTCTTGTACAGAAGTATTCCATCAGTTTCCAATTTATAATTTTCTACTTTTTGTGGCATCTCACCTTGTTGTAGCTTTGCTACCAACTCCATGTACTACAAATCTGCATTTGCAGTTTCCAAAATTCTGCTTTGAATATCAGTTCGATACATGTTAATGGTTGTAGCATGTAATTCATGCACTCTCCTGCTCAGTGCATCAGCCACTTTATTTTCCTTCCCTTTGATATGCTTGATATCAAAATCGCACTCACAGTGAAACTCCAGCCACCTACTCTGTCTAGCGTTCAAGGTTGGATGATCCAACAAGTACTTTAGAACGTTATGGTCTGTTCTTAGTTCGAACCTCCTTCCCATGAGGTAATGTCTCAATTTCTTTAGAGCGTGTACTATGGCTGCCAACTCCAAATCATGAGTTGCATAGTTCCTTTCGTGCTCTTTCAACTTTTTGGATTCATAACAAATTACGAACCCATTCTGACTGAGGACTCCTCCCAATCCTTCTTTGCATGCATCAGTGCACACCACAAAATCTTCGTTTGGATCTGCAATCCTCAAGATTGGAGCACTGGTTAACAGTTGTTTCAATTGCTGAAAGCTTTTCTCACAATCCTTTGTCCACTAAAACTTATTCTCCTTCCTTTGCAAGGAAGTGATAGGGTGAGCTATCCTCGAGAACCCTGCGATAAACCTTCTGTAATAACCAGGTAATCCCATGAAGGATCTAACTTCTGTCACTTTCTTTGGTACTAACCATTCTCTAATGGCCTCAATCTTCTCAGGATCTACAGCTATCCTATCCTTCGAAATAATATGCCCCAAGTAATGGATCTACTCTTGATAAAAACGAGCATTTGATCAACTTGCCATACAGTTGGTACTCTCTTAGTACCTACAACACCATCCTTAGATGTTGTTCATGCTCTTCCTCTGACTTGGAATACACCAGAATGTCATCCAGGAAGACTATGATAAACTTGTCTAGATAGTCCTTGAATACACCATTCATCAGACACATTAAAACAACGGGTGCATTCGACAACCCAAACGGCACCACTGTGAACTCGTAATGACCATACCTTGTTCTAAAGGCGGTCTTGTTGATGTCTTCATCCTTTATCCTTACCTGGTGATATCCCAACCTGAGGTCTATCTTCGAAAATATCCTCGCATCGTTCAATTGATCAAAGAGGTCATCAATACTCGGCAAAGGATACTTGTTCTTTACAGTCACTTTGTTCAATTGTCTGAAATCGATACACAATCTCAGCGTTCTTTCCTTCTTCACGAACAGGGTCAGGGCTCCCCAAGGTGACATACTTGGGAATATGTCCCCTTCTTTAGAAGCTCTTCAAGTTGCAATTGCAACTCTTTCAGCTCTGGCATACTCATTCTGTAAGGAGCTTTCGACACTGGAGCTGCTCCAGGCATCAAGTTTACAGAGAAATCAATATCTCTCTTCGGAGGCAGTTTGGGTACCTCCTGAAATACATCTTCAAACTCTTTTAACACCACATGATCTCCAATACTTGACACCTTATCCTTAGGTGTTTCCTCCACATGAGCTGCAAATAATTGTCAGCCTTTTTGGTAGCACTTCTTCAGCTGCATTGCTGAGATTTATTTGATAGAAACAACTCTAGGAATTCCTTGGACTGTTTTTTGATTCCCTTCCTCATCCAGGCAAGTGAATGCCTTGTTACGACAGTCTAAGATGGCATGGTGTTGGTCCAACTAATCCATCCCAATTAGACAGTCATAAGACCTTAAAGGTAGAACATTCAATTCAACTTTTGTGCTCAGTCCCTTCATATCCACTGGACATGACTTAACTAACTTAGTGACTTTTCTCTTGGCTCCTGTAGCCAGTTGCACTAACCAAGACTTTTCATGTTTGTTTGTTGACAAATGCAAACTTTCCACCACTCTTGTATCTACATAACTATGGCTAGCCCCTAAATCAATTAAAATAGTAAATGGTTGGTTGTTAATCATACCTTCTACTTCAATCATGTGCGATTGAAATTCAGCTTGCTTGTTGTCCAGGGCTGCATAGATCCTTGGCATTCTACTACCCATGTCCTCCTTTGTTTCATCTTGCTGAACATTATGGACATCTCTCACTTTGGCATTTTTGTGGGGACAATCTCTATACTTATGGTTTCCTTGACATCCCCAACATTGAATGGGCATATGTCTTGGCCTTTGTTCCCCTACTTCAACCATTCTCAGCTCTCTAAATGATGGTTGTCCTTGAGGACTATTTCTGAAAAACGGAGGTTTGTTTCCCTTGTGCTTCTGTTCTTTCTTGAACTTACTCTGGTCGTCCCAAGCCTTCTGAAAGGTAGGTTTTTCTCTTTGTTGCTCATATAAACATTTTGTTTTTCTTATCGTTTCTTCCATGGTTTTTGGGTCATCATACTGGATCTTGTCCCCAATGGAAGGTGGCAGTCCACTCAGATACCTTTGAATCTTGGCGGTTTCTTCTTTGATGAACGAAACATACTTCAGCAATTCCAAAAACCTACGTTTATATTCATCAATGGTCATGCTGCCTAGCTTGAGTTCAAAGAACTCCTTCATCTTTCTGTCATAATATCTCTTAGTCAAATACTTATTCTCGAAATACCTCTTGAATTCTTTCCAAGTTTTCTCTCTAATGTGTTGCACCTACACAAGTTGATCCCACCACATGGATGCCTTCCCCTTCAGTTGATACATTGCAATTCTTCATTCCGCATGAGAGGAATAATTCTGTAGTTGGAAGTATTTCCTCATACCAAACAACCATGTTTCGGCATATTCCTCCTTCTAATGTTCTCCATCAAACGTAAGAGGCTTAATGTTGTTCATCTCTCTCTTCAATTCATCCACTCCAGATCTCCTGTGCTTTCTGGTAGGAGATGGGCTTGAACTATTGTGTGTCTTTCTCTTGGAGCAACCTTAGGAGTGATGATGGTGTATACCCACACTCCTTGGCCTTCTTCCCTCAGAAGTCCGGTGACTCCATGTTCTTCTCGAGTCACTCTCCTTATCCAACTTCTTTTCTATTCTCTCCAAACTCTTTAACAACTTTATGTTGAATTTTCCTTGTTTTTCCTGATCTTTTCTGAGTTTTCTGCTATCTGCTCGGCGAGTTTGGGCATCTTTTTGCAATCCTTCAATGATATTCCTCATGTTTCCTTCCTTATCTATCCCTTCTCCATTGTTAAATTTTTAATTAAAATAAAGTACCAAGGCAAGTGTTTCTCTTCCCTAGGCGCCTAAGGGGGAGAAATTGCCGAATATGGGTCCTAGTCATTTAATTTGTGAGATGCAAATTAAAAGGTGACTTTATGATTAAAGTGAGGGTGAGTGAAGAGACACCAAATCTCAGCCACCCATCTGATCTAATCTTGACCGTTAGATTAGAAAACTCCTCACCTTCCCTCATGAGGTCGACTTGGGCAAGAGGGCGCACCCATTCTTGGGTAAGCAGCAACAGTCTTGTTGAGAGAGCAAGAGTCTCTTGGTGAGATGCCAAGAGGCTCTTGGTGAGATGCCAAGAGCAAGGGAAGTGGAAGCATTCTTGTTGAGAGAACAAGAGGAGCTCAAGCATTCTTGTTGAGAGAACAAGAGAGAGCAAGAGAGAGGTCGAGCTGAAGAAAAGAGACAGCATCTGCAATTTCTGTGAGTATTGGCATGCATTCCAAGGTTGCCGAATAACATTTAGTGGCACAGAAATTGAGTCTTAGCAGAGTTTTGGCACGAATTTCGAGACAGTCTGTACAGCATTAATTGCCATACAGTTGTACGAATTTCTGGTTTAGAAATTGAGGAGCAAAGCTACAGGAATGTCCAGATAAGTTTGTGTAAATATCTGAAGATGAATATGCTATAAAAGAATTTCTCAGAAGCTCATAAATAATACAAATCCCTCTCTCATTGGTTTTCCCCTTGTGGGTTTTTCCAGGGTCGAAGTTGGACCGAATATCTTTGTGTCTATATTTTCTGAGTTTTTCATATTGCTGATATTTTATTTCTGCGTTGAAATCGATGTTCAGAATCCTCATGTTTCAATTCTGAAATTTATTTTCTGTTAAGTTTTTATATGCTGAAACACCACTAAGTCATATGCTGAAACACCGCTGTGAGTATATGCTGAAACACAAGGTTGTAACATATGCTGAAACACAGTGCTGTAACATATGCTGAAACACAGTACTGAGTCATATGCTGAAACACCACTGTGAGTATATGTTGAAACACAGGGTTGTAACATATGCTGAAACACAGTGTTGTAACATATGCTGAAACACAGTGCTGAGTCATATGCTGAAACACCGCTGTGAGTATATGTTGAAACACAGTGCTGAGTCATATGCTGAAACACCGCTATGAGTATATGCTGAAACACAAGGCTGTAACATATGCTGAAACAGTGCTGAAACTGAGTTTGGCATTTAAATTTGGCTGAAAAATCAGCGAGACTGAAACTGGGTTGGGTTTTGAAAAATTAACATGGTATCAGAGCTGAGTTGAAGAGAGGCAGAAATTTCAGCAGAGAGAAAGTTGGGACAGCAGCCACTTCAAGAGAAAGTCACTTGGTGAGAGACCAAGGAAAGGATCTTTGGTGAGATGCCAAGATCAAGAGACTCTTGGTGAGATGCCAAGAGAAGGGACCTTTGGTGAGATGTCAAGGTCATACCTTTGGTGAGATGCCAAGGTCGAGACAAACAACAACTTCAACAGAGGTGGAAGAGATTTCCACCAAGTTTGACAAGGAATTTTCCTTGATTGTGTGTCTATCATCGAGGACCACTACTCTCGATACTTGGTATATTGACAGTGGTGCCTCTTGCCATATGACAGCAGTTCGTGAGCACTTGACAGATCTTACTCAGTG
>JASDQU010099713.1:147944-170118 GCA_032191745.1 Picea mariana | reverse complement strand
CAACGGAATACATGATAATATTGCAAGCATCACAAACATGCATTTAAAAGTTAAATTTAAACACATGCATATACTTATCTTTGAAACTAGATGTAATTCACCAACTACGTGTAGACCTTCCACAAACCTCCCAACTTTAGATAGTGCTGCTCATCACTCTCAGCAGTAGGTCACCCCTGAGCTGGGACTAAGCTCCACTGGCAGGGATTCCTAGGCTAGGCAAGGTCAATGGGAAGACACCCAGTTACAGAGGAAGGATTTTCTCCCAAGAGTCACTTATGCCCCTGCTCACAGACTCTCATCCCCCACATGCTTATCCCATCCCAGGAGTATACACCTTCACTGTCACCAAGACAGTCCTTCAGCTGCTAACCTCCCTTGCCTTGGGCTTCAGCAACAGACCAAACCGGAAGTCTCAGAGTTCTATAGCAGCTACAGGACTCCTTCCAGGAGTTCTTACTTCCTCAGAACAATTTCTCACCTGGAGAGAGTTGCTCACAGGTTTGGCAACCTGTTCTTGTGACCAATTCCAGCACAGTGAGGACACAATAGCAAGGCTCAACAACACAGAGTTAATGGAAGAAACCTCACACAGTGAAGACTACGCTGCCACAACAGCCCACTGGGATAACACAACACGACCCAAAAAAAATCAGGTTTCTCAATCATGCAACATGGAACAGACTCACGGTTATGGTTTCGGGATTGCGTAAGGGTGCACAGAGATCTCATGCACAAGCTTGAACTATCCAGGTAAGGGATTTGGAAACAACACCAGACAGAGGTGGACCACAGACAGTCACGAGTTCAGACGAAGGATGGCGAATTAGAAGGTCAAACCCCCAGACTTAGGTGATGGATGGCGGAATGTAGACCCCCAACACGGCTTATTCCTATGGTTTTAATTGCATGCGCCTAGGTTGACACATGTCTCCCATGAAGCTACATGTGCTCCATCAGCATCATTCCTCTCCAGGAACTTAGGACAAAACATATACATTTACACGGTACTTTGGAATAATAATAAATCAGTATTCCCAAGGGCTTACGCCCCCAAGCTTAGCCCCTCTTTCTTACCTTTCAACCCTCTCTCCCTTACCCGGGCTTTGTGGAAGCTTAGTCCCCCATCACTCATTCATCGTGGTTGGTCCACACGCAGAGATGTTTATCTTTTATTAATAATGTGCATAATTACATGTAAAAAAGCAGGCTCCTGGCCTTTAACACTTAGGCTCTCTGGCCTAATAAACACATAAGCCTATCAGCTTATCAATACTCGGCTCACTAGCCTACAAAACATGATTACAACAGGGCTCGTCCTTTATGATATTACAATTCCCTCCCCTTATTTTTGCACTGTCCTCAGTGCAACTTTCACACAACATCCACAGAATTTTCAAAATCTTCAAAAAGATGTGGGTATTCTACCCGCATAGCATCCTCATGCTCCCATGTCACATCCTCAGGACCATACCAGGTCCATTGGACCTTTACAAGCCCTATAGCTCGATTCTGGATCTGTTTGATTTTCCTGTCCAATATGCGCACAGGATGCACTTGTAGGACACCTTCTTTCTCCACCTGAATCACATTCCAATCGATAACATGATTAGCATCAGGTATATATTTCTTAAGCAATGAAACATGAAACACATTATGTACAGTCATGGATGCAGGTAATGCAATCATATATGCAACTGGCCCAATCGTTCTTAGGATTTCAAATGGCCCACAAAATTTGGCTACCAACTTGGCACAATTTCCTAGCCTTAGGGAACTTTTGTTAACTTTCACTTTCAGGAAAACATGGTCACCCACTTTAAACTCCTTGTGGGTTATGTTTTTATCAGCATAACTTTTCTGCCTGTCCTGGGCAGCTTTCAAATTCTGCTTAATTTTTAGCATTTTCTCTTCCATTTCCTTGAGCAACTCTGGCCCAACTACTGCTCTATCAGCTAGATTATCCCAGCTTACTGGAGTATTGCACTTTCTGCCATAAAGTGCTTCAAATGGGCTCATCTTCAACAATGCTTGATACCCATTGTTGTAGGTGAATTCTACCAAGTGCAGGTAGTCTTCCCATTTCGATGGTTTGTCCATCACATACATTCTCAGTATGTCTTCTATCACTCAATTCAACCACTATTTCTGCTCATTCGAATCAGGATGGTAGGTTGTACTGAAATTCAGATTCGTTCTGAATCCCTTGAATAACCCCTTCCAGAAATTTGAGGTAAATTTCAGGTCTTTGTCGGACACAATTGTCTTGGGAATTCTATGCAATCGTGCCACTTCATAAAAATATCAACAACATTTGTTTCCTTATGATTAGTCTTTAGTGGAATAAAATGGGCAGCTTTTGTAAGCTTGTCCACCACCACCATGATTGAGTCATGTTGTTTGCATGTTCTGGGCAATCTCGTGATGAAATCCATTGTCACCACTTCCCACTTCCACTCAAGAATGGGTAAAGGTTGCGGCAACCCTGTTGGGTGCCTGTGCTCAGCTTTAACCTTTTGGCACTCCATACATTTGGAGATGTATTCAACAATCTCTTTCTTCATACCTGGCCAGAAATAATGGCTCTTGACTGATGCCACAGTTTTCTAATATCCGGGGTGCCCTGCATAAGGGACATTATGCATTTCATGCAAAATTATACGTTTCAAGTCTTGGACATTAGGTACATAAATTATGTTCTTGTACAGAATTATTCCATCATCCCCTAGTTTATAAATCTCCACTTTTTGTGGCATCTTACCATGTTGTAGCTTTTGTACCAAATCTCTGTACTGCAAATATTTATTTGCATCCTTTAAAATCCTTCCCTTTATATCAGTTTGGTACATGCTAATGGTTGTAGCATGTAAGTTGTGCACCTTTCTGTTGAGTGCATCAACCACCTTGTTTTCCTTCCCTTTGATATGCTTGATATCAAAGTCGTATTCACACATAAACTCCAGCTACCTACTCTGCCTAGCGTTTAGGGTGGGTTGGTCAAATAAGTACTTCAGACCATTGTGGTCTGTTCTTAATTCAAATCTCTTCCCCATGAGGTAATGTCTCCATTTCATTAGAGCGTGAACGATTGTTGCCAACTCCAAATCGTGAGTGGCATAATTCTTTTCATGCTCTTTTAGCTTCCTGTACTCATAACAGATTACGAATACATTCTGGCTGAGGACTCCTCCCAACCCTTCCTTATATGCATCGATGCATACCAAGAAATCTTCATTTGGGTCTACAATCCTCAGGATTGGAGCACTGGTTAACAATTGTTTCAATTGTTGGAAGCTTCTCCCACAATCCTCTATTCATAGAAACTTCTTCTCCTTCCTTTGCAAAGAAGTGATAGGGTGAGCTATCCTCGAGAACCCTATGATAAACCTTCTGTAATAGCCCGCTAGACCCATAAAGGATCTAACTTTCACCACATTCCTTGGAACTGACCATTCTCTGATGGCCTCAACCTTCTTAGGATCCACGGCGATCCCTTCTTCTGAAATAATATGCCCCAAGTAATGGATCTGTTCTTGATAAAATGAGCATTTGCTCAACTTGGCATACAGTTGGTGCTCTCTTAGCACTTGCAGCACCATCCTCATGTGTTTTTCATGCTCTTCCTCTAACTTGGAATACACCAGAATGTCATCCAGGAGGACTATGACAAACTTGTCTAGATAGTCCCTGAACACACCATTCATCAAGCACATAAAAATAGCAGGTGCGTTCGACAGCCCAAACGACACCATTGTGAACTCGTAATGACCATACCTTGTTCTAAAGGCAGTCTTGCTGATGTCTTCATCCTTTATTCTTACCTGGTGATATCTCGATCGGAGATCTATCTTCGAAAAAATCTTTGCATTCTTCAACTAATCGAAGAGGTCATCAATCCTCGACAGAGGGTACTTGTTCTTGACAGTTACTTTGTTCAATTGTCGGAAATCGATGCACAACCTCAACGTTCCATCCTTCTTCTTCACGAATAGAACCAGGGCACCCCAAGGCGACACGCTTGGGAGAATGTACCCCTTCCTCAGAAGCTCTTCAAGCTACAACTGAATTTCTTTCAACTCTGGTGTGCTCATTCTATAAGGAGCTTTCGACACTGGAGTTGCTCCAGGCATCAAATTTACAGAGAAATTGATATCTCTCTTCAGAGGTAGTTTGGGTACCTCCTAAAATATATCTTCAAACCCTTTTAGTATCGCATGGTCTCCAATCTTTGAGACCTCATCCTTATATGCTTCCTCCATATGGGCTGCAAACAACTGACAACCCTTCCTATAGCATTTCTTTAGCTGTAATGATGAAATTTCTCTGAGAACTACAGCTCTGGGAATTCCTTGGACTATTTTCTAATTCCCCTCCTCATCCAAGCAAGTAAATGCCTTGTTATGACAGTCCACGAGGGCATGGCGCTGGTCCAACCAGTCCATCCCAATTAAACAGTCATAAGAGCCTAAAGGCAGAATATTCAATTCAGCCTTCGTGCTCAATCCTTTCATGTCCACAAGACCTGACTTAACCAACTCAGTAACTTTCCTCTTGGTTCCTATAGCCAACTGCATGAACCAAGACTTTTCATGTTTTCTTCTTGATAAATGCAAACCTTTCACCACTCTAGGATCTATATAACTATGTCTAGCCCCTAAATCAATTAAAACAGTAAGTGGTTGGTTGTTAATCATACTTTCCACTTCAATCATGTGCGATTGAAATTCAACTTGCTTGTTGTCCAGGGATGCGTATATCCTTGGCATTCTACTGCCCATGTCCTCCACTGTTTCAAGTTGCTGAACATTGTGGACGACTCTCACTTTATCATTTCTGTGGGGGAAATCTCTATACCTATGGTTTCCCTTACAACCCCAACACTCCATAGGTGTCTTCCTTGGAAATTGACCACCCACTTCAGCCTTTATGGGCTCTCTAAAATATGGTTGTCCCTGAGGACTATTTCTGAAAAAGGGAGGCTTGTTTCCCTTCTGCCTATGTTCCTTCTTGAACTTCTTCTTGTCTTCCCAAGCCTTCTGGAAGGTAGGCTTTTCTTTATGTTGTTCATATAAACATTTCGCTCTTCTTATTGTTTCTTCCATAGACTTAGGGTCATCATACTGAATCTTGTCACCAATAGAAGGTGGTAATCCACTTAGATACCTCTGAATCTTGACAGTCTCCTCCTTGATGAACGGAACATACTTCAACAGTTCCAAAAATCTTCACTCGTATTCATCAATGGTCATGTTGCCCAGTTTGAGTTCAAAGAACTCTTTCATCTTTCTATCATAATATCTTTAAGTCAAATATTTCTTCTCGAAATACCTCTTGAATTCCTTCCAAGTGATATCTTTCTCTCTAATGTGTTGCACCTGCACAAGTTGATCCCATCACATGGATGCTTTTCCTTTCAACTGATACATCGCAATTCTTCCTTCAGTATGAGAGGAATAATTCTGCAATTGGAAGTACTTCCTCATGCCTAGCAGCCATGTCTCGGCATCTTCTTCCTTCTGGTGTTCTCCATCAAATGTGGGAGGCTTAATCTTATTCATTTCTCCTTTCAGTTCATCCACTCTAGGCCTCCTATGATTTCTGGTAGGAGATGGGCTTGAACTACCATGTGTTTCTTTACTAGAATGCTTTGGGGAGCGACGACAACGTCCGCTAACACTCCTCGATCTTCTTTTCCTCTCAAGGATCCTGTGACTCCATATTTTTCTTATGTCACTCTCCTTTTCCAATTTCTTTTCGATCCTATCTAGGCTCCGCAACAACTTCAAGTTGAATTCACTCTGTTTATCCTAAGTTTTCTTAAGCCTTCTACTATCAGCTCGGTGAGCCTGGGCATCTTTCTGCAATTTTTCAATGATTTTCATCATATGCCCTTCCTTATCCATCTCCTTTCCGTGCCCATTGGAGTTCGATCCTTCGACTCCCAAGTTGACATCCATTCCTTTTCTTTCATTATCTGAACTGGAGGCAATTTGTGCCTCTTCCATTTCTTTGCACTCGGCGACAACTCTAACCGGTTCTGGCCCTCATCAAATTCTGCAATCACAACATGCAGACAACCAGAATTTGACAGGCCAACTTTCCTTAACAAATTCCACACATTCAAAACCAACCTGATTCTAAGAAAAAATTTTGACTTCATGAATCTTTTGAGCTCTACTCAGCTCTGTAACTTTTGGGTGATAGCCCCCCCTTTCTTAGTCCCCAGCCCATGCGATCACGGGTTGTGACCAAACGCTGAACCACTATCTCTCGAGTTCTGGTTACCGAACTTGCGACATTGGGTGGATCAATGGTCCACGTGTACACAACATCCAACGATTGGAACCCACTGTGGTCCTTCTGTCATTGAAGTTTTGGGACTTTGAGACTTCGGGGTTTTGGGACTTCAGGACTTCGAGGTTTTGGGACTTCGAACCTCGGAGGTTCCCACACTTGTTTCCTCCAAATCTTCCGGCATCTGAAATTTTGAATTACTTTATCCCCTTCGGGCTCACGTCACACAGTTGTTTCCAACAACCACGGTGGCACATGGCACGCTTAGGAGGGTCCATGTCACCTTCGGCGATGTCATCGGGTCCTACCACGTTCACTTTTCTTTTGGGGAGTTCAGGTTTTGGGAGTTTGTGCGTCTGCACATCTCACTTTTTCTTATAGCATAAATCGCTAAATTGTGATTTACTTTCCGCTTGATCCAACGGTCAAGTTTTCTTCCTCCGATCTACGGTGTAGATCATTTCGGGACTTCAAAGTTTTGGGCATCGGGAGTTCATGCCTCAACACATCTCGCTTTTCCTGATAGTCGAATCCTCGAAAGGTTTCTAGGATAACTCTCCTACACATTCTCCATATCTGACGGTCGTGAGGGATCTCCTTTCCTCCCGACCAGATCCAATGGCTACAACACTTTGTGCATTGCGACCTCTCTCTGTCTCTGGCCAAATACCACACTGACTGCAGTTTTGTAACATGGCCAAGCAACCCCTTGGCACTCAGAAATAATCTAAGGTTCAAAATTAGTCCCTCCAGACACAATTTCTACCTGAAACCTTGGGTCCAATGGACCCTTATCTAGCCCATCATGGCTCAACGTTGAAAACCTTGCTTTGATACTGAAATGTAACATCCCCAGCCCTCCAAAGGTCAGGAAATGCTACCAACACTTATGAATTTATCCCTTTAAAGCTTTAATAATATGTTGTAACATCCTTCGGGCTGTCAACCCACGTCAGGAGTAATGCTACTGCGGAATAACACTTATATAACATGCATTTAAATAAATTCAATACATTAACACAGAGTAAGCACATAATTACTACTAGCATACATAATCCATGGCATTAACAATAATTCATATGCACAACAGTAAACATCATCACAACAGAATACATGATAATATTGCAAGCATCACAAACATGCATTTAAAAGATGAATTTAAACACATCCATATACTTATCTTTGAAACTAGATGTAATTCACCAACTATGTGCAGACCTTCCATGAACCTCCCAGACTTAGACCGCGTTGCTCATCACTCTCAGCAGTAGGTCACCCCCAAGCTGAGACTAAGCTCCACCAGCAGGGATTCCTAGGCTAGGTAAGGTCAACGGGAAGACACCCAGTTACAGAGGAAGGATTTTCTCCCAGGATTCACTTATGCCCACTACTCATAGACTCTCATTCCCCACATGCATGTCCCACCCCAAGAGTATACACCTTCACTATCACCAAGACAGTCCTTTGGTTGCTAACCTCCCTTGCCTTGGGCTTCAGCAATAGACCAGACCGGAAGTCTCGGAGTTCTGTAGCAGCTACAAGACCCCTTCCAGGAGTTCTTACTTCCTCATCACAATCTCTCACCTGAAGAGAGTTGCTCACAAGTTTGGCAACATGTTCTTGTGACCAATTCCATCACAGTGAGGACACAACAGCAAGGCTCAACAATGCACAGTCAATGTAAGAAACCTCACACGGTTAGGACTATGCTACAACAACATCCCATTGGGATAACACAACACGACCTAGACAAATTCGGGTTTCTCAATCATGCAACACGGAACAGACTCATGGTTATGGTTTCGGGATTGCGTAAGGGTGCACAGAGATCTCACGCACAGGCTTGAACTGTTCAGGTAAGGGATCTAAAAACAACACCAGACAAAGGTGGACCATGGACAGTCATAAGTTCAGACGAAGGATGGCGAATTGGAAGGTCAAGCCCCTGGACTCAAGTGATGGTTGGTGGAATGCAGACCCCCAACACATCTTATTCCTATGGTTTTAACTGCATGCGCCTGGGTCGACACATGTCGCCCATGAAGCTGCATGCGCTCCATCAGCATGCGTTCCTCTCCAGGAAATTAGGACAAAACATATACATTTACACAGTACTTTGGAATAATAATAAATCATTATTCCCAACGGCTTAAGCCCCCAAGCTTAGCCCCTCTTTCTTACCTTTCATCCCCCTCTCACTTACCCAAGCTTTGTGGAAGCTTAGTCCCCCATCACTCATTCATCGTGTTCGGTCCACACGTAGAGATGTTTATCTTTTATTAATAATGTGCATAATTACATGTACAAAATCAGGCTCCCGGCCTTTAACACTTAGGCTCTCCGGCCTAATAAACACATAAGCCTATCATCTTATCAATATTCGGCTCACCAGCCTACAAAAAATGATTTACAAAACATGATTACAACAGGTCTCGTCCTTTGGGATATTACAATAGTGGCCTGCACAAGTACATCCAAATGAAGATGAATTTATTGAACATCTCCTAGGTAGGAGTTGCATATAAATATGTTGTCAAAATCGAGAATAAATATGAGTAGAATAAGTGGTAGTTTAGGTTTGTAAATACACAACAACTAAAGTATGGTAAAGGTGACCCTAAGTCATAGAACAAGGGACAGAGCAAAGAAGTCCAACCTCAAGACATCCAGTCCAAGTCGCGAGAAAAGAAGGGTAACTAGAAGACGAAAAAGGRCACTGGAAAATGGTGTGAGTTCCACAAAATCCCATGGCACAACACTGTTGAATGTCACTCAAAACAGTCATTATTGGTCGAGCTTAAATAAAATGAGTCATACCCCGACTCAGAATCTGATTTGAAGAAGGATAAGGGAAAGAAGATCATCGTTGTGGAAAMTAGTGCTATCATTGCAACTGCAAAGATCCAACTAGACTATTCATAGGAGCTCGAGGAAGGGGATTGCATATTCCATTCACAGATGTAGGTGAAGGGAACCCCATTGCATTGCATTGTTGATAGTGGAAGCAAGAATAACCAGATCTTGATCRAGGTCATAAAGAGATTGAAGTTGCCAAGGATGCCATACCCCCAACCATACACCATAAATTGGTTGAGCCATGGATGAGACCTTCACAACAACCAACAATGTTGCTTATCCTACGACGTCAAGCCCTTCAAAGATGAGGTATTGTGTAATTTTTCTCCACTCAAAGTTTATGATGTTATTTTAGGAAAACCTAATATGTGGAAATGTCATTATGTTTATGATTCATGGCCCCATAGTGTCATTATCACTCTAGATAGTCAACCCTACAAGGTACTTGATGTAGTTCCAACTATTACAATTTCATTGATCTCGACAAAGAAATGATGAAAAACAATCTCAGAAACTACGAAGTTTGTCCTCTTCATGGTTTGGTTATTAGGGGAATGAAAACTCACTACGACCACTATAGCTTCAATATGAAGTTTCTCTACACAATAGAAATAGGTGGACAAGCTTGTATAGGAATACATAGACCTGGTCACTTCACCTATACTGGTGCCTCTGCACTCTCAGGGAAAACATCCCAATGATTTGATACCTAGTTCTCCCTCCCAATGGTCCAATATACAAATGCTCCCTTTTGGAGAATGAGGAAATAAAGCGTCAAATTCATGAGCTCATCTGCAAGGGCCACATTCAACCAAGCTCCTCACCTTGTGGGAGCCCAATTGTGTTGGTCTAGAAGAGGGATGGAATGTGGTGGCTTTGTATTGATTATAGAGATCTGAATAAAATCATTGTCAAGAACCGATACCCGATCCCCAAAATTGATGATTTTCTTGATTAGCTCAACAGAGCCAAGTTCTTCAGCAAGATCGATCTAAAGTCGATCTATCACATGGTTTCGATAAAATCAACTAATGTATGTAAGACAACCTTCAAATCTCAAGTAGGCATGTTTTAGTGGTTGTTCATGCCTTTTGTCTTGATAAATGCTCCAACAACATTGGTGAGGATGATGGATGATATCTTATGGGTGTTCACAAACTCTTTCGTGGTGGTCTATTTGGATGACATCCTCATCTTCAACCAGATATGGGAAGAGAACTCGCAGCACATTCAACACATGTGGAAACACAAGTTACACACCAACCTAGAGAAATGCTCATTCGGCAGGCAAAGAATCCAATAATTAGGATACATCATGGATGACCATGTGGTGCATGTGAACCGACCAAGATCCAAGTCATTCTCGATTGGCTAGCCTCAACAACTATGACAGAGCTCCGTTGATCCAGATGGATATCGGTGGCCACCCACCTCTTTCAACTGGCTCACATACAATTTTCATCTTGGCAGTGTTTTTCTAGCTTTTCGGGTCCTAAACTTCTAGGGTCGTTTTGAGGCCCTAAACAACATTTTTTGGGCCCACCACAGTCACATTATCAACAGAGTGATAATGTGATGGCATAATGTGTAGTCCTCGGATAAACCTTTCCAATGAGCTATCGTGCACCTAAAATGGAGATCGTATGCAAACGTTACGACCCCAGGAAGTTGATGTACCAACTTACCCCATTGGGGCCCACATGACTTTTGGTGCTTCATCTCCTAGGGTTAGGTTTTTGGATGTATAGGGTTTTATGTTTACTTCTTGATGCTAAAAAGGCCTAGAGGCCTCATTTTAATGTGCTCAGACGAGTGTGTGTAATTGCCACATCCCTTCTCAGAGATTAGCTACAACCATTCGAGCAAGATTGTTTTCATTCTGCATTTTACATTTTCAGCAGATTTCTTTATTGAATAGAATTTAGGTTCCATTGTATCTCTGTTATTGTTCTCTGTATATCTGTGTTAATGTTATAAATGTTTGTTTCATTTCGTTTCTTTCATAAATTTGGATCAGTGGTATTAGAGCGGTGTGTTCTTCATTTGTTTCTCTGTGCATGTCCCCAACAAAGTCAGGGTATAAGCAGTTGGGACTCGTGGTGTTGAGCCTTTGCAAGATCGGCCTCGTTGAACCCAACGACCGCCTATGGGGGAAGAAAAGAGAGATGATGGGGCAATATATCCCTTTAAATTATTGCTCTAGGAATCCCTCTCATGACAAAGGAACGAGATGATGGATAATTTTGCACAAATCCTTCGACGGTTGCCAACAGGCGACACATCTTCCTCAAGTGGATGTGCCACCCCCTTCAAGGTACATATCAATTTTTATATTCCTATATTTGAAGTTCAAATAAATGCAGATGTTGTAGACAAATGGTTAAGCCTTCTAGAAGAGTATTTTTCTATCCATAAATTTCCTGATAGAGAAAATATTACATTTGTGCTCCTTAAGGTCATCCCCCATGTCAACGATTGGTGGGAGACTTTCTTCGAGCGAAAGGAAACAAATGGATCTACATTATTTGTAGTCACACCCACTTGGGGTTCTTTCAGGGATGTTATTAAGGAACAATACTACCATGTTAGAATCTATGACGACTTATATACAAGATGGACCACACTATGGAAGGAAAGGGACCAAAAAGTGCCAAAGTTCACCTATTTCTTCCATACCTTGCGCACCAATATGGGTATCAAAGACTCTTAGCGACATCTGGTGCTCAAATACCATGGTGGTCTACATAGATACATTGAGACAAAATGGATTTTCTAGACATCTCATCCTTGGGCGCATCCTATCGATATGTTGTTGAAATCGAGTAGAAGATTAAACAGAAGACGCGACAGTTTGGGTCTACCAACCCCTCACAGCAGAAGCAGGGAAAAGGCGGCCCCAACCCATAGAGAAAAGGGTAGAGCAAGGATGGAGAGCCTCAAGACAACCATTCCAAACTATAAACACGGAAGGACAATGGGAAGACAAAGGAAGACATTTGGAAATGGTTTGAGTGCCATAAGAGCCCCTGGCATAAGAATTCATTGGTGGCTAAGGTGAAAGCCTCTAAATCATATGTTGGCTCTGACTCTAAGTCAGAAATGGGAAAAGGGATATGGATCATTGATGTCGAACCTAGTTCCACCATTGCTACCATCACCAAGGTCCAGCCCGACGAACCTGATGAACCAGAGGAAGGTGAGTGCCTCTTTCATTCACAGATGTGGGTGAAGGGTACTATGTTGTACTTCATATTTGATAGTGGTACCCAGAATAACCTCATCTCAATGGAGGTCATCAAGTGGTTGGCTATGTCGACAACACCACACCCACAGTCGTACACCATCAGATGGCTCCACCAAGGGAGTGAGCTCTGCGTCAACCATTAATGTCACCTGGCCTACAACATCAAGCCCTTCAAAGATGAGGTATTGTGTGATGTCGCCTCCCTTGAAGTTTGTGATGTTCTTTTGGGCCAACCTTATTTATGGAAACATCATGTTGTATATCATTCTAGGCCTCGTAGTGTTATTATTACTTTGGACAGGAAATTATACAGGATACCCAAGGTAGTCCCATCTATTGTCATTTCTTTGAACTCTGCCAAGCAATGCAGGAAGTTCATCTCTTAGACCAAGAAGTTTGTCTTCTTCGTGATTCATGCTCGAAGTGAGCAGAAGGTTACAACCACATCCATTACTTCTATGACAGGTCTCTCCACATAGTAGAAGCAATTGGATAAGGTCATGGAAGAATACAAAGACATCTTCTCCTCACCCGTCGGGGTACCTCTGGACTGTCAGGTCAAGCACTCAATCAATCTGACCCCTCGCGCACCATTACCCAATGGGTCAATCTATCACCGCTCTCTTTCCGAAAATGAGGAAATCAAGCACCGGATCCAAGAGCTTATTGCAAAGGGGAACATCCACCCAAGATCATCACCTTTTGGAAACCCAATCGTGCTTGTGCAAAAGAAAGATCAGACCTGCTGACTCTGCATTGATTACCGAGCCCTAAATAAAATCACAGTAAGGAACCAGTACCCAATTCCCTGATTGACGATCTCTTTGACAAGCTCAAGGGGGATAAATACTTCAATAAGATTGATCTAAATTCTGACTACCACTAGGTCCCAATAGAACAGACTGATGTATGGAAAACTTCCTTCAAGTCCAAAAAAGGTATTTTTGAATGGTTGGTCATGCCATTTGGCTTGACAAATTCCCCAACAACTTTCATGAGAATGATGGATGATATATTGTGGCCTTTCACCAATTCTTTTGTGGTGGTGTATTTGGATGACATCCTCATCTTCAACAACAATTGGGCGGAACACTTGTAGCATATTCAGCAAGTTATGCACACTCTGCAGCAGCACAAGCTATATGAAAATTTGGAAAAATGCTCCTTCGGCATCAACAAGGTCCAGTACCTAGGCTACATTGTTGATGAGCATGGGGTGTATATCGATCTAGCCAAGATATAGATCATCCGTAACTGACCATCCCCAACCACACTCACGGAGCTTCAGAGCTTCTTAGGCCTTGCCAATTTCTATTACAGGTTCGTGTTGGGATTCTCCCACATTTCATGGGCCCTTAACCAAGTGACCAGGGGCAGTGGCAAGGATAAATTTGTGTGGGGATAGTCACAACAGAAAGTGTTCGATGATTTGAAGTAGTGCTTGTGCTCAGCCATGGTGCTCTCATTACCCAACTTGCAACAACCTTTTAAGATTGAGACAGATGCTTCAAACTATGTTGTGGGCGTAGTTCTGACTCAACATGGACATCCTGTGTCCTATCATAGTGAGACGCTATCATATATTTTCTATAATTACCCCACTTACAATAAAGAAATGTACTCTATTGTACAAGCCTTCTTCCAGTGGAGGCATCAAAGTCTCGGGAAGGAGACATTCATCCACACTAATCATAATTCCTTGTAGTTCATGCAGACACAGAAAATTATAGAATGACCGCCATCAAAAGTGGTCTACATACTTGTAGCAGTTCCATCTCAACATCAAGTATAATACAGGGAGAACCAACCACATCGTTGACTACCTCAGTCGACCTCCAGTTGTAGCACTAACCACGGTGCTACACTCCTGCGAACATGAGGCCAACTGATGGCCCCAACTCTATGAGAGTGATTCTGACTTCACCATTACCTACCATATGTTGGGCACAAACACAGTTGTCATTGATTTTCATCTACAGGATAGGTTGTTGTGTCATCTAGATCATCTTCGTGTTCCATCAAGCGAGTGAGAAAAGATGATTTTAGAAGCTCACTACAGTTGGGTGGAAAGACACTTCGACATAGAAAAGACAGTGGTAGTGTTGCAAAAACATTTCTATTGGACAAAACTCAGACAAGATGTCAACAAGTATATTGAGTCCTACATGGCCTGTGCCATTGCCAAACCATCCATTAAGAAACAAGGAATGCACACCCCTTTGCCTACTCCCGATAAGCCCTGGGAATCCATCTCGATGGACTACATGTCGGGCATTCCTTCAACCAAGCAGGGCAATGACTCTGTTTTTGTGGTTGTTGATCGATTTTCCAAGATGGCGATTCTGGTCGCCTGAAAAAAGAGCATCACAACAGAGGCCATTGCGGAAATTTTATTCGAACGAGTACGGGTACATTTTGGGATACCACAAACCATCATCTCAGATTGGGATATTTGATTCCTCAACACATTTTGGTCGAGCCCCTGGTCATGGCTGGACACCAAGCTCACCAAATCCACGGCCTTCCACCCCCAAACAGATGGCCAAATCAAGGTTGTCAATAAGATGATTGTGCATATCTTATGCATGTAAAATTGCAAGAATCCATGCACATGGGATGATATTATTCCCTATGTTCAGCACAATTACAATAGATCCATACAAAGCTCAACCAGCCACAACCCCTTTCAGGTGGGGTTGGGATTTCAACCATTGGGTCCCATGCATGTTGCACTACCCCTTGCATCCACAAGAGAAGAGTCATCCCATGTACAAACTGAATCCGACAAAGCCACCCGGTTCATTGAACGAATCCAGCACATCCTCCAACAGGTTGAGGATATTTTGCAGAAGTCCAATGCCAAGTACAATAAGTGCCATGATCAACATCGGGTGCCACATGATTTTCAGGTGGGCGATAAAGTTTGGTTGCACTTGCAGAAAGAACGCCATACATGACCCCATCAAAATATTCATCCAATTTTCTATGGACCTTACACCATCACCAAGGATGTGGGTGACAATTCTTTTGAGCTCAACATTCCCCCCTTCCTTGGCTTGCACCTCGTGTTTAATCTGGACCTCCTTATGTCATACTTTCCACCCTTATTGAAGACCTCAGAGATAGCAGAACAATTCATAGCGACAGAGCTAAACCCTTTTGCATGGAATAGGAATCCACTAATCATATCGTGGACACACAGCTTAAGGTCGCTCACCAACAGAAGCTTCAACTTTATCGGGTTGTCAAAGCGGGGCAACTCTTGCACCAAGGCAAGCAATTCACTCATGACCAAATTCAACAGAAATTTCTTCATCTTATGGGGGAACTCAATGAAATGGATACCATTGCTTCCTAAGGAGGGAGGATTGATCTAAATGGATATCAGTGTCCACCCACCTCTTATGGCTGGCTCACATACAACTTTCATATTAGTAGTTACATTTTTCTTCTTGGCAGTTTTTTTCTAGCTTTTTGGGTCCTAAACTTTCGGGGTCGTTTTGAGGCCCTAAAAAATAGTTGTTAGGCTCGCCACAGTCACACTCTAAGCGAAGTTACAGTGTGACAACATAATATGTATTCTTTGGATAGACCTTTCCAACGGGATATCATGCGCCTAAACGGAGATCATATGCAAAAGTTACGACCCCGAGAAGTCGATGTACCAACTTACCCCATCGGGGCCCACATGAATTTTGGCACTTCATCTCCTAGGGTTAGGTTTTTTTATGTCTAGGGTTTTCTATTTACTTCTTGATGCTGAAAAGGCCTAGAGGCCTCATTTTAATGTTCTCATATGAGTGCACGTAGTCACCACATCTCTTCTCAGAGATTAGCTACCACCATTCGAGCAAGATTGTTTTCACTCTAAATTTTACAATTTCAACAAATTTCTTTATTGAATAGAAGTTAAGTTCCGTTGTATATCTGTTATTTTTCTCTGTATATCTGTGTTAATGTTATAAATTTGTGTTTCATTTCATTCTGCTCATAAATCTGGATCATCCATAGCTTCTTAGGCCTCGCCAACTTCTACAGTGGTTTTGTGTTGAGTTTCTCTCATATAGATTGGCCCTTAAGTCAAGTGACCAAGGGGGGAGCTAAAGCCAATTTTTCCTGGTCTAAATCACAACAAAAATCATTCTAGAATATGAAACACCCCCTCTATTCCACATCAGTCCTCACATTTCCAAATCTACAACAATCATTCAATATTGATACAAATGCCTCTGAGTATGTTATTGGTACCATCCTCACTCAAAAAGGACATCCAGTTGCCTATCATAGTGAAACATTGTCTAATGTTGTTCGTGGGTATACCATCTATGAAAAAGAGATGTGCTCCATTATGCAGGCATGCTGACAGTGGAAGCATTACAGTCTAGGAAAGGAAATGATCATCCACATTGATCACAAGCCTTTGCAATTCATGTAGACACAAGGAATGATACTCACTGACTTCCATCAAAAATGGTCCACATAACTACAACAATTCCACTTGAATATTGAGTACAATAACGACAACACCAACCATGTTTTTGACTACCTCTTTCAGCTCCTAGTTGTGACCCCCACCACAATTCTTAACTCACATGGACACAAGACCTCTAGGTGTCCATAAATATACAACAATCACTCTAATTTTGTTGCTTATTATCAGACCCTGAGTGTTGGAAACATGTTCCAGAATTCCACCTCTAAGATGTGCTCTTGTTCTATCTTAGCCATATTTGTGTTCCTTCAAGCGAGCATGCAAAGTTAATATAGGAGGCACATTACATTTGGGTGGCAAGGCACTTTGGGGTGGAGAAGACAGTAGCAGTATTTTAGAATCATTTCTACTAGCCAAAGCTTCAACATGTCGTCGACTAGTACATCAGGTCGTGCATTTCCTGTGGCATCTCTAAGCCATCCATCAATAAGCAGGGGATATACACTCCTCTCCCTGCACTATACAATCCCTAGGAGTCTGTCTCCATGGGTGACATGTCAGAGTTTCCCTCCACCAAGCACGATCACAATTATGTTTTTGTGGTCATCAATTGGTTCTCTAAGATGGCCATTTTAACGCCCTGTAAAAGAGTATCACAACTAAGGCCATTGTTAAACTCTTCTTTTTGCATGTTTGGGTTCATTTTAGGCTACCACGGACCATTATTTCAGATAGGGATAGCAAGTTCCTCATCACCTTTTGGTCCATCCTATGGTCTTTGTTGGACACCAAGTTGACTAAATCGACTAGCTTTCATCCCCAAATAGATGGACAGATAGAGGTGGTCAACAAGATGATTGTGAATATCATGTGCATGTACAAATCCAAGAATCTACATACATGGGATGAGATTCTCACATATTTTTTGCATAGCTATAATAGATCTCTCCACAACTTTATTTGTCACAACCCTTTTTAGGTGTGCTTGGGGTTCCAGCCATTGGCCCCCATTGATGTAGATTTGCTCATTCCAGCTTCCTCGACAGAGTCCTCACACACTCAAACCAAGTGAGAAATAGCATCCAAATTCATTGAACAAGTCCAACACCTCCAACAATGAGTTCATGATATCTTGAAGAAATCCAATGCCAAGTATAAGTAGTGACATGACCATCATCGGGTTCCTCACAAGTTTCAAGTTGGTTACAAGGTGTGGTTGCATTTGTGGAAAGAGAACCTCACATTCCCCTATAGAAAGCTTGGACCAATCCAATATGGTCCTTACACCATCACCAAGGGTGTGGGTGAGAATTCTTTTGAATTGAGTATTCCTCCTTTCCTTGGCTTACACCCAGTATTTAATGTGGAGTTGCTTCGACCATATTTCCTACCTTTGTTGGACACCTCAATGGTGGTTGAGAAATTTCCCCACACATAAGTCAGTCCCAAATGCATTGCATAAGATCCAGTGGATCAGATCATGAACACCAAGATGAAGGGCACCCACAAGCAAAACATACAGCTCTAAAGGGTTGTCAAAGTAGGACAACTACTCCAATAAAGCAAGTGGCTTACCATGGTTCAAATTCAACAAAAGTTTCCCCATCTCTCGAAGGAAATTGAAACAATGGGGGACATTTCTTCATAAGGGGGTAGGAAAAATCCAAGTGGATATCGGTGGCCACCCACCTCTTCCACTAACTCGTCACGGTTCTCCATCTTGACCATTTTTGTTATGATTTTCGGGTCCTAAACTTTCGAGGTTATTTTAAGGTCCTAAACAATTTTTTTTGGCCATTCGATGGGTGTGGGGTCACAAATTCATGCCATGCCAGTAATATATTTCTCAATTAGATATTTCCAATGAGCTACTAAATGCCCCAAACGGAGATTGTATGCAAAAGTTGTGCCCCCGGGAAGTTGATGCATCAACTAACCACATCAAGGCCCACAAACCCTTTTGTGCTTCACCTCCTAAGGTTATGGTTTTGGACATTTAAGGTTATTGATTTATGTTAAAAGGTCATTCGTGTGGCCCATTGTATGACATTTTTGTGAATGAGCATAGTCAACATCTCTTTCTCTTCAAAGATAAGCTACCACCAGTCTATCAGTTTGTGTCCTACAATATTATGTTATTTAATTCATTAATAGAAGTTGAGTTTCATTGTATTTACGTGTTCTTTGTTATATTTTTGTCTATATCTCATTTCATTCTCAATATAATTCAGATCATAGGGGGCAGCCCGAGTGATTGAGACTAACAATGTTTATGCCGCCCACCTCAGTTCAAATCCCCCTACTTAACCCTGACACATGATTGCGGGATTTGCATGTAAAAAATGGGGGTTATATTAGCAGCTCAAAGGAATGACCTTGAGTCATGCAGGTGAGAATCTGCCCAGTTATTGATTCCCCCAATCCAACTGATGAAAAAAAAATATCATGTAAGACCAAAAACACCCAGGAATCCCTTCACATGGAATCATAGTATCCTCTTGCTCCTCTAAAAAAGATGATCAAGCCCATTAAAGGATAAATAGGGGTACCAATCATGATCTAATAAAGGGGAAGAAGCTCAAAATCCACATAAACCATGATGGGAGGCTTGGAAACGTATGATAGAGTGACAACTCAAAGATCCTTGGGGATAAAGTCCCACCTTCAAGAGGCAAATAAGACATTGAGATGAAGGTCATCATAGGGAAGCAAAAATCAATCAAATTGGACCTTAAGGTAGGGAAGGCCTCCCATTCCAATAAGTGATTATTTCTCTCTATATAGACATAAGGGGAGTAGGGACTCCCTAGAAACAAAAATCTACAGAGCAGATGATTAAAAAATACAAATTAGAGGTTATTTTTCATTAAGGAAACAATTATGAGTAGTGAAGATGTTCTAGGTATTCTTCAATCTAAGCTTAATGGATGGAATTTTGTGGCTAGCAATGTTTGAGGTAGGTTAAAAGGCCTAATGGTGGACTAGGGTAATCTTTCATGTTCAAATCCCATTTATTCATGAAACCTACTATCATGTGTTCATTATATGTCAAATACATAAATAAATACAACATTTTTCAAAACTTATATGGTTCTTGCCACAATGGGAAGGAACATTGGATAAACATTTTGAACAATATTTATTTCCTCGAAAACACAATGGGATGAGGGGACTTGAATTTGACCCTAAATACCAATGAAGTTTAGAGGGAAGAGAGTAGGTCTTATGCATTGACAATGTGTTTTTAGTGGCATTTTGAATAGAAGAGTTTGGTTGATGTTGAATGATTGGAGTTAAAACACTCTTGGAGGAACATGAGAACATGTAGAGAAACCATGGGAAAATGCTTGGATTGATTCCTTGTCTTGAACAACATCTTAAATGAAGCAGAGATGTATAGAGCTTGGATTGTAATTGAGGGCACACTAGACCATTTCCCTGTTATTTTTCAAAAGGAGGGGGTAAGAGACAATCCAATAACTCTATTTAAATTCAACCCCTACTAGCTTAAAGATGAGACATTAAAGGAAATAATTCCAAAAGAATGTATTCCTTTTGATGGGGGTTTTGGAGGACTAGTTATGCAATCCCTATTTTGTAACCCTTGAGATGTTTATGGCTAGGAAACTATGCCAAGGAATTCATTTTACTTTGATTAATTTTTATTTTGTTTATTTCTCTTAAAACAAAGTGTTACGCTGATTTTACCTTAGATTTGTCAATTTTCACATGCAACACTATGTGACTAATTTCATATCTGAAAATTTCCTCCTAGTGATCTAACTATCATTGAACAACTTTACACTAAAATTATTGACTAAAAACATATGCAGTGGAAACAAGAAGATTGGAGATGAATCATCAATACAAGAGACGCAATAATTATGTTCTTTTATCCAATCCTTCAAATATGAGGAAAACACTAGTCCTATCAATGTCACCAAGACTGAGGGCAAAACCAATCCTCCTAGCTAATACAATGTCACCAAGATTGAGGGAAAAACCAATCCTCTTATCCAATACAATGTCACCAAATATGAGTGTTAGCACTAAAAGTCACCTCTGGATTGTGGCAGAGGTAAGCCCAGTACCCATCAGTTTTATGTCACAATGAATAAATTTAAGGGTGGTCTAATGGACGCAATCTCAGGATTATAGCGCTTTAACTCAGAAAAACTAGGTTGGCATGCATAGGCAGATGAGGTCTTGATCTAACTTCAGTTAGTAAGTTGTAGTATAGTGGTGATTAGGGGGAAGAACGGGTGAGGAAAAGTAGAGGTCTGTTGTGGACATCGAGTCTTCCAGCAGCCTGAGGAAAAGCTCTGAATACAAGATGTTCTTGAACCCAAAACTTTAGGAAACTGAAAACGGCATAACAATATTGCAATAAAACATACATTGCAATACAGTCACAACTAATCGATTGGATCACGCATGCCTAAGTCTTCAATATCAGAAGCAAAAGAGATGATAGGAAAATTGACTGTCATTAAACAAGAAGTCTCAAAAGGCCACTCATAACCAGGGAACCAAAGGCTTCATTAAAACTTTACAATACGATAGATTAGCTCAACCATCGACCCTAACAAAATATCAAAACTGAGTATTTATACTCAGAACAATTCACCACCATGAGAGATGTGACCTGGTTATTACATTCAAAGCTTTGCATCTACATTTTCCTCTGTCACGTTGCACTTGCATTCTCTTGTTAGACGCAAGATTAGATCAGTATGCGCTGCACAAGAAAATCCATGGCAGGGGACATTTCAGTTGATTCTCTACCCTCCACTGCCAGTTTTCAATGCTTTATATTTAAGTGGTGAAACGAGGTTTCAACCACCTTCCCTATTTTCATTAACTACTTTCATCGTGATAAGGGTGAGGCCTGACACCCATGAATGTTCCAGGTGATCTCACAACTCCTTTGAGTCAATTCTAGCACCTCGAGGTCACGCATATCTTTCTCTATGACCAACTCGAGCGCTTTGATCCATTGCGCAGCTCCTTTTCATCTGACCCTGGGCTGCGACCGTGTGCCTACTTCCCAGGCGCTTTAGGATTTCGCGTTTCGCAATATTGCATTGTGATCCTACTGAAATTTCTAAGTCGTGAAAGCGTGATTGCTTGGATCGGGTGACATGTATCCCTTTGCATCGGACAAGCCTGCTGAACATCGGCATTTCAGGACTTTGGGCCATCGGCATTTCTCACTCCAATTCCCCGAAACAACCTTCTCTGTGTTGATCCTGCACCACGTGTCTTTCTAGAATGGGCAGTCAAGATCACTTCGGGACTTCACGTGTCACGAGCTTTCAAGACTCTACCCTTCTACTTTTCTCGACTCA
>JASDQU010099713.1:116601-147286 GCA_032191745.1 Picea mariana | reverse complement strand
ATGGATCTCCACCACCGGAAGTTGATCTTTCTCGCTTGCTTGATTTGAGTTGATATTAGACTGCTTCAAGTGTTGCTCCTGGTTCTCACGAATGTGGCCTATGTATTTTACTTGAATGATTGGCTGAGGTTTCAAGAAAACAAAAGATCATAGACAGAGATGAAGGAAGGAGTGATCGATTTTAGGGAAAACAATAAGGATTTAGGGTTGATACTTCTCAGGCAAGCCGGCAATGAAAAATAGGTCGATCAAATGGACAAAGGCAAACAGAAGAAAAACTACAAGCTGAGAAGAAAAACTTATGATAGGGTCTGCAAACAGAAGAAGAAATAGGCAAAATTTACAGACATAGGTAGAAACCACAAACTCCTAAGGTTCTGACAAGTTTATGTGATAACATTTGGCTCCACAGGGGATGGCATGCTCCCTGCGAGCTGCCAAGAACAAGTAGTTCCAGTGCCTTAGCTTGTGGTTATGGAGTCTCCTATTAAAAACAAAATAAACATAAAATGAGAACGGTATTTACAATGGTAGGAAGTCGGTTGTGGCTTTAAACAAAAAAAAATTTCAGGAAATGCCCATTTATAGGGCCACTAAAAACTGCATTACCCTCCAAATTCTGCAGCCTGTAAGTATTATTTGAAAGCATCTCAAAAATTTTGAAGGGTCTAATCCAAAGGGCTTCAAATTTACCATGCTTGCCCTTGTCCTGTCTGGGTGCATCCCATTTGAGTACTAAATCTCCCAGTTGGAAATCCTTTTCTCTGCTCTTCTTATCAAACGACTGCTTGATCTTTTGTTGATGGTCATGTGCCCTATCCAGCAACTTTTCTCTGGTTTCCTACACTTCTTCCAATTGTGATATTCTCCTGACCATGTCATTAGGTTCTCCCTGGTAGTCTTGGAAGAATTTTTCCACCGAAAAGGTGAGCTGAGAAGGAAAAATGGCCTCAACTCCATACACAAGTTGAAAAGGAGAGGTGCCAAGAGACCTCTTTGTTGTCACTCTATCGGCCCACAGAGAAAACTTGAGCTTTGAATCCCATGTTTTCCTGTTGTCATCTAACAATCTTTTGATAATCTTTATAAGGCTCTTGTTAGAGGATTCTACCAATCCATTCCCTTGGGGGTAGTTGGGAGTTAAGTGAATCAATGAAATTCTGAACTACTCACAAAACTGGAGTAATGGTTTGGCCTTGAAGGATGCAGCATTATCAGTGACGATCCTTTTTGGACAACCAAACCTTGCTATAATATCTTCAAGGAAACCAATGATTACTTTGTGAGAAGCACTCCTTGTGGGGATAGATTCTATGCATTTGGTGAAGTAATATGTGGCAGTTAAGATCCATCTATGTTGACCACTCGAAGGAGGATGAATCTCCCCAATAAATTCTAGGCCCCACTGTTGAAAGGGTCTTGTAGCTGCCATAGGTTTCAATGGAAGAGACTTGAGTTGTTGCTTCCCAGAGAATTTCTGACATTTTATACAGGCCCTGATTTTCACACAGACATCAATGAATAGAGTAAGCCAGTAGTACCCAGCCCTGAGAATTTTACAAGCTGTGGTTCTCCAGAAATGATGTCCCCCACATAGGTTGTCATGAAAATAAAACATAATATTTTGGGCCTCATGTGGGTTTAAGCATATTAGAAGCACACCCAGAGGATCTTTCCAATACAAGACCTGGTCGATAAGGAAATATCTAATTGCTTTGAGCTTTAAAGCTCTCACATTGCCTTTTCCCATACCATTAGGGGGCCTTAGCTCTTGCAGAAAATATATAATGTCTTTATACCAGATGCATTTTTCCAATGGAGGGTTGTCCTGAGAACTTTTGTCAGACAACTTAGCTTGCTGATATTTTGAGCAAGTGTTGATGAAATTGACCCCAAAAGCTTTACTATTAGATTCAACCAATAACTTGGCTAAACCCTGGCCTTTAACTAGCTTGGTGGGTTTTATTTCCAGATCAAATTCAATGATTCTGGAAATCCACTTGCTCCTTCTCTCGTCTATGTCAGGCTGAATGAGAATATCCTTCACAGAAGCTGAAGGAACATATGCAATGATTTTTGAATGAAAATCATAGACTCTGAAAGATTTAAGAGCTTTCACCAAGGCATAGGCCTACTTCTCCATGATGTCATATCTGACCTCTATGTCCCTTAGCACTCTGTTGAAAAAGGAAATAGGCTGCTCCAGCCCTGCATCATTCTTTTGTAGTAAAACAGCGGCCACTATATCAAATGAAGCAAAGGAAAATATCAGAAAATCCTTGGAATAATCAGGACTGACTAGTAGAGGAGCTTCAGTCAGTGCCTTTTTTATTTGATTGAAGGATTCTCTAGATTCGGCAATCCATTTTACTTCATTCCCTTTCCTGAGCATGGATGTGATATGCTTCATCAATTCAGCAAAATTTGAAACAAACCTTCTCAGAAAATTGATTTTGCCCAGGAAAGACTGGACTTCCTTCTTAGATCTGGGAAGTGGAAAGGTTTGAATGGCTTCCACCCTACTTAAATCAATCCTAGCCCCCTCAGCTAATACAATGTGTCATAACAATTTTCCCTCCTGCATGGCAAATAAAGACTTCTTGGGATTTAGAGAGAGACCAAACCTTCTGCATTTCGAGAAGACCTTTCTCAGATGTTGACAATGTTCTTTATCAGATTTGGAGAATACTGTTATGTCATCCAGATAGATGACCACAAATTTGTCTCTTTCTCCAATGAAGGCGATGTCCATGGCTCGTTCGAAGGTTGCTCCTGTGTTCATCAATCCAAAGGGAATTTTGGCATACATGAATGTGCCCCAAGGAGTGGTGAAGGTTCTCTTTTCTCTGTCTTCAGGCAGGACATAGATCTGATTGTAGCCAGAAAAGTCATCAATCATGGAGATCCTAGATGCGCCTATTACCCTCTACAATATGTATTCCATCTTTGGAAAAGGGTAATTGTCCTTCTTAGAGCTCTTGTTCAAATTCTTGAAATCAACACAGAGTCTGATTTATCTACTCTTTTTCCCTATTGGAACCAGGTTGGCCACCTATTCAGAGTATCTCAAAGGGACAATGATTTGGGCATCCAACATCTTCTTTACCTCCCTTTCCATAATAGGCAGTAGCATATGATTTATTTGTCTTGATTTCTGCCTAAATGGTTTGGCCTCCTCTTTCAATGGGATCTTATGCTCAATGACGGTTGTGTCGTATGTCCTGAGGTATTCATAGGTCTAGGAAAACACATCGGCAAATTATTTTAATAGCTCAGTATACTTGGCTCTCTACACCTTTGACAGGATGCTTGACAACTTGACGAACTTTGGATTCCTCTTTGTGCCAATATTTCACTCGGCCACATCAGCATCATCATTTGAGACTTTTCCCTTCAATGCCACATCATTTATGTCGAAAAACCTTTATAGAGGAACTAGCCCTTTGGGAATGTGGTTTCTAGGTAGCTGAACAATATGGTGATTAGAAATTTTATTTAGAAATACATCAACGTGAGGGTCACCTTCGGGATAATGATCCTGGTCAATGTGTAATGCAAGGAACTCATCAACAGACTCAAGAAATTTTATGATTTCAAGATCATCCTCGAACACCTTCCAATATTTGATATTGTCAGGTATAGAGGGCCTATATCTTACCTCTATATAATACCTGAGTTTGGGTGGCAAGGGAGATCTGAAATTGCCTGCTAATATAGCCAAAGAGTCAGCCATGACATTCTCTTCTCTTGGAATAAATGAATTGTTGAAAGCTGAGAAAAAATTGTCAATTAAGTCACATGCTTCATTTCTATATGACCTTAGTCGAGGGTGTTTGGCCTGATAAATATTCTTGATCTACTGGACAATCAACTCAGCATCCCCAAACACTGATATCTCTTCAATTCCCATGTCTTTTGCAGCCCTCAAACCCAAAATAAGAGCTTCATATTCTGCCACATTATTGGTAGTTTCAAATTCTAACTTGAATGATGGAGATACAAATTCTTGAATAGGAGAAACAAGGACGACTCCATCTCCAGCACCTTCTCTAGAAGAGGCTCTGTCGAAGAACATTTTCCACACAGAGGTGATCGGAGGAGGATCTTCACAGAGGGTAAGGGACTGCTTTCTGATTTCAAGAGGGGCTTCGGGAGCATCAGTGAGTTGTAACAAGTTGGATCCCAAATCAGCATCAAGGGAAAAAATAGGATGATTGATGGGGTCTAATTCATCACTAATGATATAGGCCAACTGATCTTCTCTATATAGTCTTCTATGTTCCCCCCCAAATACAAGAATGGTAGCATATGTGAGGTCTATCTGTAAGGTTCCCCCAAGTCTTTTTATCCAAGATCTTGACAAAAGCATGCCAAACTTGGGAGGAACATCAGCTACCATGATATCCATGACCATACTTTTCATGGGCAACTGGAACAAGGTCACAACCAGATCTTTGATGACCCCAAGACATTTCACTTTCCTGGAATCAGAGGAATACAAGTCATGGTATGCTTTTGTGATTTCTAGTCCTAGTTCTTCCATGACAGTTTTGGGCATGAGATTATGAGAGGCCCTTGAATCCATTAAATAGTTATGCAGTACCTTGTCATGTATGTTCAGTGATGTGTATAAGGGAGGGAATGAATCATCTCTATATTCTACCATGGGACCTAAGATGACTAATGGCTTCTTGTCTTGCAAATTGATTGAGTCTGAGGGATGATACAAAGGTTCAGGGAGCAACAGTTTAGATAGGGCTCTCTTAAAGTCTTCATGCTTGACTAGCTTTGAAAGGGGTACCGGGATCCTAATCTTTTTAATTTCATGCTTAAAGTTAAAATAGGAGGGGGGCTTCAAAATTTCCTTTACCTCTGGGATAGGACCTTTGGCTACTAGTGAGGGATTCTGGGATTTCTTTTTCTTGTTGTTGTTTGTTGCATCTTTATCAGACTTCTCTACTCTGGAGGCTGATTAGAGATGTCGGACTTCCCATCTTTCTTCTTATACCTTAGGTTGTATCTATTTGGGTTGTCCCTGGCCTGATCCCCCTTGCTCGGATTGTTTAATTGAATGTCCATGAGAGACTCCTCGTATGTTTTTTGAGTTAAGTGAGGGGAAGCAAAAGCGTCTTCAAGACAGTGAATTTCTAGGTCAAGGTCCTCTTCCTCTCCACCATCATCTGTGACAAGGTTGTTTTGAAGAGGGGTCTGAATTTTATGATCATCTGTATCTCTGTTCCGAGGTTATCTTTGTATAATCTGAGGAGCATTGTTGTGCAACCTACTGAAGTTGCCTCTGTTATCAATATTTTGAGGATTTTTGTATGTCTACTTCCCTTCTAATTCCAACCTTTCCATTCTAGCTGAAAGCGATTTCAGTAACTTGGTTACTTCATCCATTTGAGGGGGGGGAGGCAGAGGAACTAGAGGTTGAGGCTTTAGCTCTTCCCCTTCCTGTGTCTCTGTCAGCCTTATTTTTGAGTCGGTCAACTACCAATATGTTAGATTCTACTTCTAGGGATGCATCTTGCATATGCACCAAGGAGGTGGCTCTTCTCTCTCTTAATAGGAGGCAGAAGTCAGGGTCAAAATCACTAGCGTAGGTAATTTTGGCAGAGGCTTCTGTAGGCTTTATCTCAGCTGAAATCTTATTGTACATTTTGTTGAATCTTTTGGAGAAGTCAGAGACAGACTCTCCCTCTTTTCTCTTTAGGGACCCGAAATCTATGATATAATACATAAATTCTTTTTTATCCCCCCATTGTTTCAAGAAGATATCGTCTAAATCCTCAATCCCATCAATGGATCCAGGGGTCAAGGCCCTGAACCACTTTTTGGCTTCTCCATCAAGACTGTGGACAAAAATTCTCATCCATGCATCTTCGTCTACTATTACATAGTTATCAACATAACTATAGAAAGTTGCAAGGTGCTCCTCTGCAGTAATATCTCCCTCCCTTGTAAACTTAGGCAACTTCTTAAGGTAGCCACCAACTGGGAGGGCGTTAAGAGGTTGAGGAAAAATGAGAGGGGCATATCTGGCAGCTACTATAGCATCTATTCTATTTCTGGGGGGATTATCTCCTGCCATAGGGATGATAGGTGGAGGAGAACTAGGAGGGGAAGGGGTTCGAACAGGGGAGACTAGAACTACGCTTCCGGAAGGAAAAGGAAACAACAGAGGATTTGGAGAAAAGGCTACAAGGCTAGAGGGAATAGAGGTTTCCCTTTCTTCAAAATCCGTAACTCTAACATGGGGAGGAGTAATACAACTTGGAGTGGGAAAATATTCCTAGGTCTGGGGTATAGACCAAGGTACGACTTCAGGTGAGATAGGAGTGACAAGTATTTATCCTTACAATCCAAAAATAGGAGGAGAAAACTCAACAGGAACACTCCCAAACTTTAAACTTCGGAAAACTCCAACATATGGTAGAAGATATCAGAGTTTCTACAAGAGGATAATGAAAATCATCAGAAATACTTGGTTCAGCAATATAACTACTTTCTCGAAGGGCCTCTCCCTTTCTGATAATTTGCTCTGGGTCAGCTTCAGGTGTTGATAGAGATAGTTGTGGAGTAGACCTTGTGTGTCTGCCTCTAGAATCCATAGCTGAAACAGTGGATTCGCATCAATGGAATTACCACAGTGGAGTCACCAGGTGCACAATTGCAATCTTTGATGTACTAAGTTACGCTGCACCTACAGAACTAAAATCTTTGTCGTTCAATCCCGGTGGAAATCTTCAATTCCCTCCCCGGCAACGACACCAGAAATGTTAGCACTAGAAGTCACCTCTGGATTGCAGCACAGGTAAGCCCAGTACCCATCATTTTTATGTCACAATGAATAAATTTAAGGGTGGTCTAATGGACGCAGTCTCAGGATTATAGCGCTTTAACTCAGAAAAACTGGGTTGGCATGCATAGGTGTATGAGGTCTTGATCTAACTTCAATCAGTAAGTTGTAGTATAGTGGTGAGTAGGGGGGAGAATGGGTGAGGAAAAGTAGAGGTCTGTTGTGGACATCGGGTCTTCCAACAGCCTAAGGAGGAAAATCTCCGAATACAAGATCTTCTTGAACCCAAAACTTCAGGAAAATTTAAATGTCATAACAATAATGCAATCAAACATACATTAAAATACAGTCACAACTATTCGACTGGATCAACCATGCTCGAGTCTTCAATATTAGAAGCAAAAGAGATGATAGGAAAATTGATTGTCATTAAACAAGAGGTCTCAAAAGGCCACTCATAATAAGGGAACCAGAGGCTTCATTAAAACTTTACAATACGGGAGCTTAGCTCAACCATCGACCCTAACAAAATATCAAAACTGAGTATTTATACTCAGAACAATTTGCCACCATAAGAGATGTGACCTAGCTATTACATTCAAAGCTTTGCATCTACATTTTCCTCTGTCGGGTTGCACTTGCATTCTCTTGTCAGACGCAAGATCATATTAGTATGGGATTCACAAGAAAATCCATGGTAGGGGAACTTTTGGCTGACTGTCTGCCCTCCACTACCAATTTTCAATGATTTATATTTAAGTGGTGAAACGAGGTTTCAACCACCTTCCCTATTTTCATTAACTACTTTCATCAAGATCAGGGCGAGGCATGACACCCATGAATGTTACAGGTGAGCTCACAAATCCTTTGAGTCAATTCGAGTGCCTCGAGGTCACGCAGATCTTTCTCTGTGACCAACTTGGGTGCTTTGATCCATTGTGTAGCTCCTTTTCATCTAACCATGGGCTACGACCGTGTGCCTACTTCCCAAGCGCTTCAGGATTTCGCGTTTCGTGATCTTGCATTGTGATCCTGCCAAAATTTTTGAGTCACGAAAGTGCGATTGCTTGGACCGAGTGACACGTATCCCTTTGCATCGGGCGGCCCTACTGAACATCGGCATTTTGGGACTTTGGGTTGTCAACATTTCTCACTCCAGTTCCCTGAAATGACCTTCTCCATGTTGATCCTGCGCCACATGTCTTTCTGGAATGGACGATCAAGATCACTTCAGGACTTCGCGTGTCACGAGATTTCAAGACTCTACCCTTCTACCTTTCCTGACTCGCGAAATCGCGAAAATTTGATCTATCAGTCCAGATATCTCCTTTGATCAACAGTTGTGATCTTATCACGATTTCTCATTTCCCAAGTTCTAATGACTTGCTCCTTGACCGCTCCATCCTGTGAAACCATGAAATGTTAATCTTGTGCCACACGTCCTTCCCCATACCAATGGCTAGGATTACCTTGCGATTTTGGACCTCTGTTTGACGCTAAACTTGGTGCAATTGTATGATCTCGATCACCCGATGGCCGTCGATCCAATCTGCCTGATGGATCTTCACCACTGAAAGTTGATCTTGCTCGCTCACTTGATTTGAGTTGATATCAAACTGCTTCGAGTGTTGTGCCTGGTTCTCACGAATGTGACCTGTGTAGTTTACTTGAATGATCAGCTGAGGGTTCGAGAAAACAAAAGATCAGAGACAGAGATGAAGGAAGGAGTGATCAACTTTATGGAAAACAATAAGGATTTAGGGTTGATACTTCTCAAGCAAGCCAGCAAGGAAAAACAGGTTGATCAAATGGACGAAGGAAAACAGAAGAAAAACTACAAGCCAAGAAGAAAAACTTATGATAGGGTCTGCAAACAGGAGGAGAAACAGACAAAATTTGTAGACATAGGTAGAAACCACAAACTCCTAAGGTTCTAACAAGTTTATGTGATAACAATGAGGACAACCTTGTCCTTCAATAACCATACAAATCAAAATACCAAACCTCAACAATATTATGGAAATCTCCTCTGCTGAAGAATATATTGTAGATCATCTATACGACTTGTTAACATCACATGTCAGCCTGTACGGATTTGTACCTTCCCAGAAAACCAGAAATGTGATTCACCAATCGAAAACCCACAGACATACGTTATTTTCTCCACTGCAAATCTTGTATACCCTATACGTGATTTGTCCTTCTGCAACCTGTGTATGTACGCGCTTTTTCCTCTTGCAAATTGTGTATGATAGGAAATATTTTCTCACACGTGCGACCTTCTTCACTTCTCTCTCCCTTGGGCCAGGTTTGCCACCTTGCAAACTTCCTGTTGCTGAGATCGCCAATTCTTCTAGGAACAAATGTAAACTCACTTATGCTAACTCCATTCTTTCATAATGATGATCTAATGTCATAATGACATCTCTCCTTTATAAAAGAGTTCAGTGAGTGAGTTTAGGATCCCTTCCTAAACTCAACAATTAATTAGAATATTTTAATCCTCTTTGTGGGTGTGGCACCCCCACATAAGCCCACAAATCCCATCAACTTTCCCATGAGGCTCTAGCCTAAATTCTAGGCCGATTTCACTGAAACGAAAGTCAAAATTGGTGCCAAAGAAAATTCCCACATGCCTGGCACCTTGGCCTCTAGTGGGAATACCTCTCGAAGCTACAAAAATCAACACTCCCTCTTAGTGAGGGAGGTATCCCATCCTCCAACATCTATATGCACCATTGTCGCACATAGTAGATATATCTCTAGATCTACCACCTCAACTTTACTCTAATAGTCCAAACTAGCTACTCCCTCTATCACTGTGTCAAATGGGTCATCGAACTATGTCAGCATAAGATTTGTTACCACAGTTGCACTCCACTCATCCTGACTGGTTGATCTTGTTGTCCAATCTATCTGAGTGGTTGCATCTGCGGTCACTAGAGCACAACGTATTGTCCAATCTATCTGATTGGCCACATCCTCAACCACTAAGGCAAAATCTGTCTAATGGGTTGCATCCTCAGTCACTGAAACAAATCGTTTTGTGTAATTTTCCTCACTGTCTTCTCCCTCTGTGACTGAAGAAAATCCTTCTCCCCAGTCGTCCTGGTTGGTTGTCTCCTCTATCACAGTAGAAAAACATGTTGAAGCAAGTGTATCCTCCATGGAGGTCTCACGTGCCCTAGAATATTCCTTCTTCAGAACCTCTTGTCTATCCTCCTCCACCCATGACACTTGCCTCTTAGTCTTGGAAGATGTGTCTCTCCTAATTGAACCTGAGGGGGAACTCACTCTAGATTCCCATCTCTACCTCTGAGCGAACTGAGTCTACCTGATATTAGGCTCACTTTGAGACCACATGTTCCTTCTGAAACATGACTCCCTCTGCACAACCTTTGGGGCCATCTACTCTCTATCCATTATCCTCTGCATAGTCCTAGGAGTTTTATCCTCCCTCCTGGATCCTGAGGGTTATCTCCCTCTAAACTATGGATCCCTATGAACCGGTACTATTGGTGGGGCCACCTGCCTCACCACTCGTGGAGCTACCTTCTCCCTCTGAACCTATATTGTTGGTGGGGCCTCCTGCCTCACCACTAGTGGGGCCATCTGCTCCTCCTCATTTGTCTCTCTGCTCTAGCTAGCCACAACACTCATAGGTTGGACCCTCAGCCTATATAGGTTTTTCCCTCTCTGTCTCCAAGAACTAATGTTGATATGAAGTTAGATCATCTAGGCACAAGTAGTACCTTTACATATCGAAACAATATACGATAGCCCTTCCTCTCAATCTCTGAAACTGAGAGGACACTCCTCCTGAGTTATGGAACCCACAACCATTCAATACCCTTAGTATCTCTCATGATTCCAATCGAAACGATATTATACCGGATCCTTGTATTGAATGTTTGGATCCTTTACCAAGATCCACAAATAAGTTTGAGCTAGTCTTTGTGAGAGTGTCAAACAATTCTCATGCACCTATCATATGGCAAGATGCTTCATTGTCCACCAACCAAGTCTCCCTGCTAAAGAATGCACCTGAAAGACCGGAGACCAAAAAGATCTCCCTCTGGAACCTATCTGCAACCTCATCAACCTCTCTTGTTGATGCCTTCTTCCTTCTTCCTCTTCCTCTCTGATGTGGACACTATGAAGAATAATGAACAAATTCATGGAACTTATAACATCTGATCTTACTAAGATCCTTCTTTTGTCTCAGCTCTGGAGATGCTTCTCTCTCGGGAGAATCCCTTCTCCCTGATGAACCTCTTCTGTCTGGAGAACCCCTTATGCCCTTTCAAGTGCGGGATGTAAGGGCCTGGTTCTCTTCACTATTACTCTTTACCACACCATACATATCATCCATAGATAACAACTAGGTTTCCTCTTGGATGCAATCTGTCCATAGTCTGTCAGAGTATGGCAACTTGTCTCGTGCACAGATCCCTTGACACAAATGGCTCCCAGGACCTGGGAATACCTCTCAATGCTACATTCACTAACTCAACATCATGTATTGTCTCACCAATAGCTATGAGATGATCTCAGATCTAAGTAATCTTCATAAGATAATTGAAAATTGTGTTTTCACTAGTCATCTTGACAATCTAAAGTTGGTGCTTCAAGTGTAGCATCATCTCAGTATTCTTGTTTTGGTAAATACCCACCAAAGCATCATACATATCCTTGGCAATTACTTTCTTAGCAATTTGAGGAATCATGTGATCCTTCACGGACTCTAGCAATACCCACTTGGCCTTCACTTCCTTCTTCTTGTGATTTGTCAACTCCTATGGATCAATAGGAGTTACAACCACATCCTCAACATACTCCTTGAGTTCATTCTCTTCCAACAGAAGGAGAACCCTTGCCTTCCAAGCCCGGAAGTTGGTTTCTCCTTCCAACCTATCCTCAAGCTTCAATGTATTCACCATATTGACCTGCCTGGAACAAGAACAAGACAAAGAACAAGTAGAACACTCTTCTAGTGTTGTAGCCAACAAAATGTCTCAAGATAATCCCCTTCTCTTCAAATCCCACGCTGATACCATGTCAATATTCACATGCAACTTTATGTGACTAATTCCAGATCTGAAAATTGTCTCCTAGTGATCTAACTATCACTTAACAACTTTACATTGAAATTATTGACTGAAAACATATGCATTGGAAACAACAAGATCATAGATGAATCATCAATACAAGAGACACAATAATTATGTTCTTTTATCCAATCCTTCAAATCTGAGGACAAAATTAGTCCTCTCAATGTCACCAAGACTGAGGAAAAAAACAATCCTCTCATCTAATACAATGTCACCAAATATGAGGAAAAAATTGTCCTTCAATAACCATACAAATCAAAAGACCAAACCTCAACAATAATCTAGAAATCTCCTATGCCCAAGAATTTGTTGTAGATCACATATACAGCTTGTTGACATCACTTGTCAATCTGTACAGATTTGTACCTGGCCATAAAACCAGATACGTTATTCACAGATTGGAAACCCACAGACATGTGTTATTTTCTCCACTGCAAATCGTGTATACCCTATACATGATTTATCCTTCTGCAACCCACGTATATATGCACTTCATCTTCTTCCAAATTGCATATGATACAAAAAAATTGCTCGCACATGCGACCTTCTTTGCTTCTCTCTCTTGGGTCAGATTCACCACCTTGCAAACTTCTCTTTGCCAAGCTCACCAATCCTCCTAGGCACAAGTGAAGACTCACTTATGCCAACTCCATTCTTCCACAATGATGATCTAATGTCACAATGACATCTCTCCTTTATATAGGAGTCTAATGAGTGAGTTTAGGATCCCTTCCTAAACTCAACAATTAATTAGAATACTGTAATCCTCTTTGTGGGTGTAGCACCCCGACACAAGCCCACAAAGCCCATAAATCCCATCAACTTTCCCATGAGGCCCTATCCTCATTTCTAAGCTGATTTCACTGAAATGAAAGTCAAAACTGGTGCCAAAGAAAATTCCCTCATGCTTGGAACCTTGGCCTCTAGTGGGAATACCTTCCAAAGCTACAAAAATCAACAATATTTTAATTACTAACCTTGAATGATCAAATATCAAAGCTTGAGGACATGATTCAATGTTAAGACAATTTAAATCTTGAATGAGTGAAGGAAGAGTTTGAAGGAACAAAATTAAAAGTAAAATAATGTATCGCTTTGATAAATATTATTTTGATTTTCAATAAAAGAAAATATGAAAGAAATTATATATATCTGAGCTAAGAACATAGAATGAACAGAAAAGGACAATTAATTTTTATTCACAAGGCATAATGAACAAGACATAAGTCCAGTGAATACTTATAGTATATCTGAGGAAATATGTGGCCCGAATGATTCCTTTGCAGTTGTAATAGTAGTGGTTGTACTAATTTTATTACACTTTTATACACATTCAAGAGGAAATTATGGACATAAAAATCACATACAGAATGGAAATCACATGAACCGAAACAATGAAATATAGAATCACCCAAGGTATGCAATAAAATTTTATTAAAAGATCTAGTCTTTTCCAAGGCAAAAAGCTCCCTCTTACATCGAGCCTTTCTTAGAATTTATACAACTCAGATCTTAACCACATGTGGTTATTCAATACTATTTTATAGCTTTCCATATACAAAAGAAATCTTTCATATTTTTAAAATAGAAATATCTAGAAGAAATTTGTTCCAATCCCTGATTTTTCTGAATTTGGTTCGCCAAATCACTCTTGTACCAACTGAAGGAGAATATAACAATCCTTATCTGATGGATACTTATATGATAGCATATTTTTGTATGAAATATCCAACTTTGTATACTTGTCATAGGTAGGAGCATTTGCAAATAAATTAGTAATTTTCCACAACAAGTAAAAGCCATCACTCAAACAATCTAAAATTGTTTGGCCTTTAATCATGTCAGTTACCTCTTTGCATTCACTTGAATCTTCCCTAGCCTTAATAATATTTTTCATGTCATTTTCAAAGGTGATCATATTACCTTTGTTATCCCAATGGCTTGGTAACCATATTTCAACCAAATTCTTAAATTGATTTGAGAATAATTCAACATTCCTCTGAACCATAATGCACTTATTTTGTGCCTGCTGAATCAAATGCGTACGATCTTTTATCCCCCTTTTGTTTAGTTCTTATTTGAATTTAGAACTAAGAAATTTTATGATTTGGATTGCTAATTGGGGATTGTTTCCCAAATCATGGAAATCTTGTTGTATGTCCTTATTTGCCTTTTTTACCAAGTTTGATTCTTCATCCATCAATTTTAAATAATCCCAAATCCCGGTAACCTCTATGATGATTTTGTCCCAGATTAGATATGTTGCTCCAATTAGATAATATTTTCCCATCAACTTGTCTTTAGCAAGTCGAAGTCTTCATGTAACTTTGAGTTTGTTTTTTGATATTATGTGATGGTCTTATCTTTTCCTTTCATCTGATCTCTCAGAATTTGAAGATCATCATTTTGGACAACAACTGATTTTTTTAGATTTTCTACTTCCACTTCTTTGAAATTAAGATCAGATAAATCTCTTGCTAAGTTTTCAGATGGATCAGAAGTCGTTGCATTATGTGCAGAAGAAGTTTGTTTCCACAAAGCATATATTTCTTTTTCATATAGCTCAATCTATGCTTTAATTTGAATTATTTGATTCACCAATTGGTCCTTTTCTTGTTGTGCTGCCTTCATTTATGGAGTCTGTACGTGATTAACATTTGTAAGTGTTATAACCCTATGTTTCATAGGATCAACTGGTGACTAGAAAATTTTCACTCTTGGTGTAATTTGGTTTTAAATAATATTTCATTTTTGCAAGTTATTTTCAAAAGAAAGAAAAGAAAAAAAAAAAGATAAAAGTGGGCATAAAAATGGATAAGGCCCCATGCACTAATAATGACTTGATCCATACAATGTAATCATGATCAAGCCTTTTTGAATTTATGTTTATAATATTAGTGCAAAAAGCTTGGCTAAATTGTTTAATCTTAGCCAAGTAGATAGGCTAGGTAGTGAATAAATTTGACCAAACTGTTTAATCTTGGTCAAATAGCCCTAGGGTAGAGTAATTCTTAACCCAACAATCTAATCTGGGTTAAATGTGTTAGGTAAATAGGTTAGAACATAGATTATTTGGCTTTCCTTCAATAAAACAAGCCTAATGATGGTCGAGGTTCTTGGTTTTGATGTGTGAATGATGTTTTCTAACCCCTTGGTGATCAAAATGAGAGGAAATAGCGCTAAAACCCACAAAATATGCGTTATCCTAAGTTTCTGCAAAGCAATATGGTGCGGCCTCCGCGATTAAAGGGTGCACCGAGATCAACGGCTGAGAAAACAACGCTCTGAAATACGGCTGACAAGAGATTTCNATATGGGGAAAAACCACCATATCGGACCCCCCCCGGACCGTTCTATCTTTAATGGTCGGGGGGGTCCGATATGGTGGTTTTTCCCGGTGGGCCCCATCCTAACGTGGCGCAAATCTGTTACGCTGGATCCCCCTTTCTCTAAACCAGTTACTGCCTACCCACCCACCCCCCTCTGACATACCGCCATACCAACCTTCTTATACCACCTTCGCCTCATGACATCACACTCCACTACCCCGTCGTCTCATGATGTCACACTCCACTACCCCCTCTTATAAGTCTTGTCTCATCACTTCATCGACATATTCTCCCCACTTACCCGTCATACGTCAAGTCTCGTTTCACCTACCCTCTAATCATCGCCTTCTACATCATCCTGGCACACCCGTCACCCGTCCTTTACTTTCCACCTCATACCCAAGTTATCTGTTGGCCAATTAATACAGGCTAACATATCTGTTAGCTTGTTGACCTGTTCCCCACACCCAACAGATACCCATTCACCCAAATTTAATCCTGTCTCCACCATTATCTCACTGTTCACATTTTCCGCATACCAGAAGCTTATTTCCCCCGCCATTTTCAGCCAGTAATCGAGATAAAGCCAATCACCCGCTAATGTTTTTGTTTTAGTTTGCAGGTACCATATGAATTGATGGCACCAAAATCTAAGAGATCAGAGGTCGAGGAAAATCCATTCCTCTCGCCTCCTGTTGATCTTGACCGGATTCCGCTAGCTAACAAAGATTACCTGATCTCAGAGACCAGATGCGAATTCGATTTTGCCGAATTGCATTCATGGTTCAAGGACACCTTCCTAGATCAAAGTGACGAGACTGGACTCTGGGAGTCCAATCTCCCACTGTATCTTTTTCCCCAAATTCACCATTTTCCCGAGTTCTCCCTCAAGTGTTAGGAGCATTATCTCCCCGATCAGAGAGCCATTGTTTCATCGTTTGGAGAGACCCTTTTCACTATCACACCCGAGGCCATTGACCAGATGATGCAAATACCTAGATTGGAATCCCCCTCTACTTTAACCATTGAAATTCTAACTGAAATGTACCAGAATTTGTCTTTTCCCCAGAGAGCGCAGATTTTTGAGTTTTTTCTCCCACAGAATACCCAATTCCCCAAGAAAAATCCCCCTTACCATTCCTCCATGTTTTCAGAAAAAGGTAACCAAGTCATTTCGTCCTTGTGTTTTATGCTCAGATATTATTCATATGAATGGGTGGATGAGCCCATCCTGGGTTTCTCGTCTATTTTTTTTGCCAAAGATAAAGCCACCACCCAGTTCAACTACAACGGTTTCTAACCGAGAACATGCATGAGAAACTTTTCAAATTTCCAACAGAGTGCATGTTCTGGTATTCTTCAATACTGGCTTACATGTTCGTGTTCTTTCAAGCAGATAAGTTCTTATTTCCCATGCAGAAACTGGACCAGGACGGCAAACCATAGCCTGTCACCTCTTGGAATTCATTATTGAGAAAAAACTCCACATACTTTAATTTCAAGCAATTCATTAAGCAGTTTTACCACCCAGTGGTAAGCATGCCTAGTGGTAGACAAGAACCAAGGATAAATGAGGAGATCCAAAGAATTTTACACCTCTCGGACCTCACCAAGACTGGGGACTGCTATCTGTATCAGAATCACATGAAAAATAGAATTTATGGATGTGAGTTGGCTCCTTATAAGCTTCCCATATATGTACATGTTAAGATATTCGCCTTGGAATACATCAAGCAAATAATCAATTCGGACGGCATACATTTTGTAGCTTTAAAGAAGAAACAACAGTTGAGAATTAAATGGAAAATAGGATCCTTTATCTGTAACAGTCGAGTTGTCGGGGAAGAGGAAAACAAGCTACTAAAAGAAATGAATTTTGGCATCAGTTTCCCTTGGCACTATGATCCATGTGGTATTATTGCAGAAATGAGATTGAGGAATAAAAGTTCTCCATATGCTCATGAGCCTAAACCAGAGATGGATTCATCATCGTGAATGCCACAGATACCAATCTCCTCCAGCCATTATTTCACAGACTGCTACTCCACAGATACCAAAGGAGAAAAGGCCCAGAAAGGATGCCTCCCCTCCAATTACTGAAGTCTCAGCAGAGGATTTCCAGGTGTACAAGAAAAGGCCCAAAACCAGTCACACAACTGACAGGTCTGGAGAAGAAGAGACCCAGTCTACCACAGTAATCGAGGGAGAGCATTCACCACCTTTCTCAAGCAACCAGCAGATGAGGTCTACTTCTTCCTCAAAGAAGCAGACTGATACCACTTTGACCACCCAACCATCACAAGAGTCTGTAGAACTGAGTATCTTTGAGAAATATGATCTAATCAAGAAGAAGAACAAGATGCTGACAAATCACACCTATGCTCAGTTCTAAAAACAAACAATCAACAACACAGCATAGATTTCTCTCTACTTTTGATACAGAAAAAGGGAGAATTCACATGGCGTTTCTACAGGCACAGGTGCCTCATCCAAAGGAAATTGCCAATTACAAAAGGTCAACACTTGAGTTTGATGTCAATCAAGTACATCTAGTTGATCAGATGGATTTGCACAGACAAACTGGAGAAATGGTTTTCTCAACATTGGCAAATGATTCTAGAATCGTTGCAAAATTATAGGTTTCTCTGAACAATGTTCAAACTCAATTAAATTTGGAGAAAGTGTCTTCCTTTGCAAAAGACAACAGGATCAAGTCTTTGGAAGAGCTTGTACTAAAGATTGGGTATGAACCCCTTAAATGTGAAAGTAGTTCAAGAGTTGCTGAAGAAAAAGAATGTTGACATAGCCTCCTTAAGGAAGCAATTAAAATAGTCATCTACTGAAGAATCACGAACCAAACAGATGGCAGAGACAGAGGGTCAAAAAGAGGAGATGCTAAAATTTATCATGGAGCAGAATGCACAGATCAAAGAGATGGAAGAAGAGCTGGAAAGGTTAGTAAAAGAGAAGGAACGGGCAGATCCCATGGAGTTCATCTCGTTGAGTGCAATCCCCCTCACAGGAGTTAGCACAGCATCATCAACCACCACTGCAGAACTTCCATCAGCTTCCCTAGTGACAGTTCCAGGGACATCTAAAGCTCTAGCAAAATCAATGGAGAAGATGACCTTACAAGGAACAGAAATCAATTACTGGAACAAGAGTTAGAGAATCTCCAGAAGCTTAAATCTTCCTTCCAAGTCAGCTACAATACAGGGAGACACACATCATAGAAAATTAAGAAGGAAATACAACAACTACAAAAGCAAATAGTTGTGGGCAAAACACTAGCAGAAGCCAAGGAGAATATTTGGATGGATATCTCCAAATCTATAAATGAAATCTGGCCTCTCCTGCAGATCATGTTTGAGCAGCACAAATTGGTGTTAAGGAGCAAGCAAGCCATCGACAGGATCAAGGGAGAGTTGGGAGATATGCCCACAGAAGCAAATGAAATCAACAAATTTCTAAATTCAAAGACTAAAGACAAGCTCGAAAGTTTGGAAACTGAGGATAGGACTGAGACTATTCTCAAAGTTAAGAAAGTCCTGACCAAAAGAGGATTAATGTTACAATTGGAAGAGAGAGCCTAGAACATGGATATCGGAGTTCAGAGATTCTTCAACAAGATTGATGCTTTGTAGAAGAAAGGCCTTCCCACTTTACTGGTTTTAAATGATAAACTGATGACCTTGTCCAACTACAAGCAAAAGATTGCCATGGTGGTAAAGGACAACTCCAAGTTTCCAAGGATACAGGATAGCATAATAGGCAAAGAATTTTTAGAGACTCTGCAACTGGACCTCATCATTCAGCATGAAATCAAGTATATCTTCATCACCAAGCCAACTTTCGCAAAATACACAAAAATGGATGAAGTGTATCGAAGACTACTCAAAGTCACCATTCCCAGTCAGCAAAGATGGGATGATCTGTGCCCTTTAATTGAATAAGGGATGAGGTGTACAAACCAAGTCAGCATGTGAAGCATTCAAAGGCAAACAAATGACTCCCCAACGGCCTTCCCCAAAATTGGCATGAAGAATTCGACAGATCATCAATAGTTCCTACATATTTGAATTTTGTTATCTAGTTAGTTAGATTTGGATTCTACCATGTCCTGATCATTAATGACAGGATCGTTTGTAATTTTTCTTATAAATACTTCAATTTTCGAAGTAGTTGGGGTTGATCTTTACGCCCAAGCAAGTTGTAAGCACTGTAATTTTTCTCAAGAGATCTACCCGTAATAAAAAGGATGTTTCACATGATTCTTGCATGTTAATTGTTGGTGATGTTCACTCCTCTTCATTGAATGGTTTTTCTGTCTTCGTAATCATTTATGTTTTCTATTTTTGGTCATTTAAAAGAAGTTATAGTTGCAAAATTTATCTTTGTATACTCTGTTTCTGGATTTTAAAGATCTAAGTGTTTTTCTTCTGATGTTATGGTAAAGAAATTCTTAAATGCTTCTTTATTTTAACCAATTATCTCATTTTTATGCTATCCATCATTTACTCTAAAGGATCCAACAATTACATTATCATGCCCTATGAAAACACCTTATAAATTTTGTTCTTTGGTCTCAAACTTTATAAAACAGACCCCATAGCCCAATGGATGCATAAGCGATATTTCAGCCATTTTTATAAAACAAACAACACAGTCTTATTTATTTAACTAGCCTAATATCTAAAACCTGAAACAAAGTTAAATCTTACAAAGAGATCCCTCTCTGAAACTGGCAAGGCTAGATCCTAGTTTCAAAGTGGTTGGATAAAGTTACCTCTGATAAATTTCTTCTACCTCCCAACATCCTCTAGGAATTTACTGAGTGATAACATAGTGGCGACCATACTGGGGAACTGAATAAACTTTCCATCCCACGATTTCTTTTCCTAAGACAAAGAAAACTTTAATTCTGAACTAATCACAAAATCTAAACTTATAAAGAGATAATGTTCAGAGGTTGTTAAAGTTTGTATATAATTAGTTTAAAAATTTCTAAAAAAATAAAATTAAAATTAAAAATTATGGCTCCTAAAAGAGTTTTCACTAGATCTCATTTGGATCCAGAACCTGCAACAGCAATAGATAACCCTGAAAAGTTACTCAGAAAGAAAACGTTGCAGAGGGTTCTGGGAGTCACAGTCCTCTTCATAGGTCCCCTTCTCTCCCAAAGAAGCTTGTTGCCCTTTAGGATCTCGAGTTTGACATATCTTTTGAACAAAGCCTTTTTAGAACAAAATCTGATAGCTTTGTAAGTGAAACAATTTTAGATCAAACCATCCTACAACCCAGGACCCCTGAAATACTTTTTCCCAGGGCAGACGTTGATCAACGATTTCTTCAGGAGTTTGACAAGTTAGAGGATCTAGTAGTGAATCTTGATCAAGCCTTATACCAAGCTAACTTCTAGCAATCAGCCGAACTTTATGCCTTGAGTATTGTTGCAGCATTTGTTAAACCTAAACTAGCTCACTCAATTCCTTCCAGCCCTTCATCCTCCACAGCTTATGTCACCTCGCCTCCAATCACACAAGTTGTTGTTTAGCCTCCTCCACCTATCATGGAAGCCATATATGCTCCCTTGGTGTTGGTCGCTCCCTTACACGCAATGCCCCAGGACTATCAAACAAGACTTCCTCAATTTGATGGCACTGGACCTCTTAACGCACAACAACACATTGACAAAATGAATGACTATTTTGACTTGCATGAAGTAGATGAAGTTGACGTTCAAATGATACTTTTTGCATATAGTCTGACCGGGGATGTCAAGAAATGGTTCAAAGCCTTACATCCTGCTACTGTAGTTGAACTCGCTTCCTTTCAGCGAAGTTTTGTCGACAGATGGGAAGTAAAGAAAAATCCTCTCCAGATCCTGTCAAAATATGAGAATATCTGAAGGAACCAAAGGGAGACAGTGCAAGATTACTGTACTCATTTCAATAATCTCTACAATGCAATTCCAGCTGATATCAAACCTCCTCAAGGTTTGGCATTAATAAAATTCCCTGATGGATTTGACACTGATATGCCATACCAGTTGAGGGAAAGAAATTATGTTACTCTGGAAGACATGCAGAAAAGTGTAGTAAGCATTGAAGCAAATCGTTTAGCCAGAAGAGACAAACAATGAACAGAAAGAAGGGTCACGATTAAGGAAGATCCTTCCACTTCCTCTTCAGATGCCAAACTAGATTCCCTAGCCAGGGCCATGGAGAGAATGATGGAGATACTTACCATAGGCGACATAAATCCACCCATGGAAAACCAAGCTGCTCCCCAGATTCAGAATCCGAACTTCAGAAGAAATCCTCCCTAGATCAGGTAGAGAGATCCTAGAGATCAAAGAGAACAAAGGGGACCTGATCAGCAGATCAGACCGCCCCTCCAGGAAAATTACATCGATGAAGGTGAGGAGATAATTGAAGAATTGGATGACACTCATATAAACCTCATGGGAGTTCATGATGATGAATCCATTTTTCTTACTCAGGAAGAGCACGAGCTCTTTCTCCTTTCACAAACAGAGGTAAATGACGAAGCAGAGGAAACAGAATAGCAGGCCTTTGAAAAATCTATAATGGAGGTCCACAAGCGGTATAACCTGAGAAGCAAGAGGGAAAATGACAACCCTCCAAAGAAGGCTGTTGAAACAAAGAAGGCTACCGAAACGAAGAGAATAGTCGAAACCAAGAAAACCTCGAAAACCTCTCCCAAGAAATTCCCTGCGAGGAATAGTGTCGAATCTCCTGCAAAAAGAAACCCCAAAATTTTACAAAGATCAAATCAGATTGAGGTTTCGTCAACTAGTCAAACAAGTGCTTATGCCCATAGGACTCTGATGGATAAACCGAAAGTGCAGAGCCTAAGCAAAGCTTCCACTACTTTCAGCCTTGAAGGGGAACTAGCTAAATTGAAGATTTCCATTCCCCTTTCCGAGTTGATGAGAAAGAACGCTTACAGGTCGCAAGTGATTAAAGCTTTAAGCATCGAACCAGAGACAGGTACGAAGGCCTTGAATGTCAGGGCAACAAATCATTCTGACACGGTAAATCTTGTTGATGATCAACATGAACTCTTGTTTGGTCCTGAAGTTGATGGACAAACTGATAATGGTGTTGTTTCCCCTTTCTACATCAGCCTGAATATCCACGACTCGATCTTACACAACGCTATATTGGATTCAGGTGCCTCTCACAACCTGATGCCCAAAGTTGTGATGGAAAAGTTAGGACTTGAGGTCACTAGACCCTATAAGGATTTACATTCTTTTGACTCTAGCAAGGTCAAATGTATAGGGCTAATTAAAGATTTATGCATCACCCTAGCTCAAATCCTAGCAAAGAGTATGGTGATGGATATCGTGGTTGCAGACATTCCCCCGAAATATGGTATGTTACTATCAAGATCCTGGGGAGCTAAGATGAAAGGAACCCTGCAACTAGATATGTCCTATCCCACCATCCTGGTATTTGGACAACAGAGAAGACTGTATAGAGAGACTCTGATGAAGTATATGGTCAACAGTCAGGAAAATCCACACAACTACCCACTATACTCTGCACACTCTGATCTGGATTCTTTCATTCTATACAATGATGGTGAATTGGAAGAACAAATCGCTCAGTTGGAAGATGATACACCTGATTTGAAAGAAGATAAAGCAATCACTGAGGTAAGAAATATTGCAACTGTAGAAAGTGAGGAACTGCCAACAGACTTTTGGAGCATGGATTTTGATGGAGCCATGAGCAAGGAGGGAGCTGGAGCTGGAGTTTGGTTGCATAATCACAAATCGAGGTATTCAGAGAGTCACTCTTACAAACTAAATTTCCAATGCACTAACAACATAGTTGAGTACAAAGCTTTGATGCTCGGCCTGAAATTACTAACGAAGGTTGGTGCCAAACAGATTATGGTAAGGGGTGATTTTGAACTGATTATTAAGCAAATTAAAGTTGAGTATGCAGCTAAACATCCCGGACTTAGAACTTACAGGAATGTTGTTTTGGATGCCCTTCAATGTTTTACTGAAATCGACTTGTAGGTAATGCCCAGGGGACAAAACATACTAGCAGACGGGTTGGCTATGTCAACAGTTACATGTAAAATACCTTTCCATCCCACTCGCAAATACACAGTGGAGGTGAAGTGCAGACCAACCATTCCAGACAACATCAGATACTGGCAGGTATTTGGGAATGACGATCAAATTGAAGACTTCCTACAATGTAAGAATGATTTTGAATGTACAATTATAGATTTAGAGAATGATGACGATGATGTAAATAAATTTGTTTTGAAAATGGTAGTGTAAATAAAGCAGACTCAGATGAATTGAAAGAAAACGAGGTAGATTCTGGTATTTTACAGTTGAGAAATAATGTGTTACCTAGAGGTCTAGTTCCACTAGAAGACTTGTTCGATTTTAACGATGTAGCGAAAAAACTAAAAATTGAAGCTAGTGGTAAAGAGGTCAAAGAATGTAACATAGGAACATAAGAAAAACCCAGGATGATAAAACTTTCCAAGTCTCTACCCCCTGAGCAATAACATAAATACATTGAACTATTTAAGGAATATGTAGATGTGTTTGCTTGGGTTTATGAGGACTTCAAATATTATGACACAAGTATCATACAGCATCAAATCCCAATAAAATAAGAACACAAACCTTTCAGACATAAACTTAGGAGAATCAATCCCAAGTTGCTTCCCCTGATAGAAAAAGAAATCAAAAAAATGTATGATGCCAAAATTATAGTCCCCTTGAGATTTTCCAAATGGGTTTCTAACCTGGTTCCTACCAGGAAGAAAACTGGTGAAATCAGGCTTTGCATTGATTTCAGAAATCTGAACAAGGTTTCCCTCAAAGACAATTACCCTTTGCCTAAGATGGACCACATCTTACAAAAGGTAGTTGGGGCTAGTAGGATCTCCTTACTGGATGGTTTTTCAGGTTATAACCAGGTTCTTGTTCACCTACATGATCAGGAGAAAACAGCCTTTACCACACCCTGGGGAACCTTCATGTATGTGAAGATTCCCTTTGGCTTGATGAACGTTGGTGCCACTTTCCATAGAGCAATGGATATTGCTTTTGTGGACAAACTTGGAAGATTTATAGTCATATATCTGGATGATGTGATTGTCTACTCCAAATCCGACGAGGAACACTTGCAACATCTCAGACACATGTTTGAGAAGTGCATAAAGTTTGGGATTTCATTGAATCCAAAGAAAAGCCTTTTCGGTTTAGAGGTTGGGACACATAATCTGTAAGGATGGAATTAAAATAGATCCCAATAGGATAGAAGCCATCCAAAAGGTGGAACACCCTAGAAACATAAAAAAGCTACAATCATTCATTGGCAAAATCAATTTCCTAAGAAGATTCATACCCAACTTGGCCGAACTTCTTAGGAACATCACAAATATGTTGAAAAAAGACACAAAAATCAAATGGAACACTGAGTTCAAACAGTCATTTGAGTAGGTGAAACACGCACTCACCCAGGCCCCGGGTTTGATCAGCTCAGATTACACCAAAGACTTTTACCTTTTCTCTTTTGCATCTGAACACACCATCACGGCAGTACTATTGCAGAAAAATAGTGAAGGACATGAACAGCCCATAGCCTTTTTTAGCAAATCTTTGAGAGATGTTGCGCTGACTTATAATATAATGGAGAAACAAGATTTTTCTCTGGTAAAAGCCATAAAGGATTTTAGAGTCTATATTCTCCATTCCCACACAATTGCTTATGTTCCAAATGCAGTGGTAAAGGATATACTAACTCAGGATAATCTAGATGGTAGGAGAGGAAACTGGATTGCGGTTATTCTGGAACATGACATCAAATTAAAACCCACTAAACTAATCAAAGGTCAGGGTTTGGCCAAACTAATGGTTGAATCTAATTTTCATGCTCTAGACATTAATTTTTTGGCTGCAGTTGATGAGCAGGAAGAGCAGGCATCTCCAAATGTAAAAGAGGTATTCTTAAACTCTCCTTGGTACGCAGACCTCATTTTTGTACTTCATAACTTACAAGCTCCTCCTGGTTTGACTAAGACTAAAGCTAGATTTATTAAACTGAAAGCATTGAAATTTTGTATTCTAGAAGGTAATCTTTATTGGAAAGATCATGGTGGTATCTTGCTTAATTGCCTATTGAAAGACGAAGCTGACAAGGTTCTGCAGGATTTCCATGCAGGAGACTGTGGTGGGCATCTAAGCTGGAGGACTACAGCTAACAAGAATCTCAGGGTCGGTTTTTACTAGCCCACATTGTTTGTTGATGTACATCAAAGAGTCACCTCATGCCATAAATGCCAAGTTTTCGAAGGTAAAAAGAAGCTCTTGCCTTTACCCCTGAAACCCATCTCAGTTGAATCTCCATTCCAACAGTGGGGCCTACATTTTATTGGAGAGATACACCATCCTTCTTCGGGCCAACAAAGGTGGATTCTCACTGCCACGGACCATTTCACAAAGTGGATCGAAGTTGTACCATGCACGCCACTAACTCTGTCATCATTGAATTCTTGGAAAATAATATTTTGTCTCATTTTGGATGTCCTAGAAAAATCATACCTGACAATGCAGCAGCCTTCAGATCCAAAAAGCTTATAGAGTTTTGTATCCAATACCACATTACTTTAGGACACTCCACAACTTATTACCCTCAAGGAAATGGGCTAGCTAAGTCCTCAAATAAAAATCTGGTGAACATCCTCAGGAAAACATTACAAGAAAATAAGAAATCATGGCATAATAAGTTAGTTTTTGTGCTTTGGACTGACAGAATAAGCACCAAAAGATCAATTGGCATGTCTCCATACCAATTGGTGTATGGTACTGAAGCAGTTTTTCCCCTTTCCTTGGGAGTCCTTGTAATGAAACTAATGCAGGAAGCGCAAGCAAAGCCAAACGATGTCCAAAGGAGAATAAATCAAATGATTCACTTAATGCAATCCAGAGAAGAAGTATACAACAAGACTCAGGTCATCCAAGAGAACATCAAAAAGATTTTTGACAGAAGAACTAAAGAAGATGATTTCGAGTTGGGTGATTTAGTGCTGAAATGGGATTCTAGGAATGAGGATAAGGGTAAACATGGAAAGTTTTATAGCTTATGGAAAGGCCCTTACATCATTCAAGCATTCAGAGGAAATAACGCAGTTTTTCTCAAAGACAATGATGGAACAGACCTGTCAGGTGGACCTGTGAATGGCAGGATGCTGAAGCATTATTTTCCACCCCAATAGAGATCTCATAAATCCATTTCCACTGTATATACCATTTCTTTACATTTAGGTTGTGTGTAGGTGATGTTGATCAAATGGTTGAAGCCCGCAAAGAAGGCCATAAGCCACTGACCAATGCCACCCAGTTCTCAAAATAAAAACAAAACAGACAACAGAAATAAGCAATGGAGAAAACCTTTACTGACATCAGGAAGCAGGTTCTTGGCACCTCACAAGGAGAGCACCATCCCTACGTGGAGTGACTGTTATAACCCTATGTTTCATAGGATCAACTGGTGACTGGAAAATTTTCACTCTTGGTGTAATTTGGTTGTAAATAATATTTCATTTTTGCAAATTATTTTCAAAAGAAAGAAAAGAAAAAGATTAAAGAGGGCATAAAAATGGATAAGGCCCCATGCAATAATAATGACTTGATCCATACAGTCTAATCATGGTCAAGCCTTTTTGAATTTATGTTGATAAGATTAGAGAATAAATCTTGGCTAAACTGTTTAATCTTAGCCAAGTAGATAAGCTAGGTAGTGAATAAATTTGACCAAACTGTTTAATCTTGGTCAAATAGCCCTAGGGTAGAGTAATTCTTAACCCAACAATCTAATCTGGGTTAAATGTGTTAGGTAAATAGGTTAGAACATAGATTAGCTGGATTTCCTTCAATAAAACAAGCCTAATGATGGTCGAGATTCTTGGTTTTGATGTGTGAATGATGTTTTCTAACCCCTTGGTGATCAAAATGAGAGGAAAGAGTGCTAAAACCCACAAAATATGCGTTATCCTAAATTTCTGCAAAGTAATATGGTGCACGCTTCATGATTAAAGGGTGCACCAAGATCAATGGTTGAGCAAACAACGCTCATATCTACAACCGACAAGAGATTTTGGAACCCCCCCCCCCGACCGTTCTATCTTTAATGGTGGGGGGGGTCTGATATGGTGGTTTTTCCCGGTAGGCCCCATCCTAACGTGGCACAAATCTGTTACGTCGGACCCCCCTTTCTCTAAATCGGTTACTGCCAACCCCCCCCCCCCTTCGACATATCGCCATACCATCCTTGCTATACCATTGTCGCCTCATGACATCATACTCCACTACCCCGTTGTCTCATGATGTCACACTCCACTACCCCCTCTTAAAAGTCTTGTCTCATCACTTCGTCGGCATATTCTCCCCACTTACTCGTCATATGTTAGGTCTTGTTTCACATACCCTCCAATCACTGCCTTCCACATCATCCTAGCACACCCGTCACTCATCCTTTACTTTCCACCTCATACCCAAGTTATCCGTTGGCCAATTAATACAGGCTAACATATCCGTTACCTTGTTGACCTGTCCCCCGTGCCCAATGGATACTCGTTCGGCTAAATTTAATCCCATCTCCACCATTATCACACTATTCACATTTTCTGGATACCATAAGCTTATTTCGCCCGCCATTTTCAGCTAGTAACCGAGATAAAGCCAATCACCCGCTAACGTTTTTGTTTCAGTTTGCAGGTACCAGTTGAATTTATGGCGCCAAAATCTAAGAGATCAAAGGTCGAGGAAAATCCATTCCTCTCGCCTCCTGTCGATCTCAACCTGATTCCACTAGCTGACAAAGATTACCTGATCTCAGAGACCATATACGAATTCAATTTTGCCGAATTGCATTCATGGTTCAGGGACACCTTCCTGGATCAAAGTGACGAGATTGGACTCTAGGAGTCCAATCTCCCACTGTATCTTTTTCCCCAAATTCACCATTTTCCTGAGTTCACCCTCAAGTGCCAGGCACATTATCTCCTCGATCATAGAGCCATTGTTTCATCATCTAGAGAGACCCTTTTCACTATCACACCCGAGGCCATTGACCAGATGATGCAAATACCCAGAGTTAAATCCCCCTCTACTTTAACCATTGAAATTCTAACTGAAATGTACCAGAATTTTCCTTTTCCCCAGAGAGCGCATATTTTTGAGTTTTTCCTCCCACAGAATACCCAATTCCTCAAGAAAAATCCCCCTTACCATTCCTCCATGTTTTCAGAAAAAGGTAACCAAGTCATTTCATCCTTGTGTTGTCTACTCCGATTTTATTCAGACGAATGGGTGGACGAGCCCATCCTGGGTTTCTTGTCCATTTTTTCTGCCAAAGAGAAATCCACCACCCAGTTCGACTACAACAGTTTTCTAGCCGAGAACATGCATGAGAAACTTTTCAAATTTCCAACAGAGGGCATGTTCCGGTATTCTTCAATACCGGCTTACATGTTCGTGTTCTTTCAAGCAGATAAGTTCTTATTTCCCATGCAGAAACTGGACCAGGACGGCAAACCATAGCTTGTCACCTCTTGGACTTCATTACTGAAAAAAAACTCCATAAATTTTAATTTCAAGCAATTCATTGAGCAGTTTTACCACCCAGTGGTAAGCATGCTCATTGGTAGACAAGAACCGAGGATAAATAAGGAGATCCAAAGAATTTTACACCTCTCGGACCTCGCCAAGACTGGAGACTGGTATCTGTATCAGAATCACACAGAAATCAGAATTTGTGGATGTGAGTTGGCTCTTTATAAGCTTCCCAGATATGTACCTGTTAGGATATTCGCCTTGGAATACATCAGGCAAATGATCAATTCAGACGACATACATTTTGTAGCTTTGAAGAAGAAATAATAGTTGAGAATTAAAGGGCAGATAGGATCCTTTATCTGTAATAGTCGAGCTATCGGGGAAGAGGCAAACAAGCTACTAAAGAAAATGAAGTTTGGCATTAGTTTCCCTTGGCACTATGATCCATGTGGGATTATTGCAGAAATGAGATTGAGGAAGAAAAGTTCCCCATATGCTCATGTTCCTAAACAAGAGATCGAGAAATTTATGATCCAAACAGAGTGGGAGGTGAACACTCTGGAAGATGTTGAACAACAATCTCCTCCAACCATTATTTCACAGACCACTACTCCACAGATACCAAAGGAGAAAAGGCCCAGAAAGGATGCCTCCTCTCCAAATACTAAAGTCTCAACAGAGGATTTCCAGGTGTACAAGAAAAGGCCCAAAACCAGTCACACAACTGACAGGTCTAGAGAGGAAGAGACCCAGTCTACCACAGTAATCGAGGGAGATCATTCACCACCTTTCTCAAGTAGCCAGCATATGATGTCTACTTCTTCCTCAAAGAAGCAAACTGATACCACTTTGACCACCCAGCCATCACAAGAGTCTGAAACTGAGTATCTTTCAGAAATATGATCTAATCAAGAAGAAGAACGAGATGTTAACAAATCACACCTATGCTCAGTTCTGGAAACAAACATCAATAGCACATCATAGATTGCTCTCTACTTTTCATACAGAAAAAGGGAGAATGCACATGGCGTTTCTGTAGGCACAGGTGCCTCATCCAAAGGAAATCACCGATTACAAAGGATCAACACTTGAGTTTGATTCTAAGCAAATACATCCAGCTGATCAGATGGATTTGCATAGACAGACTGGAGAAATGGTTTACTCAGCATTGGCAAATTCTTCTACAACCGCTGCAAAATTACAGGTTTCTTTGAACAATGCTCAGACTCAATTAAAGCTGGAGAAAGTGTATTCCTTTGAAAAAGACAACAGGATCAAGTCTTTGGAAGAGTTGGTACTAAAGATTGGGTATGACCCCTCAAATGTGAAAGTAGTTGAAGAGATGCTAAAGAAAAAGAACGCTGACATAGCCTCCTTGAGGAAGCAATTAAAACTGTCAACTACTGAAGACTCACAAACCAAAGAGATGGCAGAGACAAAGGGTCAAAAAGAGGATATGCTAAAATTGATCATGGAGCAGAATGCACAGATCAAAGAGATGGATGCAGAGCTGGAAAGGTTAGTAAAAGAGAAGGAATAGGCAGAGCCCATGGAGGTCATCTCATTGAGTGCAATCCCCCCCACAGAAGTTAGCACAGCATCAGCAACCACCACTGCAGAACTTCCATCAGTTGCCCCAATGACAGTTCCAAGTGTTAATGTTTATGCTATTATTATAGTTCTTTGCATTTCATAAAGATAAGAGCATAATAAGCACAAGATCACTGAGAAATACACATCCACAATAGACACAACATTTATCCTGGGAAACCCTCTAGGGGAAGAAAACCCAGCAAAAACTTCCTTATCATAAATAGCTTATCAA
>JASDQU010099713.1:11438-85175 GCA_032191745.1 Picea mariana | reverse complement strand
TGGGGCCGACTTCTTATTCTTTACATTATAATTGTCCGATGACCAATCCGCAAAAGGGGATTTGGTCCTTATACAATTACCGACTTAGTTAATCCTCAATGGGGATTAACCTAATAATAAAAATAATAATAATGACATGATTAATCCACAATGGGGATTTAATCCAATGACAAAATAATAAGAATGCTCTTCGCAGTTACATTATTTCAACACCAAGGACATCTAAAGCTCTAGCAAAATCAATGGAGAAGATGACCTTACAAGGAATAGAAATCAAAAGAATGGAACAAGAGTTAGAGAATCTCCATAAGCTTAAATCTTCCTTCCAAGTCAGCTACAATACATAGAGACACACATTAGAGAAACTTAAGAAGGAAATACAACAGCTACAAAAGCAAACGGTTGTGGGCAAAACACTAGCAGAAGCCAAGGAGAATATTTGGATGGATATCTCCAAATCTATAAATGAAATCTGGCCCCTCGTGCAGATCATGTTTGAGCAGCACGAATTGGTGTTAAGGAGCAAGAAGGCCATCGACAGGATCAAGGGAGAGTTGGGAGATATGCCCACAGAAGCAAACGAAATCAACAAATTTCTAAATTCAAAGACTAAAGACGAGCTCGAAAGTCTGGAAATTGAGGATAGGACTGAGACTATTCTCGAAGTTAAAAAAGTCCCGAACAAAAGAGGATTAATGTTGCAATTATAAGAGAGAGCCCATAACATGGATATCGGAGTTCAAAGATTCTTCAGAGATTCTTCAGCAAGATTGATGCTTTGTAAAAGAAAGGCCTTCCCAGTTTACTGGTTTTAAATGACAAACCGATGACCTTGTCTGACTACAAGCAAAATATTTCCATGGTGGCAAAGAACAGCTCCAAGTTTTCAGGGATACAAGGTAGCATAACAGGTAAATCATTTTTAGAGACTCTGCAACTGGACCTTAGCATCCAGCATGAAATCAAGTATATCTTCATCACCAAGCCAACTTTCACAAAATACACAGAAATGGATGAATTGTATCGAAGACTACTCAAAGTCACCATTCCCAGTTGGCAAAGATGGGATGATCTGTGCACTTTGATTGAATAAGGAATGAGGTGTACAAACCAAGTCAGCATGCGGAGCATTCAAAGTCAAACGAATGACTCCCCAACAGCCTTCCCCAAAATCGACATGAAGAATCAGACAGATCATCAGCAGTTCCTACATATTTGCATTTTGTTATCTAGTTAGTTAGATTCGGATTCTACCACGTCCTGATCATTAATGACAGGATCGTTTGTAATTTTTCTTATAAATACTTCAATTTTCAAAGTAGTCAGGGTTGATCTTTACGCCCAAGCAAGTTGTAAGCATTGTAATTTTTCTCAAGAGATCTATCAGTAATAAAAAGCACGTTTCACAGGATTACTGCGTGTTAATTGTTGTTGATGTCCACTCCTCTTCGTTGAATGGTTTTTTTATTGTCGTAATCATTTATGTTTTATATATCTGATCATTTAAAAGAAGTTATAGTTGCATAATTTATCTTTGTATACTCTGTTTTTGGATTTTAAAGATCTAAGTGTTTGTCTTCTGATGTTATGGTAAAGAAATTCTTAGATGCTTCTTTATTTTAACTAATTATCTCATTTTTATGTTATCCATCATTTACTCTAAAGGATCCAACAGTTGCATTATCCTGCCCTGTGAAAACACCTTATAAAATTCATTCTTTGGTCTCAAACTTTATAAAACAAACCCCATATCCCAATGGATGCGTAAGCGATATTTCAGCCATTTTTATAAAACAAACAACACAATCTTATTTATTTAAGTAGCCTAATATCTAAAACCTGAAACAGAGATAAATCTTACAGAGAGATCCCTCTCTGAAACTGGCAGGGCTAGATCTCAGTTTCGAAGTGGTTGAATAAAGTTACCTCTGATAAATTTCTTCCACCTCCCAACAACCTCTGGGAATTTACAGAGCGATAACATAGTGGCGACCATACTAGGGAACTGAACAAACTTTCCATCCCACGATTTCTTTTCCCTAGACAAAGAAAACTTTATTTCTGAACTAATCACAAAATCTAAACTTATAAAGAGATAATGTTCAGAGGTTGTTAAAGTTTGTATATAATTAGTTTAAAATTTTCTAAAAAATTAAAATTAAAATTAAAAATTTTGGCTCCTAAAAGAGTTTTCACTAGATCTCATCTGGATCCAGAACCTGCAACAGCAATAGATAACCCCAAAAAGTTTCTCAAAAAGAAAAATGTTGCAGAGGGTTTCAGGAGTCATAGTCCTCTTCATAGGTCCCCTTCTCTCCCAGAGAAGCTTGTTGCCCTTCAAGATCTTGAGTTTGACATATCTTTTGAACAAAGCCTTTTTAGAACAAAATCTGACAGCTTTGTAAGTGAAACAATTTTAGATCAAACCATCCTACAACCCAGGACCCCTGAAATACTTTCTCCCAGGGCAGACGTTGATCAACGATTTCTTCAGGAGTTTGACAAGTTAGAGGATCTATTAGCGAATCTTGATCTAGCCTTATACGAAGCTCACTTCCAACAATTAGTCAAACTTTCTGACTTGACTATTGTTGCAGCATCTGTTAAACCTAAACCAGCTCACTCAGTTCCTTCCATCCCTTCATCCTCCACAGCTTCTGTCACCTCGCCTCCAATCACACAAGTTGTTTTTCAGCCTCCTCCACCTATCATGGCAGCCAGATATGCTCCCTTGGTGTTGGTCGCTCCCTTACACGCAATGCCCCGGGACTATCAAACAAGACTTCCTCAGTTTGATGGCACTGGACCTCTTAACGCACAACAACACGTTGACAAAATGAATGACTATTTTGACTTGGAGGAAGTAGATGAAGCTAATGTTCAAATGAGAAATTTTGCACAAAGTCTGATCGGGGATGTTAAGAAATGGTTCAAATCCTTACGCCTGTTATGGTAGTTGAGCTCACTGCCTTTCAACGAAGTTTTCTCGACACATGGGAAGTAAAGAAAAATCCTCTACAAATCCTGTCAAAATATGAGAATATCAGAAGGAACCAAGGGGAGACAGTCCAAAATTACTATACTCATTTCAATAATCTCTACAATATAATTCCAGCTGATATCAAACCTCCTCAAACCTCCTCAAGGTTTGGCATTAATAAAATTCCCTGATGGACTTGACGATGATATGTCATACCAGTTGAGGGTAAGAAATTTTGTTACTCTAGAAGACATGCAGAAAAGTGCAGTAAGCGTGGAAGCAAATCGTTTACCCATAAGAGCTAGGCAACGAACAGAAAGAAGGGTCACAATTAAGGAAGAGTTGTCCACTTCCTCTTCAAATGCCAAACTAGATTCCCTAGCTAGGGCCATGGAAACAATGATGGAGAAACTTACCATAGCCGAATGATGGATAAAAGATCGTACTGGTATGGTCATGGAAATATATTGTCATTTTTGTATAGTCTTGAAATAAAAACCAATCGCCCACCTTTGTATCTGAAGAGAAATGCAATAATGCTTCAAAGTCTGGAGAAAACCTAGAAGGAATCTCTTCATGAAACATAGCATAAGCCATAGACATTAATTGATCAATAAAATATGAAAATCCAACATTTTGAGGTTTTCTTCTAAGCAATGAAGTCCACTTAATCACTGAGATTGGATTTCTAGCTTCATATTTTGTCTTTAAGTTCAAATTTTGAAACTTTGTTGCTTGGAAATACAAAAGTAGATCAACTAGATAGGACTGGAATCTACAAAATCTGCAAACTGTAAACTATGCCAGTTGAAAGTGCAATGTTTCAACTGGATGTTGGGCAAGTTGAATCTAGTTAATGGCTTGATTACATAAGGATAAATGGTTGACATAAATATTAAAACAACTTCATTCACCACTTGATCATTATAATAACCCAAAATAGAACACATCATGCTAGTAACTTGTCTAAATATTTCTGGGAACAAGTTACGCTTATAGGTGTCAGAGCTTTCTGGGATATTTGCATATTTATCCAAATAATCATGCAATAGGGTATGTTTTTCCTTAGCATTAAGTTTGTTGTACATAGAAGTTAGGTTTTCCTCACTTAAAGGTTGACTTTGTGTGGGTTTTATTACCTTTAACATCTGACATATTGACTGTGTATCTGTCTTAAAACGAACTGACCCATTCTTTGATACAATTGAGTTCAAATAAGACACATAATTCAATGCACACCATGACACAAACTCTGGGAAATTATAAGTCTGGGGAGCAATATATTTTTCTAGGTCGGGATCCCATACATGATAATAATCTTGTAAATTCTTGGAACGCTCAAGGGAAAAGACATGCAACTCATACAAATCAAAATTGACCAGGGTATCATAAATCTCACGGACTTTGTCAACTAAATCCATCTTGTTGATAGATTAGGTTTCTTTGGTTGCTTTAGATTTAGAAGACTCCATCGTTTTAAAATAAAACAAGGATTTTTAATCAACAAAAAATACCCGACACTTTTCATGGAAGGTTGACATTGATAAGTTAGCGGGAAAATACCGTGTTATCTTCTCTTTGCTTGATTGTTTTCCCTTTTGTCTTTTCGTTGCACTTTCTCTTTTTCTTTATTGAATTGATCTTATTATTTTGGTTTTGTTTTATTTTGTATGTTTTATTATTTTAATTTTTATTGGACACATGGCAAACTCTGATTGGATGATACAGGGAAATATGTGGCAGACATTGATTCAAAGATGTTGGCAATACATGTGAATAATAATATTTTATAAAAAAATACGTATTGCCTTTATCATCAAGTCGTGTTGTCTCTTTATTAGTGGAAAGTTGTTTTCCGCGATGGGTCACTCGTGGTTTTGAAAACCACTGAGGGAGGGGCCACGTTTGTTCCTACGGTTGACACGTTGCATTCCTCAAAACCACTTTATATCACCATGGGGGGTGTTGTTTTTGTTAAACATTGCATAGTCAGGGGGAGGGGGGCGCTTCATTATGAACCATTGATTTGATTCTGGAGCACGTTATCAACTTACAAAAGAAAGCAATGTTTATTAATATATAATAAATTTATTCGATGTTTTATTTCTAAACATAAACTACAGAGTTTAAGATAAAAATTAAAACTAAACTATATAAAAACTAAATTATATAAAACTAATACTAAAGTTCAAAACTCTATATACTATTATTTACAAAAACTAATAAAACCTAAAATTAATAAAAATATGAAAGTTAAAACAATATAACTAACCAATTAACCCCTATTTAGAATTAATTAAAAATTTAGATAATGCTACAGCATTAAGCTCTAATTGAGGATGGTGTCTCCCTACATGGCACTATAGAACTATAGACTAAGTGCCTTCATTATTGGGTATGGAGTCATTATTCTGAAGAAGAAAAAAATTAATTCTAAAACACTCCTAGTAAATGCCAATTTCTCTTTTAAACAAATCAATAAAACCTTTTCTTCTCAATTATATGATTAATCTATAATTGAAGAGATTGGACCACTAATAATTTCAAAATTTAACATGTTTTAGAGAGTGAAACCAAAAAAGGATAAAAATAATTTCCCACCTTCAACTTTACTCAGGAACTATCTAGGTTAATGTGGAAATAAAATTTGATTGAAGAGTCAAATTTATAGCTAATGTTTAACAACTCACGACATTTTAGGGTTTAAAATAGTTTATATTATGGCTTAATTAAGGTCAAAACAAAGTTATTTATGAGGAAACTAATTTGCTTGAGTAATAGATAAAGATACACATCAGTAATCTTCCTCATCCTCATGGTGTTGCTACACTGCAAAAACGCGTCCATAGCCCATGGTGTAGTCACCCCGACATCACAGGCCTTGCTTCACTGCCAACGAGCGTCCATAGCCCCGGTGAAGATACCTGCATTTCCCAATTGAATTTCCTTTCACTGTCTCTTTCAATTTGTTTGATACTTTGCATGTGATGGGGGCAATCAATATGTTTTACACACCCATGGATGATGTTTGTTTATCAAAGATGAGTTGGAAATACCCGAACGATAAAGTATACTCATAAAGCTTTTCCTTTCTTCAGTCTTAACTCTATATTTCCAAAATTTACCGATTCAATACTTAATTATTTTGATAATAAATAGAATTCTTTGAGCAAAACTACCAATTATAAGTTTGACACTAAAGCCTCTACTTAGAAGAGAATTACCCAAAACATACATTTTCAACTTTCATAAGGAAATAAATAGAATATTCTCCTTTCTAGAAAATCTTCATTAATAGTTAGAGCAATTTTTTCTATTAAGATTTATAAAGTTTGAGAACATGAGATTTTATTTATTTAAAAGAAAATATTTATTAATTATATAATCATCTATGCTAAGTCTACTCGAAATAAGAGATAAACTATGTTCAAAAACAAGTATTCTAAGAAAGAAAAATCTAATTTTTTATTTGGATCATTTGTATCAAGTAAGATGATAATGATGAGTCTCTATGAGTCATACTTCGAATCTAAAACTTATTTCAAAAGTATTTTCTAGAAGTATTTTTGAAAATTTATAAAAAAGTAAAAACAAATGTCAATCCAAACCGGTTATATACAGTGAATGGAAATTAAAAGTTTTAAAATTGAATGAAATATTTCAAGAACCACCCATTCACAAGCAATTCCAGCAAATCTCCTTCCAAATTCTGAAGGGAAAATGAGTTATTTCCTTCAATTGCAAAAATCTTAGAAGGTCCAAGCCATAAATTATCAAATTTTCCATGTTTTCCATGATTTTCTCTCATGTTATCCCATCTTAATACCAAATCACTAGGAACAAAATTTCTTTGTTTCTCTCTTCTATCAAAAATGGCTTTCATCTTATCTTGGTATTCTTGAAATTTCTCATTAACCTATTCTCTAGTTTGTTGTCCTTCAATTAGCTAGTTCATTCTTCTAGTAAGATCATTTGGTTCTTCTCCATTGTCTGATTAAGGTGGATATCAGTGGCCACCCACCTATTCCAACTAGCTCAAAACAATTTGTTGGCAACTTACTATTTTTAGCAGATCCAAACTTTCGGGGCTACTTTGAGGACCTAAATCATTTTTTTTTAATGATCGGACACCTCAATGATAGCCAAAGGCTTTGATTTATCCCCAAAAATGAATCTCCTCGTCGATACCTTTATAATGAGCTATCGTGCGCCTCAAATGGAGATCGTATTCCGAAGTTACACCCTCGGGAAGTTGATACACCAAACTACCCAAAACGGGGTCCACAAAACTATTAGCTCTTCATCTTTCGGGGTTAGGGTTTTGGATTTTATTTATGTTAAAAAGGCATTTGGAACCTCATTGTAATAATCATCTTCTTGCGAATGAGCGTATCCATCACATCTCTTCTCAGAGATAAGTTGCCACCATTCTAGCGAGTCTTTCACTATGTATTTGTACAGTTTTGTACATTTCACTCATTAATAAAAATTGTGTATTACTGTATCTTTGTGTTTATGGTTATATCTCTGATATATCTCTGTTATATTATTGGATATTTGATATATCTTTGTACATTTATTTATTATATCTCTGCTCTCATTTCGTGTCGAAAATAATCTGGATCAGTGGTATCAGGGCAAGCTTCTCTTGATTGTTTTTCAGTGCATGTCCCCAACAAGGTCCGAGTATAGCAATTTGGGTCTCGATCTTGTCTCTCTTGAGGACAATCGCTCTCTCACACCCAACAAACCCTCCATGGTAGAAGAAAATAAAAATGATAGAGCAAACGATTCTATTAATCTGTTGCTTGAGCAAGCTCTCACGCGACAGAGGGAAGAAATGATGGATAAATTTTTCCACATCCTTCAACGCGTGTCGATAACAATTGGTGCGTATTCATCAAGCGACCACTTTGGAGACACCTCACCTTTCAAGGTACAAGTTAATTTTTATATTCTCGTATTTGAAGGACAGATAGATACAGATGCCCTAGAAAAATGGTTAAGTCTGCTAGAAGGTTATTTCTTTGTTCACAATTTCTCCGACAAGCAAAAGATCACCTTCACACCCCTTAAGGCTCTCCCCCATGTCAAACATTGGTGGGAAACTTATTGGGAGAAAAGTTCCACAGAGGAGTCTGGAATATATGGGGTTGAGCCCACTTGGGATTTTTTTGTGGATGAGGTCAAGGAACAATATTACCCCGTTGGTAACTATGACGACCAGTACATGAGATGGATCACGCTACGTCAAGAGAGGGGGCAAGCAGTGCAAGAGTTCACCAATACCTTCCATACCTTATGCACCAAGCTAGGTATCAAAGATTTTGAGCGGCATTTGGTTCTAAAATATCATGGGGCTCTACACAGGTACATCCAAATTGAAATGGAGTTTTTAGACATCTCATCGCTAGGATCAGCCTATCGATATGTTGTCAAAATCAAGAAAAAATTTAGGCACCGGAACAAACGGAATTTCGGGTCTGCAAATCCGCAATAAGCAAAGCATGATAAAGACAACCCTAACAAACAACCTCCTGAAAACTAGTTCAAGCCACAGGAAAAGAAGGATAAGGGAAAGACAAAGAATGACAATGGAAAGTGGTGAGATTTCCACAAAATCCTCTGGCACAACACCGATGAATGTCGCTCAAAACAGTCATTGATGGTCAAGATCAAATAGAAAGATACGAACCCAGATTTGGAATCTGATTCGGAAAATAATGGGAGAAGACGTATCATCGACGCAGACCCCATTGCTATTGTTGTGACTGTAACAATTCAACTAGAAGAACCAACAAATCCTAAAGAGGGGGAGCGCCTCTTCCATTCACAGATGTGGGTGAAGGGGACCCTGTTGCATTTCATTGTTGATAGAGGAAGCCAGAAGAACCTCATCTTAGCAAAGGTCGTCAAACAGTTGGGATTGTCGATAACAACACACTCATAGCCATACAACATCGAGTGGCTTCTCCAAAGACAAGATCTTCATGTCAGCCAGCAGTGTCGCCTGTCCTATGGCATCCAACCCTTCAAGGATGAAGTATTGTGTGATGTTTCCCCTCTTGATGTATGTGATGTTCTTTTTGGCCAACCATATATGTGGAAACGTCATGCTATTTATGAGTCTCGACCCTGTAGTGTCATTGTTACTCTGGGGGGTCAGCTCTACAAGATACTAGAGGTAGTTCTGACTACTGTTTCACCAAAACTGTGTCGCAAGGTAATCTCTCATACTACAAAATTCATCCTCTTCACAATTTGTTCAAAAGGTGAACAGAAGGACACTGCAACCACTACAGCCTTGGCCCAAGACCTTTCTTTCCAACAGAAGCAGATTGCAAAAGAGACAGAAGGTATTGTTTCTTCACCTACAATTATACCTACACACTACCTATTCAAGCCAAGAAACAACAGCTTGGTTGAATAGATTCAACCCCGCCAACAATAGGTTTGTGACAGTCTTCAACAAGCTAAGCAGCGCAACTTCTCCAACAAGGCAAGAAGCTCACCAAGATTCAGATTCAGCAAACGCTTTCCCCTCTCCCCCGGAAACTCAACACAATAGAGACCATTACTTCTTAAGGAAGGAGGATTGATCCAGGTGGATATCGATGGCCACCCACCTATTCCAACTGGCTCAAAACAGTTTGTTGGCAACTTACTACTTTTAGCAGATCCAAACTTTTGGGGCCACTTTGAGGGCCTAAACGAATTTTGTTCGCAATCGATCACCTCAAGATGAATCTCCTCGTCAATACCTTTCCAACTAGCTATCGTGCTCCTCAAATGGAGATCGTATGCCAAAGTTACGCCCCTGGGAAGTTGATACACTAAACTACCCAAAACGAGGTCCACTAAACTGTTGGATTTTCATCTTCCGAGGTTAGAGTTTTGGATTTTCTTTATGTTAAAAAGGCCTTTGGAGCTTCTTTGTAATAATCATCTTCTTGAGAATGATCGTAGCCATCACATCTCTTCTCAAAGATAAGTTGCCACCATTCTAGCGAGTCTTTCACTCTGTATTTCTACAGTTTTTTACATTTCGCTCATTAATAGAAATTGTGTATTATTGTATCTCTATGTTTATGGTTATATCTCTGATATATCTTTGTTATATTATTGGATATCTTGTATATCTTTGTACATTTCTTTATTAGATCTCTACTCTCGTTTTGTGTCAAAAATAATCTGAATCATTGTCCTGCAATAATTTTATCATATGCAAAGCAAGATTAATAGGGAGTTTAACATCAATGCCATAAATTAATTGAAAAGGGGAGATACATTTTGATATTTAAGTGCTAATTCTATTGTCCCATAGTGAAAACTTCAAGTGAGAACGCCAATCCCTTTTATTATCAATCAAAACTTTCTAATAACCCTCATTAAACTCTTATTTGATGACTCTGCTAATCCATTACCTTGAGGATAGTAGGCATTAGAATGTCCAAGAATAATGTTATATTTTTGACATAAATCTATCATTGCAAGGGATTTAAAAGCTTGAGCATTGTTTGTTATGATATTCTTGGGACATCCAAATCTAGCAAGAATATTTTCCTCAATAAATTTGATCACAACTGCATCAGTAGCAAATTTGGTAGGAATTGCTTCCACCCATTTGGAAAAATAGTCTATTGTAGTTATAAACCACTTATGGTGTGCACTAGATGCAGGGTGAATCTCACCTATGAAGTCAAGTCCCCATTGCTGAAAAGGAGCTTCAACTTTTACTGGCACTAATGGTAATGAATGAAGCTTTTGTTTACAACAAAAATCTGAAATTCTCTACAAGATCTTACCTTTGCATTCACTTCTGAAAATAACTTTAGCCAATAATAACCAGCTCTCAAAATTTTGTATATTGTAGCTCTCCAAGTATGGTGTCCTCCACGTATTCCTTTATGAAATTCATCTATAATTCCCTCAGTTTCCTCTTCAACAAAACAGTTCAATAGAATACCCAAAGGATCTTTCCAATAAGGCTTTTCATCTATTATGCAATACTTGATTACTTGTAATTTAAGAGAGTTATCTTTTTCTTGATTGAGATCAGGTGGACATTCAAGAGTTTGTAAATATAAAACAATGTCTTTGTACCTTGGAGATATAGAAAAATTATCATGTACCTTTACCAAAGGCTACCGCAAATATGCTTCATCCATCTCTATTGAAGGATGCTCTGTTATTTTTGAAACCTGATTTATTCCAAGAGCCTTGTAATTCGATTCTTCTAGAAGTTTTGTTAAACCTTGACCTTTAATCAATTTTGTTGGCTTTATTTCAAGGTCATACTCTTGAATTTTCACTTTCCATTTTCCCCTTCTCCCATCACTATCTAGTTGATTCGGAATTTCTTTGATTGTACTACTAGACACATCTGCAATTATTTTGGAGTGTAAAACATAAGCTCTAAACAATTTCAAAGCATTTACTAATGCATGTGCTTGTTTCTCAAGAATGTTATATTTGAGTTCTGAATCTCGCAAACTTTTACTAAAGAAAGCAATTGGTTGTTCATGATTTTTATCATTCTTTTGTAAAAGAACAACAACAACAGTATTTACTGAAGCAAAAGAAAAAATAAGAAAATATTTTGAATAATCTGGGCTTACCAAAATTGGTGCTTCTCCCAAGGCTTTCTTGATTTGGTCAAATGAATATCTGGCCTCTGAAGACTGTTCAACTTCATTATCTTTTTTTAGCATGTCTGTCAAATTCTTCACAACTTCAACAAAATTAGGAATGAACCTTCTCAAAAAGTCGATTTTTCCAAGAAATGACTGAATTTCTTTCATGTTTCTTGGCAGACTGATAACTTTAATTGCTTCAACATACTGAGAGTCAATATTCACTCCTTATTTTGAAATAATGTGTCCAAGTAATTTTCCTTCCTGCATATCAAAGTGTGATTTCTTAGTATTAAGTGACAAACCATTTTTTTGCATTTAATAAAAGTTTGCCTGAGATGTTTTAAGTGCTCATTATCTGATTTGGAGAAGACAATTAGATCATCTAAATAAATAGCAATAAATTTATCTTTCTATCCAACAAATGTTATATCCATCACCCTTTGAGAGGTTGCTCCTGCATTCCTTAAACCAAAGGGTGTTTTTTCATACATAAAGGTTCCCCGAGGTGTGGTAAATATAGTCAACTCCCTATATTTTTCATGCACAACAATATGGTTATAGCATGAAAAACCATCAATCATAGAAATTCAGTTAGCTCCCATTGCCCTTTATAAAATATGGTCCATTTTTAGAAGAGGGTAATTATCCTTCAATGAATATTTATTAAGATTTATAAAATCAACACAAAGTCTAATTTCACCATTTTTCTTTCTAACATGTACTAGATTTGCAACCCGGGAAGAATATCTAAGAGGAACTATAATTTTGCATCTAACATTTCCTTTAATTCATTTTCAATTACTAGGAAAAGAATAGGATTTACCTGTCTTAATTTCTATCTGAATGGTTTAGATGCCACCTTAAGTGGGATTCTATGTTAAATTATGCTAGTGTCATAAGTCTTTAGATCTTCATGTGTTCGTGCAAAAACCTCAATAGATTCCTTAAATAAATCTACATACGTTGTTTAAAGATTAGCGGGTAGAAGCTTTAAGATCTTGATGTTCTTTGGTTCTTTTTCAGTACCAAAGTTATAGTCTTATACCTCTTCAATATGAGGATGTACAATAGATTTGACAACAATATCATATTTATCAAACAATTTATCTAGAGGCACTAATCCCTTTGGAATTTGATTGTTTCTCAATATCATCATTTTATGGTTAGCAATCATATTTTGCATTTTATGATCTAAACAAAAATTTTGATTAAAGTTTTCATTATCTTTGTCATCTTCTTCATCAATACGAGTTGCATAAAATTCATCAACCATTTCCAAAAAAAAATTAATCTATTGATCGTCTCCAAATACATGTCAATGTTTAACATTATCATGAATTGAAGGTCTATACCTCATCTCCACTTCGTATTTGATATTTGGAACCTCAAGAGGCCTAAAAGTACTTGTTGTCGTTGCTAATGAATCTACTTGTTGATTTAAGTGTCTTGGAATTGCATGAATATTGAATGTTAAAAAGAAATTTTCAATTAAGTCTCAAACAATTGTAGGATTTCATCCTAGGATGTTTGGCTTGACAAATCTTCTTTATTTGCTTAACAATTAATTTTGCATCACCATATACCATGAGATCTGTGATTTTAATTCTTCTAACTACTTCTAAACCTAACACTAAAGCTTTATATTCACAGACATTATTTGTGGAATCTGTTTCAAATTGCAACCTAAAAGAAAATGGAAAAAACTTCCCTGAAGGTGAAATTAAAAGTATACCAACTCTGAAACCCTCCCAAGAAAAATCTCCATCAAAATATATTTTCCACATTCCATTTACACACTCATCATTTTCAACAAAAGGAGTATTTACAATTTTTGTACAAACCTATGATTCATTATTTACAGATAGCATGAAGCATCCCAAGTCTTGATCTTTCGAATAAATAGGATCATTATTGGGATTATTTGGATCATTGATTGTGTATGCAAGTTTGGTTTCCCTATAAAGTCACTTGGTTTCTCCACCAACAATTGGAATAGTGGCATATGTCATATCCATTTGTAGTGTGCCACCTAGTTTGCTTCCCCAAGATATGGATAAAAGCATTCCATAGTTCACAAGCACATCTAGCACAACCACATCCACCATGACACTTTTTACAGGAATTTGGGATAAATGTACTACAAGATCTTTGATCATCCCTAAACATATGACTTTTCTAGAATCAAAAGAATACAGATCTTGATATGGCCTTGTGTTTTGTAAACATAGTTTCTCCATGACTATTTTATGTATTAAATTATGAGAAGCACCTAAATCTAGGACACGATTATACAAAATATGTTCATGGACAGTCAATGAAATGTAGAAAGGTGCCACTGTATCTCCTCTTTCCTCAATATAAGGTCCAAACATGACAGTGCGCCTTTCATCCTCTAGATTTAAACTATCAGGTTGTGTTGTTGCAATTGAGCATTCAATCATTTTCAAGACATGTTTTCGATAAACAAGATTTTTTGCAAGTTCTAACAAAGGAATAGGAATTTTGAACTTATTCAATTCATTTTCTAGATTGAATGAGCTACTCATTTTCTCTGTTTCTTTATGCTTTGTATCCATTTTCTTAGTTGCTTGATGATCAGATTTTTTGTTTTGAAACTATCATTTCTTTTCCTTTATCATTATTTTTCACTTTATCTGACTGACCTTGATTATTTATCTTGGTTGCATTTGCATTTTCTCTTGGTCTAAGGTCATATTTTTTATGAAGTTCAACTTGTAAAGCATCTGAGAAAATCCTATAATGATATGGCGATGGATCATTTTGATTTTTATTATCATCCTCATTAAAATATTGATTAAAGCTCAAGGATTTTTCATATTCATCTTGGGTCAGATGTACATCAGAAAGGTCACCTTCTATCATATTCATTTCTTCATCAAACTCTTCAAATTATTCTTCCATAAGATTATCAACCAAACGTTCATTTTTATAGGTGCTTGTATTGGTCGATCTTCATTTTTTTTTCTCTTTGTAAAACTTAGGGAGGGTTAAAGGGCCTTCTAAATTGGTTTGGATTTCTATTATCAGACCTCCTCCTTTCAGTTTCCATCCTAGCGAGTTTATTAGATAAATCTTTAATGATTATGGACATTTCTTCAAATTTATCCTCTTAATTTTTATTTATTTCAGAAGTACCAACATGTTATTTTTGTTTTATTTCTCTCGATCTCCTAAGTCAGTTATAACCCTATCCTTTTCTTAAGAAATCATATTGGATTCAATCTCTATAGCATCACCTTGCATATTTATTAAGGTGGTAGATCTTCTCTCCCTAATTAATAAGGCAAAATCTGGATCAAAGGAGCCAACAAAGTAACTGTTGCAGTTGGTTGAGATGGTTTAACATCTTTAGGGATTTTATGATAAATCTTATTAAATCTCTTGATGAAATCTGGAACAGATTCATTATGTTTCTTTTTTAAACTCCCAAACTCAGTCAAATAATATAAATGAACATATTTCTCACCCCATTGTCTAAGAAAAGTAGACTATAATGCATCCCAAGAGTCAATGGAATTATGAGATAACCCCATGAACCATATCCTCATCTCCCCTTCAAAATTTTGTACAAATTTTCTCATACACACATCTTCATGTTCAAGACCTAGATTATCTGTGAAATTGTCAAAGGCTGATAGATTTTATAGAGTTGTAATCTCATCTTCCCCATTGAATTTAAGTAAGAGCTTTAGATAATTATCGGGAAAATTATTCAGATTTCTAGGAAGATTTAAGGGTGCATATCTAGCAGCTGCTTTATTAAATATTCTAGGTGTAGGTGGTTGTTGTTGTTGTTGTTTTGGTGATGGTGGTGGAAGTGGTGGTGGATGAATGTTACCTGTGATTACTAGATGATCTAATAATAACCTTGAGTTCTCAAGAGTGAGTGGTTTGAAGAATACTTTAAATTATTTTTCTTATAGAGGAACTTTTGGAAAGACTCTTGGAGAAGTTAAGGGAGAAAGTTTTGGAGAATTTGTAGGAGAAGGTATCTTTCAAACTACATGAGAGTATTTGAGATAAAGTGTAATGTAATGTTCAAGAAAAATTTCAATAGGATCACTAACAAAGACTAAAATGGGAATTTTTGGAGAAGTTGGAAGAGAATGTTTAGGGCATAATGGAGGAGAATGTTTAGGGGAAACTATGGGAAAATATTTGGAAGAATCTCCTAAAGTAATATAAGATTTTCCTTTTGATTTGGGATATGTGGAAGAATAGGGTTTAGCAATAGAAGGTGTAATTGGTCTTTGTCTAGGGTTTCTCTTAGACATTTCTTTTTTGGATCTGCTACTAGTGTAGTTTTCTTTGGATCTAAGTTTTCCCTTGTGTTTTTCCTTCCAGATGTCGGGTTTAAAATATTGGAGTCATCAGGTGAAATATTTTAGCTAAACTTTCTCTTTGTTCACTAGTAATGAGTAGGTTTTATAACTCTACCCGGGGGAAAAAATGTTCTAAATTCGTCGACGGAAACTATGCCAATGAATGTTGTAACCCTTGAGATATTTTGGGCTAGGAAACTATTCTAAGGCATTCATTTTACTTTGATTGATTTTGATTTTAATTTTGTTTATCTGTCCTAAAATATAGTGTTTTGTTGTTTTTACCTTAGATTTTGATTACTAACCTTTAATGAATAAATATCAAAGCTCGAGGGCATGATTTCAATGTTTCAAACAATTTAAATCTTGAATGAGTGAAGGAAGAGTTTGAAGGAACAAAATTGAAAGTAAAATAATGTATCTTTTTAATAAATATTATTTTGCTTTTCAATAGAAGAAATTATGAGAGAAATTATATATATATGAGCTAAGAACACAGAATGAACAGAAAAGAACAATTCATTTATATTCACAAGGCATAATGAACAAGACATGGGTCCAGTGAATACTTACAGTATATCTGAGGAAATTTATGGCCTTAGTGATACATTTGCAGTTGTAATAGTAGTGGTCGTACTAATTTTATTGCACTTATAACATCAGACACATTTAAGAGGAAATTATGGACATAAAAATCACATAAAGAACATGAATCATGTGAACTTAAACAATGAAATATAGAATCACCCAAGGTCTGCAATAAAATATTATTAAAAGATCTAGTCTTTTCCAAGGAAAAATTCTCCCTCTTACATTGAGTCTTTCTTAGACTTTATACAACTCGGATCTTAACCGCATGTGGTTATTCGGTCCTATTTTATAGCTTTCCATATACAAAATAAATCTTTCATTTTTAAAAAATAGAAAGATATAGAAGATAGTTGTTCAGATCCCTGATTTTTATGAATTTGGTTCACCAGATCACTCTTGTACCAAGTGAAGGAGAATATCCCAATCCTTATCTAATGATTACTTGTACGATAACATCTTTTGATATGCAATATCCAACTCTGTATACTTGTCATAAGTATGAACATTTGCAAATAAATTCATAATTTTCCACAACAAGTAGAAGGCATCACTCAAACAATCTACTATTGTTTGAACTTTAATTATGCCAATTATTTCTTTGAATTCACTTGAATCTTCCCTGGCCATGATAAGATTTTGCTTGTAGTTTTCAAAGGTGAGCATATTACCTTTCTTATCCCAACGACTTGTTTACCCCATTTCAATCAAATCCTTAAATTGCTTTGAGAATATTTCAACATTCCTCTGAACCATAATGCACTTATTTTGTGTCTGTTTAATTAAATGCCTCTTGGTAAAAGTCTTCTTTGTTTCTATGACCATATTGGTACAATATTTTCTCCCCCTTTTGTTTAATTTTTCTTTGGATTTTTTTTTTTTTTTGTAAGTGAGTGTAGGAATCTATATTATTGAAAATAATATGACACAAAAGGTGGCCCCCCTGGTCTGCCTAGAAGGAAACCAGACCAGGGTGTCCCTGGTTGCACAAGTTGAAAGTAACAAAGGGTGGTTCTGGTCTGCCACCATGGGAAACCAAACCAGACCTTCCATGTTCACTTGGAGAAAAAACATATACATAAAGAAGAAAATAAAACCATCCTCCTAAACCAGAGCGTGAAAAATATCTGAGCTAACCTGACCAAGCCTGGTATTACTGCCTATAGCCTACCAAATCATTGATCCAGAACTATAAAGTGTTTCTACACCTGGGGTTGCTCCTTCCCGCCATCCACCTGGCTCTTGTTTTCTTCTTGTTGTGAGGTCGTGCGAGTCTTCCTGATTTGAGTTGGCGCACTGTGTCCATCGACAGGCGTGATGTCCATGTGATGGACATAACGTAGGTAGAGGTGGAATTGGGCCTCCAATCGCTCCAACTTACATTTCTTGTCCTTCTCTACCTCTACTAACAGTTTGGTAATAATTTTGAGACTAGTGATGTGACCCAGGATCTCGTCCAGCATTTTCTTGTTTTTCTTGTTGTCCTCCTGTCTGGTTTCTTCCTTTTCTGAGATCACTTTTCCAATCATCATGTTAGTTAGCCATGCCATCTCCAGCATTTTGTGGAAGAGGGTTTCCCTGGGTTGTGTGCCCCCGTATCAGTTACCCAGTCTGCTTCCTGTATCAATGCATCCCGCGCTTTACCTTTGCACTTGTTCTTTAATTCCTTTTCCCACTGGGTGATGGTTGTCTTCCCCTTCGGCACAACCCAAGTTTGGAAGGTTCCCTCCGCTTCTTTCATGACCTATTCCTTTCTTGTTAGTCGTCGTGGACTGATCAGGACTTCCTTCCCAGGGGGGTTCCTTTTTCTGTGTGTTTTCTTTAGACGCTCCATCCCACTTTTCCTGTCGCAGCTCTTGTGTTGGTTACCCTGCATGTGCCTTCCTTCCCAAGTATTCTTCCTTTCCCTCCCCTTGACTATGTGATAATCCTTGTTGTTGTGCTCCTTCTGATTGCGGCTATTTCTATTGTTCCTCTTCTTATTGACCTTTCCCCGCTGCGAGCCTGTCCTTTCAATCTTGGTTTACTCACGGTGATGTGTGCTTCCGTCAATTTTCCTATTAAGGCTCGCATGATCATGATGGGTCGTCCTTTGTCCCTATGCGATTATTGTCCTTGCTCGCTTGTAATATGATTGTGTTGCTCTCCATACCTATACTTGGCCTGGTGGATCAATCCTGGTTTTCACCTGCCCCAAATGCCTTACATCTTTCGTTGCACATGACTTGTTGCCTGGCCTTTCACTCCTGCTTTCCCCACTCCTCTTACTGGTAAAATGGCTTTGCTTCCAGTCGTCTGTTTGCTGCTTATTGTGCTCTTGCATAATAATTAGTGGCAGACTTTTAGGCAGTCCTATCCTACCCGGGGCCCACAAGGCCTTGTGATGTCCTCCTCGATGTGACCTTCCATGCTTAAATTGCCTTCACGATCTTTGGCTATAAGGTGGTTGCAGTATATTATGAGTTGCCCATCTGAAATGTTGATCTAGGTGTCATCTAGTTCTGGTCCTACCTTGGCGACCCCCTCATTGGCGAGCCTGTTCGCTAGCGCATTTGCTGACCTGCGCACCCAGTGCAACTCCACTGTATTAAGAGTTCTCATATGCTCCTGGATTTTCTATAGGGAGTGTGCAAGGCGCTAGTGGCGTTGAACCTTGCCCACTCTAGTGCCATTTTGGAGTCTTCCCGCCATGTTGATAACCAGGGTGGAGTCACCTTCCACGATGGTGTTTGTCATCCTTTCGCGACTTAGGATTTCAAGGCCAAGTTCCAGGGCTCCAAATTCCGTCGTGTTGTTGGTTGACTTTCTCATGCTCCCAGCGTACAATCGGATGATGTTGTAGCCACTGTCTCTGATAACTCCACCTGCCCCTGCTACTCCTGGATTTCCTTTTTCCACCCCATCAAAGTTCAGTTTGAAGAACCCCGACGAAGGGGGAGTCCAGTTGTGGGCTCCTATCTGGAGTTGTGGGCTGTGCCCTAAAGGTAGTTTGTTGCGCCAATCTTTTAGTCGAAAAAAGTCTTGGTCTGTGAGTTGTGCTTTCTCTATCTTGCAATTGTGGCTCTACATCATTTCTCTTATTTGAGGGACTATTGTCTCCTTTATTCTTTCTGTCAGTATGCTTTCATTCTTGAAGATACATCGGTTCTGTTCTTTCCAGATTGTCCAGATGATCATCCCCGACATTAGATTCCAACAAAGGTTCACCAATTCATTTTCACTGTAACTTTCATTCCAGTTGTTGATGGTTGCACTGATGTTCCCCCGGATCCTATTGGATTGGCGGAAGATGTCTGTCGCCTAGTCCCAAATATTTATTGTGTAACTGCATTTGTCCAGGAGGTGGTTAGTTGTTTCCTCCTTGTCTAAACAGAGATGGTAGCGAGAGGGACCTATGAAACCCCTTTTCATGAGGTTCTCCCAAGTTAGAATTTGATTATGTAGAACTAGCCATTTGAACATTTTGATTTTTGTCCATTGGGGGATTTTCCAAAAAATTTCCCACTATTGCTCCGGATTTTCTTGGTCCTAAACCGCGATGTAATACTGTGCTTATTTTAAGTTGAATTCACCCCCATTTTTCTTGCCCCACCTAAATTGTTCCTCTTCTTTCGAGACCCCAATTTTCCTTTTTCTCAATTCCTCCTCCACCTCTTTCGTTATTGTTTCAATCTGGCCTCTATTTTTTGGGTTAGTTTGTCCCAAATCCTCCATCTGGCGTTGCCTTCCCTTTGCTTCCAGTAATGATGGATTTTTGTTTTGCCTTGCCCAATCATTTCCTGTTGAAGTTCCTCCCTGTCTGGATTTTCCATTCTGGGTTCTTGTTCCCATGCGTCCTCCCAAAACCTTCTTGTTCTACCATTTCGAACTTCCCAGAACCTTTGTTTCTGGATCCAGTTCTTATTTCGCCAGGCAAGATTCCAGATGGTTGACCTTTCCCTTGTGCCCATGAACCGAATTCACTCCTCGTCGTTTATATTCGAAGCATACTTGGACTTCCAGAGGTTTGCCCACCGATTTGTATTTTACCCATCTCCACCAGAGCTTTGCCCTGTAGGCTTCGTTGGTTACCTGTGGGTCCTGTAACCCCAAGCCACCTTTGCTTTTTGGTTTGCATACCTTATCCCAGGCCATCAAGGCCCAGTTCTTTTTATATTCTGCATCGCGCCATAGGAAGTCTCATTGGATGGCTCTTATCTTTTGTAGGATTCCTTTGGGGGCTGGGAACACTAACATCATATATGTTAGAATTGCTTGAAGAACCATTTTGGTGAGGATAAGTCTTTCGTCCAGGTTTAAGGCTTTATAAGTCCAATTTTTTACCCTCTCCTGCAGTTTTCTGATAACTCCTTCCCACATAGCCTTTCTGCAGGCTCTGTCCGTCAGGGGGATTCAAAGTATTTCATTGGGAGTGTTTTATGTTCAAACCCCAAAATGTTGGCCAAGTTGCGCTAAATTGATGGAATAGTATTGAAGAAGTATATCATGGATTTGGAGTGGTTGATTTCCGCCCCCGAGGCTTCCCCAGAGTCTTTTAATATTCTTTTAAAAGTTGTTGCTTCCTTTACTATGGGTGTGCCATGGAGTAGGGTATCATCAATGAATCGTTGGTGTGTGGAGGTTGGAGAATTTTCAAAAGGTTTGATGCCTTTTATTTCACCAGCTGCAGTTGCGCTTTTAATGCTTCTGCTTAGCCTTCCATCATTAGAATGAACAGGAAGGAGGACAACGGGTCCCCTTGTCTTATGCCTCTGGATGGAAAGAAAGGTTTGGTTGGGGCCCCATTGATTAGTAACAAGTAGCTTGTCGTTGAGACTAGAGTGACTATCCAGTTGATTTGAACCCAAATGATTCCAACGTCTTGGCCATGTAGTGCCAGCTTGTTTTGTCCTATGCCTTTGCCAGATCAAGTTGGATTATCATCCCCCCTCTCCTTTGGCTTTTCGGCGTGTAAATGATCTCATGGGCTTGGATGATATTGTCTAGAATTTTTCTTCCTTCCACAAAACCCGCATGTTCCTGTGAAATCGGTGTGGGAAGGAGTGGCTTCAGTCTATTAGCTATGACTTTGGATCTTGTAAACTAGATTCCATAAAGTTATAGGCATGTATCGGTATGGGATCCTAGCTTCATTTTCTTTCAGGATTAGAGTGATCATTGTGGCATTTAAGGCTTTCAGGATGGATGTCGATCGCCTGGAGTCCCCCACCACCCCGTAAATATCATACTTAACCACTTCCCAACAGGCTTTGAAGAATTCCACTGTGAAGCCATATGGGCCTGGGGCCTTTCCGTTGGGCATCTCCTGGACTACTTGGTCAATTTTTTCCTTTGTGATGGGTTTGCTTAGGCCAACATTTTTCTCCTCTGTAACCAGCTTGGGGATGTGCTGAATTATTCTTTGTATGGCCTCATATCTGTCTTGGATGGGTTCCTGGGATATCCCCTGGAAGTGGTTGACCAATGTATTCTCAATTTCATTGTGGGATTCTCTCTCGATCCCGTCTTGATCCCTAATCTTCAATATTTTGTTATGAGATCTTCTTGCAATAGTTGTTCTATGAAAAAACTTTGTATTCCTCTCCCCTTTCTTTAGCCACCTTATTCTGGATTTTTGGTGCCACGGGATTTCTTCCTGCTGGCATCTTGCTTCCCATTCCTGGGTCATTTGGATCTCTTCTTTTTTCCAATTCTCTGTGTATCCCTCTTCGATACACTATACCTGTAGATTCCTCATTCTATCCTCGATGTTCTTTTTACCCAGGTTGATATTTCCAAAGACTTCCTTGTTCCACTCCTTGAGTTTTTGTTTGATGTAATTGAGTTTTTTGTAAAGTTTGAACATCCTTGTCCCTTGATCTAGTAGTTCATTCTGCCACCAATGACTGATGTTCTCCTTGAAGGTGGGATGGTCGATCCAGAATTTCTCAAATCTAAATGGTTTGTTCTTCGGTGTGGTTTGAAAATTAGCTTCCAATTGAACTGGTCAGTGATCTGATCCCCCCCAAGGGAGGATGTTGCAGTCCAAATTTAGTCCCTGCAACATAATTGATTCTGACACCAAGAATCTATCTATCCTTGTTGTTACTTGGTAGTGACCTAGTCTTTTGTTTTTCCAGGTGAATTGACCATTGTTGTTCCTGATATCCATGAGTTTCATTGTGTCAATGAATGCTGAAAATTATTCCACATCTCTGTCCAGTCTCTTGGTGCCTCCTTTTTTCTCAGCAGGTGTGGTGATGATGTTGAAATCCCCTGCTAGGATCCAATGGGGGTTGTGGGTGCAATCCTTTAGATTCTCTAGGTCGAGGAGCAGTCTCCTTTTTTCCTCCATCACCTAGGGGCCATACACATTAGTGCATAGAAGTTCCTCTGTATTCCCTATAATTTGCATTTTAACAGATAGTGTGTGTCTCATGGCTTTTGCTACAAGTAAGTTCACCAATTGTGGGTTCCACAAGGTGAGGATACCTCCCATAGTCTATTCGATTTCAACCGCCAACATATTGTACTTACTCCAGTGGTTTTTACTGAATGTTTCCATTCTGTCTAAAGTGCATTTTGTCTCTTGAATGAAACATAGGTCAGGTTGTTCCTTACTTAGTCTATTTTTAAGGATTCATTGTTTTCTTGGTATATTTATGCCTCTTATATTCCATGTTATAATCTTCATCTAAACATGTGGGGGGGAGTTGGGGAAGAGCTTTTTAATCTTACCTGAGTTTATCAGCAGGGCTCCTAGTTCTTGTAGGGCTACGCTATTTGATTTTCTACCTTTTTTCCTCCTTGCCTACTTGGGTGAGTGTTGTGGTTGTCCATCGCCTGGTTTGATTCCCAAGTGTCCTATCTTTCCATGCATGTGCTTAATCCCTCTGTATTTCACTTCCTCCCTTAGGAGGAAGAGATATTGAATGTGGTCGAGTTGCTCCGTTGGCACATTGTCTACCCCCTGCCTTTTCCATTGCTCCAGTATATTCGGAAGATCTATTCCTTCCCTTTCCACAATGTCTTTGAGGTTGGGGTACTTTGTTCCTATCTCACTTGGAGTCATCTTTGAATCATCGTTTGATTCCTGCATTAAGGTGTTTGTATCTTCGTTTCCTCCTTCCCTAAGACTTGTGCAACCTCCATGTTCTCCTTTGTTGCTTGGAGTTTATGTGTTCTCCCTGAGTTGTGTGTTCACTCGCTTCCTTATCTTTTGTATTTTCTTTCCCTCCTTCTCATTGGTTGGGCCTAGATCTTCCTTCTGTTCTAAGCCCGACTTCTAGGTTGCTTCCTATTGGGGCCTTGCCTTGTTTGTTGTTTCCTCTGTTTTTGTGATTTGGCCTCACAAAATCATCCTCATCCTATTGTGGCTTGGTGTTTTTTTATTCTTGTTTTTTGTTAAGAGGGCATTCTCTTAGTAGGTGTCCATGTTCATGGCATCTTCTGCATTGAAACAGGATCTGCTCGTAGTCTATGCTTTGTATCCATTCCTCATCCCTAAACTCCAGGCTTATGGCTTCCGAGAGTGCCCTCGATACATCCATCTCTATGCAGATCCTTGCGTAGGATGTATATCTTCCTTTTAGGGTAGCTTCTGATGTCTTGACATATTTTCTGAGCTTGTTCCCTATGGATTTGAAGGTGGATGGAAGCTAGTATTCTAGCAGTAAGGAGTAAATCCTTAGCCAGACTAGGACATTTTTAAGATTTCTTTCTTTGAGGAGAAGTTTTCCTTCCATGGTCGAATGTACAACCCCACTGATGCATGGAAATATGGCCCCCCCTCAAAGACTTTATCCATGTCCTCCGGGTTCATAAAGACCAATGTGAAGAATCCTTTTGAGACCAGGTGGAGTTCCAATTCTCTACTTGGCTTCCAATGGTATTTTATCTAGTTGCACAATGTTTTTTCTATGGGCCACAGGACCATAAACTTGCAGATCAGTGCATGCATCTTCATCTGATCTTGGAAGAGTTGTGTTTGGGGGTCTTCCAGTATAACCTTAGGTATCAGTGTTGTTTTAGGTTTACATTGGTTGCACCCATCTGCCCCATTGGGGTTCGTCATTGCTTGCGCTTCGTTTTGGGCTTCTCTGGGTCCTTCCCCCATGCAATCACTTTTTTCTTGGTTGCCCTCTTGATTCTTTTTCGATCTTGATCCCGAGGTGTCGGTCAAAGGTTATTTGAAACTGTCGCCTCATGGGCCTTTCCCTCTGTCCACCACCACCTGCTTGTATGAGGGGGTTGCATTCCCTCCCCCTTTGGTGACCATGATGGTTGTTGTTGAGATTGTGATTATTAAACCCTAGCTTGAAATTTCTCCAGAGCCACGAGTGTTCTTAATTTTTCTTTGGATTTAGAACTAAGGACTTTTATGATTTTCTTTGCTAATTGGAGATTGTTTCCCAAATCATGGAAAGCTTGTTGGATATCCTTATCTGCCTTTTTTACTAAGGTTGATTCTTCGTCCATCAATTTGAAATAATCCCAAATCCTAGTAACCTCTGTGATGATTTGGTCCCATATTAGATGTCTTTCTCTAATTAGATAAGATTTTTCCATCAACTTGTTCTTTAGCAAGTCAAAGTCTTCCTATAAATTTGACTTTATTTTTTTTATATTGTGTGATGGTCTTATCTTTGTTATTCATATGATCTCTTAGAATCTTCAGTTAATCATTTTGGACAACAACTGATTTCTTTAGATTTTCTACTTCCACTTCTTTGAAATTAATATCAGATAAAGATCTTTCTATTTCTTCAGATGGATTAGAAGGTGTTGCATTCTGTGAAGAATAAGTTTTTTTCCTCAAAGCCTCTATTTGTTATTCATATAGCTCAATATGTGCTTTCATTTGAATTATTTGATTCACCAGTTGGTCATTTTCTTGTTGTACTGCCTTCAGTTCTGGAGTCTGTACATGATCAACATTTGTAAGGTTAATTTGTTTCTTTAAAGCCAACATCTTAGTATTCTTAGTGTTGATCAAGTCTTGCATTGGCTCAGTATCTTTAGAATCATCTCTTAGCTTCAACATCATACACTCCAATTCTTCAATTCTCATCTACTTTGTTATGGTGAGTAACTTCTCTAGCCTCAATTGTTCCTTGATTTTATTTGACATATTATGTAGTTTCTTCATTCTAAGAGAATCTTGTAGCATCCATACAAACCATTTCCCACATTTGCCTAAGTAATTCCATTTTATCCACCAGATGAATTTGATTTAAATCATAAAAAAGTTTGGATTGATATGATCTTCATGAATGTTGTGGTTGTGGAGCTCCAGCTCCCTTTGTGGCTAGGGAAAACTATAATCGTCATCCCCTTTTGTAGCTCGCCTAAAGGAGTCATCACCGTCACCACCATCCCTGGAAACATGAAGTTGTGTTTGTTGTGGTCGTCGGATTTGTTTCTTTCACGCATGGTGGAGATCCAATTTGTTGCTCATTGGTCGATGTTGTGGGTTGTGCACGATTTCTAGATCATATTGAATAATTTTTTGGAATCTTCTCCATGGGAGGCCTTCCCATTCCCACTGGAAAGAGTCATTTTTCCAAGAGGGTTGAGTCCACCCCCACTCTGGACTTAGGGGATTTAGTCACAAAGCAGAACTCCATCATTCTGATCGAGCAAGGATTAGTCGGTAAGTTTATAGGCCTCTGGCTCAGTCCAAAGATAGTTCTAGAATGGATTTCCAATAACCGATCTTAGTAAGACCCCATTTCATATTATTGTGGAAAAGGCTTCTTTGTTTTTCTTTCCAAAACCATTGAAGATCGAAATCTTATCTTCAAATTGTGCCCCTACTTCATGGGTTCCAGGGCATTGTTCCTTTCTCCATGGACTCTGGACTTTAACCCAGATATGGATATATCCTTAGCTCTAGTTTGGATTAAACTTCCACGTCTCCCCCTTATTTTCCAGGGTGAAGATTGTTACAAAGCCATTGGAAATAATATGGGTCATTTTATTATCCATGCTGAAGCTAAGGGAAATATTTACACTTGTGTTAGAATCTGTGTAGAAATGGATTTATCAAAGGGTCTGCTTGAGGCGATTCAACTCAATCTGGAGGGTTGGAGTCACCTCCAAGCCCTGGATTATGAGCAAGTACCTTTCAAATGTAACATATGTCATGATTATGGGCACTTCGCCAAAATTTGTCCTAAAGCAAAAAAAACTCATCCATTGCAGAATAATGTGGATCAAGGATTCAAACAAGTTTCAAGGAAGCACAAGAATAAGAAGCTCAAGGGGGCTCAGTCTGCTCAAGCTCACCCTTCCAATAATAGGTTCAAAGTGATGGAAACTCAAGATGAAGAAAAAGAGGACTCGGAGGAGAAAGACTCTCAACAATATGGCCCAAAGATCATTTCTGAGTGGTTGAAGAAGGTACAAAAGAATTTATAAAGTTTAGCTAAAGGAAATGTGGCCTCACCCAAGGGAAGCTCATCTTCACATGGGGCAATTCYAGTTCCAGATGCAGTGGATCGACCACCTATTGGGGTTTCGGTGATCCCCCTAGAAAAGGACCCACCTCTAGTGGGTGTAGATATTGGGGATGCATGGGAAGGAGAAGATATATCTCCCACATTTGAAAAAATATTAAAGAAKAATCATCATCCTTCTCCCCAATTAACAAGAAGAAGGAAATCAAACAGAAATCATAGAGAGAAAGCAGCAGAATTGGGAGTCATATAAGGTTCTCAAAGCACCTTGGATAACATCATATACAACGATGGGATTACCTGGCACGTCTGTTAACTATGTTTTGCTTCTGTATATTCTTATGCAACCAATTTGTAAGGATTTATCCTTGCAATCGAGAAGCAATAAGTTTGAATCCAAGGAAATCTAGGGTTTGGTCATTAAAAGTCATCATGGAAATTTTGGTCTATCTTCATTATAGTATAGCTAGGGAAATATTATAGCTCGCAGGGGTGTGGTCTAGTGGCCAGCGGACATGTTGTTAAGGTGTTTGTGCTTCTAAGCAGGTCACGAGTTCAAACACCGTCTTATATGGAGGCCAAGCTTGCGGACGGTGTGATTCTCCCTAGGGGTTATAAGGCAGCCGATGGGATTCGACCATGTGTCACACAAGCCAGATACTGTCGCCGTTACCGATTCCCCTAGATACAAAAAAATAATAGCTAGCGCAATATTAATTCTGAAGAATGTACTTCTTCTGCGTGCCTGCACACAACTTTTATTGATATATTTTCACCAGTTTCGGTTTTAAAAGATTATTTAAATCATAAGAAAACTTAGCAACTTTGTAACTAATAGTACCTTTGCTAGTTTGAGTTGGGGGTTCCAACACTGCTATATTCAATCTGTCTTTCTCAAAATGTAAAGCATAAAGCAACCTAGTTTTGGAAGTTCCCTCAAAAAATTTAGGAAATAAATCTTGTTTAATTTTCATATTATTTTTCTTCAATTCCCGATATTGATAATTTTATATTTTCTTGCTTAGCTTATGAATATTCTTCCCCTCCTTGAATATTGGACTTGCCCATAACCGCAAATGGGAGAAATTCCATTGTAAAAGTTGGCTCGCTTGATGTAATATCTGGTATACTTTCCAAAGCTTGGATGTCATCGTTAGATATCCCTTCTAGCTTATGCTCTTTTGTTTGCTCTTCCTATGATTCTGAAAAGCTTATTTTATTAGACCTTTCATGTTGTTGTGGAGTCTCTATAATTGTTGGTTGAGATGGTTGAAATGCCTCGTGTATCTGACCCTATACAATTCTTTGTGTCTTCTCCCAACTGTACTGATTCATCAACTACTCCATCTAAGGTTGACTATGATGCTCATATGGTGATAAATCCACCTCGATTCTTTTGGTAGAAATGATGGAATATGGATCATAATGCCAAATTTATCCTTGTTGAAAGTTCATCTCCTACAGTAAATTTTCTACCAACTGCAAAGCTGCCCTATTATTAACAACAAAAGGTCCTACTTCCTTTTTCAATTTAAAAGCAACCTTTCTTTTCTTTGACACAAAATTGACTTGGTGAGAATTGAATCTTTGTCTAATATATTCTAGGAAAAAATCTCATGATTATAAATTTTGGCAATTTAAAAGGTTTAACCTTAGCACCATAGATCGTGATTTTGTATAGTCTTGAAATAAAAACCAATCACCCACCTTTGTATTTGAAGAGAAATACAATAATGCTTCAAAGTCTGGAGAAAACCTAAAAGGAATCTCTTCATGAAACAGAGCATAATCCATAAGCATGAATTGATCATTGAAATATGAAAATCCAACACTTTGATGTTTCCTTCTAAGGAATGAAGTCCAATGAATCACTAAGATTAGATTTCCAACTTCATATTTTGTCTTTAAGTTCAAATATTGAAACTTTGTTGCTTGGAAATACAAAAGTAGATGAACTAGATAGGACTAGAATCTACAAAATCTACTAATTGTAAACTTTGTCATTTGATATTGCAATGTTTCAGCTGGATGTTGGGCAAAGTTGAATCTAGTTAATGGCTTGATTGCAGAGGGATAAATGGTTGAAAAATATCCTAAAACAACTTCATTCACCACTTGATCATTATCATAACCCAAAATAGAACACATCATACTAATAAACTGTCTGGAGATTTCTAGGAACAAGCTACTCTTACAGGTATCAAAGCTTTCAAGGATAGTTGCATCTTTATCCAAATAAGCATGTAATAGAGTATGTTTTTTTTCTGAGCAATGAGTTCATTGTACGTAGAAGTTAGGTTTTCCTCACTTAAAGGTTGACTTTCTGGTCGTTCTATTACCTTTAACATTTCATAGATTGACTATCTATCTATCTTAAATAGAACTGACCCATTCTTTGAAACAATTGAGTTCAAAGAAGGCACATAATTCAACGTACATCGGGACATAAACTCTGGGAAATTATAAGTCTGGGGAACAATGTATTTTTCTAGGCCAAACTCCCAGACATGAGAATAATCCAGTAAATTCTTGGAATGCTCAAGGGATAAGATATGCAGCTCATACAAATCAAAATTGAGGGTATCATAAACCTCACAAACTCTGTCAACTAAATCCATCTTTTTTACGGATAGGGTTTCCTTGGTTGCTTTAGATTTAGAAGACTTCATTGTTTTAAAATAAAACAAGGAGTTTTAACCTACAGAAATTACCCGACATTGTTCGTGGAAGGTTGACTAACTCAATTGATAAGCTAGCTGACAAATCTCGTGTTATCTTCTCCTTGGTTGATTGTTTTCCCTTTTGGATTTTCATTGAGCTTTCTCTTTTTCTTTATTGAATTAATCCCTTTATTTTCGTTTTATTTTATTATGTCTGTTTTTATTATTTTAATTTTTATTGTGCACGTGGCAGGCTCTGATTGGATGACACATGGTCATATGTGGCAGACATTGATTCATATGTGTCGACAATACATATGAATAATGATATTTTATAAAACAATATTGTTACATTTACCATCAAGTCGTGTTGTCTCTTTATTAGTGGAAAGTTCTTTTCTGCAGGGGGTCACTCGTGGTTTTGAAAACCACTGACAGAGGGGTCGTGCTTGTTCCTACAATCGACACTTAGCATTCATTGAAACCACTTAATATCACTGTTGGGGGTCCTGTTTTTGTTAAACATTTCATAGTCCGGGGGGTTCATTATGAACAATTGATTTTATGTTGGAGTGTGTGATCAACCTACAAAAGAAAACGACATTTATTAATATATAATAAAATTATCCAATGTTTTATTTCTAAACATAAACTACAAAGTTTAAGATAAAAATTAAAACTAAGTTATATAAAACTAATACTAAATTTTAAAACTTCATATACTATTATTTACAAAAACTAATTAAACCTAAAATTAATGAAAATATAAGAGTTAAAACAATCTAACTAATTAATTAACCCCTATTTAGAATTAACTAAAAAAATTAAAAATTTAGATAATGTTACGACACCCTACACCAAAACATAATGAGGATAAAAGTCATACTCAAGGAGTTCATGAAAGGGAAGAACTAGAAAAATCAAAAGGCTCTATCATAAGTGGAAGAAAAGATTGGAGTCATTCACGGAGAATTTAAAAAAGGCATGTCCTTATGGAGGTAAAAGATGTTATGGACAACTTAGAAGAGGGCACAAACATATTGATGACTTGGGGAAGAATCTTATTGAATATAAAAAAGCAAGGCATTGTTGGGCGCAGTCTTATTTTGGGAAGAAAGGTTATTTTGGGCGCAGACCTATTTTTGGGAGAGAGATATGTTTTGGGGAAAGACCTATTTTTGGAGCACGCGCAACAGGTGGCAAGAAAGCAACATGCAGAAAAAGAAGGAAAAGCAACATGGTGCGTAGGCAGACAAGACTAATTGTGATAGGGTTAGGGTTTTTGACAAGGATTGTAACAGATATAAGCCTATAAAGTAGTATAAATAAGGATCTAGGAGGTCTAGGAGAAAAAGAGGAGAAGAGATGCCAGTTAAGTATTAAGAATTAATTGGTTGGAAAAGTAGTGATTGTAATAAGTATTGTAGAAGAGTCGAATAAGTTAGTCTTTGAGGGTTAGGTCATAGGTTGAGGAGCCTAGTGTGATCTAGTCAGCCTCACAGAGGGTTCCAACGCTCATTTTGATTGTATTATTGAATATGTAATGTGCGCAACGCAAGATTTTGTAGCAGAATAAATAAAAGAGCAGAGAAACGAGATCTTTATGGATGTAGCCCCATGAGGGGGTGAACCATGGTAAACCTTGTGTTCTGTGTGACTATTAATGAATCATTAACTTTTTTGTTGATCATTAGATTAAGAATGAATGGTTAAAGTAGATATATCAGCATGCATGCATAGGTTTAAATATGAGAAAATCGTAGAAGTAGATGAATGACTAACAAGGATAATGCATAAGGATGAAAGAAGCCACCCACAATTCCCACTCATTCCTAGACTGAAAACACCTGAGTATTGCAGCCCCCCATAAAAGTTATCTCGAGTGAGAGTGCATTGTGCATGCTATGTGTAGCGTTGCCTTCTGGTTTACCAGGAGGGCCATTAGTTTTGAGGGTTTTGTTGGAAACCTGTTTGAGATTAGAACCTGGGTCAGCCCAAGAGGAAGTTACCCAACAAATGGTTTTGTTTCCGGTTGGAACTGCATAGGATTGAGTGGACGGGATCCGTGAAAGAAACGTGCGGAGGATGAAAGTATAGAAGGGAATGTTCAGGCCATGGAATCCAATGAAGGCGGAGATTGAAATATGGTTGAAAACAAAGCAACTTGAGTTTGCATAGAAGGAAAACAAAAACCCTAAGTTAACACCACACAAATATTTCAACAAACATGTGTTTAGCAACTTGCATGAGGTATTTTTTTTGTGATTTCCCACATTTGTTACAGGATTGGGAATTGAGGTTAAAGGACAACCACCCTACAAATCAAATCAGACAGTTGGAGTGGAATCATGTGGAGATCGCACAGTTACAACAAGTTAATAACAAATTTACGCACGTAGTAGATTTCTGGTTAGACAGTATTGTTGCAGGGTTTATCATTGAATTTGCAGTAGATACCACGAAGTCCTACACTGTAGCAAAGCAAGGTTTTCTAAAAGGACCCAGAGGCAGGTACATCATATCGTTGTATACTTCAATCAAGATTGTATTGTAAGACAATGGTGTGATCACCATGGAATCAGACATCTAAACTTCCCTGTGTGCATGGGGGAAGGGGGGAAGCATTGATGTGAGGTTGAGAAATGGACAAGGAGATGGATAAGGGAAAGAAGAAGGAGGCCATGGACCCAATCATGATGGAAGAGGATCAGATAAAGTAGATAATGGCAAAATCTAGGAAGACACGCAGCGGAATACCCTACCAATATAAAATGAATAACAAGAAGAGAGCCATAGTCGACAGAGAGGGCTTCATGAGTGATGAAGAAGAGGTAGAGGATCTCTAGGATGTGGAGAAGATTGAGGAAATCTTGTGTGAAACATATGAAAGGAAAACAGGAGGTCCAGGGACAGGAACAAAAGGCATAACTCCAATCCAAATCACCGTAAGTGTGGAACCTACAACCCCATGTGCGACTAATACAGCAGAAAGAACACCAATGTTTAGACAACCGAATTTTAGTGGAAGAAGAACAACAGGACAAGGATCCAATCAAGGAAAATCAATTGGGGGAGCAAGTTCATGAAGTAACAGTCAATTATCTACACTGCACAGAGGCAGTAGTTCAACACAGTTCAAAATGGCCGGACATGATCCCACGATCAAATTACTAGAATTTTGGGGAGAGGCATCAGAGGACCCTAAATTTTTTTTATTCATTTGTGAGAAGACATGTGAAGCAAAACAGATCACAGATGATGATACAAAGCTCGCGCAGATAGCTATCACACTAAGAGACTGCGCTCTGGAATAGTACATAAGCCTGGATGTAAACAGTCTGTAGGAAGTACCAACAACTATCGCAGATGTGAAAAAACTATTGGTAAACGAATTTCAGAAGCCAAGCTCAGAAGACCAGTACATGAATGAAATGATTGAAATCAAGAAGAAACTAGGTGAGTCTATTTGGGATATTGATCAAAGATTCAAACATCTAAAAGGTAAGTTGAAATATGAAATTACTGACATGCAACATAGGCACTTATTTGTGAACTCATTGTTACCACACTTGAAGTATTCATTAAGACAACAGAAGTTCCAAACTTAGGAAGAGGCTCTGTAGGCAACCTTGCAATTGGAATAGAACCGATATCAACAGATAGATCCAATAATAGAGGATTTGAAGGAGGATTTGAAGAATCTAACATTTCAACTTAACCAGAATAAGGAAAAATAGAAAAGAGAAGTTGTTTGGTGTATGTTATGTAGGACAGAAGGACACCATAATAAAGAATGTCCAAATTTTGTGCAGTACATGGCAACAGGGGTGCCAAACCCCTTGCCAATAGGAGCATCATGGTGCAAGATTTGTAAGACGCATGGACATGATCCATATCATTGTCTGATGATGCAAAAGTATAAGACAATACCAAAAACTTCATATTGCAATTGTCGTAAATTAGTGGGTCATGATGATAAGAATTGTAGAACGATGGAGTCAATGAGAGAAAGAGCTTCAAACACTTATAGGATGCAAGCAAAAATGATGACAGGACAAGCTGCACCTCAGTTCAGCCAAGTACCACCACCAGACAACAATGTACATCTACAGTGCAACAATGTGCATCCGCAGTGCAACAATGCGCAACCGCGTTACAATAATGCACAACCACATTATAACCACGCGTAGTATAACCAGGTGCCCCAGTACAACGCATTGCGAGGAGATCGAGGTGGATACAAATGTGGAGGACAAGGTAGAGGAGGATTTGGATAAGGCAAAGGACCGATAGTGTGCCACAATTTCCATCAACTAGGACAATATGCAAGGGATTGTCCACTTGCACCAGCGACATGTATGTAATGTCGTGCAACAGACCATGACACAAAAGACTGCCCAACACTCTTGGGAAAGATCCAGAAAAAAAGGAACCAGAACAACCATAATGTCCAGTGGATTTCTGCAGACGCCAGGGATAATGGGAGAAACATCAATATAATCACTTGAGGAGGAGCTAAGACAGGAGCTGATGCAGCAAAACAAGATCTAGTTCAACACCAATGGGTTAAGAAGAATATTGAGCCATGGAAGCAGTTTGACGCGTGGAAAGAAAAGGAAACATTTAAGGAGGCTAAACATGAGTTTCTCAAGCAGAACAATGTGTTTACATCATTTGCACAACAAAATCAGAACCCACCAATGTATGAGATGCCATATTCAATGGACCATACCAATAAAGGACAACATTTAGAGCAAGTAAGTACCATAAAGACTTTTTCTGCAATCATGTGTTAAGTTATTGAATGATCCATCATCTGTTAAGGTTTTACAAAATCTGCTAGAGAGATGTAACACAGAGGTAGAAGGGAAGTTAGAGCAGAAAACGATAAATCATCTCCATATAAGAAGAAGCTCGAGTAGAGAATTCAGACTGAATGCTAACATTGGGAATTTCAACATGGGAGATATTATACTGGATTTAGGCTCTGAAGTAAATGTCTTGCCTAAGAATACATGGCAGTGTATGGGAGAACCCGCACTAGGTTATTCACCTGTCTAGTTGAAACTAGCAAATCAACACATAGTGTTACCAATTGGAAGGCTGAAAGGTGTGACAATGGATTTGAATGGATTGCGCACTATGGCAAATTTTGAAGTGATAGAGATATTAGATGGCATAACACCTTACCCAACATTACTTGGATTGGACTGGGCATTCGATAACCAGGCTATAATCAAACTGAAGACAAGAAAAATGACTTTTAAATCAGGTGAATATAGAGTCATTGCACCATCAAATCCTTCAGAAGGAGAAAGGCTCATAGAGGCAACTTGTTTGGATCTAGAAGAAATAAACCAGTTGTACAAAACCACCGTGCGAGAAGAGGATTATGTCAACCCAACTGTAGATGGGGTACTCAGCTGGAGAAGCATTACATCATGTTCTTCTGACTCAGACACATGTTTGGAGAATTGGCAACAACGATTACATGAAGTCTCCATAAGGAGGTGCACAAGAATAGACCGCATAGTAAGATGGGTTGGTACAGAGATAAGGGAACCTCGCAGTTTTCATGGTCTAAACAACTTAGAGGAATTCTTCACAAAATATGAAGAGGAAGTGTTATAAAATCATAGGATCTTACCCCTATATATTTCACTCAAGGAAACACCTGCAAGATGGTGGGGTGTGCACAAAGAAACAATTTAGGACTAGTATCAGTGTAAATGACTATTGCGCATTAGATTTGGCGCAGAACAGGGGAGAAATACAGTGCATAAGTATGATGGGAAAGGAACACCAGTGGAACACTTGGAAAGGTGCAGAACACAATGGAGGATGGCACTGTCAGAAGAATGGACTCATCACTTTATTCATACATTGTAAGGGATCCCACAGAACTGGTACATAGACCAGGAGATGTGCATATGCACTACAAAATTGAGAGGATTACAATAGAATTTCGTAGTAACCTTCTCATTCGAGCATGAGGACCCCAAAATTGATTCAGCGCTGAAGCTGATAAGGGGAGTGATATTTTTTGATGAACCAAAGGTTGAAATCATGACAAAATATCAACAACAGAACAGACGGGCAGTCAAAGAGTTACTCTCATGTTATCATGTTGAAGAGGAAGCACCAGATGAAGATGATCCACGCAACATTCAGATCATAAAGATTGAAGGAGAGAGCGAGGTGGAAGGTCCATCTCTGGAGTCAGAGGCATTTGTTGCACCAATCAAAGTGAAGAAAGTCAACATTGGGACGAATGACAATCCTAAAATGGCAAGTATTGGAGACTATTGAGATGAGAAAACATTAGAAAGAATAACAGAGTTACTGCACGAATACAGTGACCTGTTTCCAACAACCTTTACAAAGATGAAAGGCATAGCAAGGGATTTAGGTGAGATGAAGATACCCCCCAAACCTGAGGCTAGACCTGTTAGACAGAGACCTTACAAACTGAATTCAGTGTTTAAGCAGAAAGTGAAAGCAGAAATTGACCGAATGTTGGAAGCTGGCATTATAGAACTAGTAGAGGAATCTGAATGGATCAGTCCCATGGTAGTCCAGGAAAACAAGCAAGGGAGGATAAGGATTTGTGTAGATTTGAGGAAACTCAAAGATGCTTGCTTATATGACCCTTTTCCTACCCCTTTCACATATGAGGTCTTAGAAAATGTGGGAGGCTAGGAAGCATATTCATTCACAAATGAATTCTCACGATACCATCAGATTAAAATAAATCTAGAGGACATGTATAAGACTACTTTGCTACGAAATGGGGATCCTACCAATATACAATCATGCCCTTTGGACTACCAGCTATCTTTTCAAGGGTAGTCATAGTTGATTTTAAGGAATTCATACATCAGTTTCTAGAAGTATATCTGGATGACTGGATTGTGTATAATCTTTTGAAGGACCATGTAGAAGTGTTAAAACTAATGTTGGAACGATGCAGGCAATGTCAGATATCATCAAACATCAAGAAATGCATTTTTGGTACACCTTTTGGGATATTGTTGGGGCATATAGTGTGTAAACAGGGTTTACCGGTTGACCCTACTAAGATTGCAGTCATTGTGAATTTACCACCACCAAAGTCAGTGTGTCAGTTAAGAGCAACACTGGGACATACAGGCTATTATAGGAAATTTATAAAGGAGTATGTGCAGATTACTGCACCAATGGAAAAACTGTTAAAGAATGACACCAGATTTCAGTGGAATGAGGATTGTCAGCAATGATTCGACACTCTAAAGGAAAAGATGGTGACACGCCTATATTAGTACTTCTAGATTGGGAAAAGACATTTCATGTGCACATAGATGCATCAGCCATAGCACTTGGAGCAATTATGGCACAGCCAGGAGCAAGGGACTTAGACCATCCTATAGCCTTTACAAGTAGAAAGTTGTTAGAATATGAACATAATTACAACACCACAGAAATAGAAGGCCTAGCCATGGTATATGCACTTCAGAAATTCGGGCATTATTTACTGGGTAAACACTTTAAAATGTTCATAGATCATTTTGCCCTCAAATATCTAGTCAACAAGGTAGTGTTGGGGGCGAGTATTTGTAGATGGTTGTTATTATTCCAAGAATTTGATTTTGAAGTGATAGTCAAACCAGGGAAGTTGAATGCAAGACCTAATCACCTATCAAGGTTAACCAATGGAGAAGAACCTGCTAACTTGGAAGACAACTTTCCTGATGCACAATTATTTTCAGTAGAGGTAGCTCATGAATACTACACTGATATTATTAAATACTTAAGTACATGAGTTGCACAACAGGACTTTAGCACTGCATAGAAGAAAAAATTGGTAGTCAGAGTTGTAAACTATCAACTCATTATAGGTCATTTATACAAGATGGGCGCAAATAACATTTTGAGAAGGTATGTATTGGAACATGAACGACCCAGAATTTTAGTAGAAGCTCATGAAGGTATAGCTAGAGGACACTATGCAGGCAAAGCTACTGCACAGAAGGTATTGCGCGCAGAATTATGGTGGCCAATAATTCATAAAATCCCAAGGAATATTATCAGAACTGTGATGTTTGTCAGAGGGTTGGCAAACCCAAGATAAGGGATGAGATGCCCCTAAGACCACAAGTAACTATGCAGGTATTTGACAAATGGGAAATATAATTTGTTGGACCTATTAATCCACCAGCAAAAAGGTCAGGAGCAAGATATATCATTATTGTGACCAAATACTTAACAAGATGGGCAGAAGCAACAATAGTCAAAGATTGTAGCACATAGACAACAACACACTTCTTATTTGAGCATGTGATCACCAGATTTGGATGTCCCTGGATTTTGACGAGTGACTGAGGTACTCACTTTATTAATAATACCATCAGGGCTATGACTGAGGAGTTTGAAGTCTATCACCAAAAAAGTACACCATATCATCCTCAGGCAAATGGGACAGTAGAAGCTTTCAATAACATTTTGGAAAATGCTTTGACTAAGATCTGCAATGTTAACAGGGATGATTGAGACTTGAAAATGCCAGCAGTATTGTGGGAATACAAGACCGCATGCAATAAATTGACAAGACAGACACCATTCAGATTGGTGTATGGACAGGAAGCAGTGGTGCCATTAGAATTTTTGGTACGCAGTCTGCGTGCAGCAACAATTACCAACATGATAGAAAGAGGCACAATATAGGAGAGGTTAAGTCAATTAATGGAAATGGAAGAGGATAGGATTCTGGAAGGATTTCACCAGGAAGTACAGAAAGCAAGGGACAAATCCTAGCATGACAAACATATTAAAAAGAAAAGCTTTAAGTAGGGAGACCTAGTTCTTCTCTATGACAACACATTTTTGCAACACTCTAGTAAGTTTAGAATGCATTGGCTAAGTCCATATGAAGTAAAAACTATCACAGATGGGGGATCTGTGCAACTAAAGAACTTGGGAGTAACATAACTGAAAGGAATGATCAACGGTATTCGACTGAAATTGTACAGGGACAGTCGACCTACTAACTCTTAAAAGTTACAGTGCAGTAATAAAGTCATGTATATGGTGTACTATAATAGATATTAGGAAAGAAAACTGATAAAAAGAAATTGAAAGGGGGGAAATAAGAAAAAGGAATACAAATATAGAAAAAGGAAGAAAAGCACAAAAAGAGGCAAAAGTTGATTGAACAACAGAAAAGTGGGAAAAAAAGTCGCGTGCAACAATTATAGCGACAACATAGAAAGATAGTGTGCATGAAAAATTGGACTCGGCGCAAATGCACGGAAAAAGTGAAAAACAATTACGACCGGGTCTATAAAGTGCAAAAAGCACACATTAGTTCGACACTTAGTGATTTTTTAGCACAAAGCAAGATATAAGTGCGTGCCCTAGATATAATTGTGCGAAGAAAATAGCGAGAGTTCGAATCGGATAAAAGATGACACCACTAAAGTTTGGTGCTCCAAGCCAGTATATATGGGTTACCCAACAGGACCAAAGGAGGAAGGAAAGGACGAGCGAGCCTGAGAACGTGGTCGAGCTCAAAGATGTCACCACTTTCGAGACATAGTCAATCAGCCCCACACAGGTTGAGGAGGAAACATCGACAACGGTACACGGGGAAGTAGGGTAGAGTTTCGGGACCCAAAATGATATTCCAAACCCTAATCTCGAAACAGCCACTAAATTTGATGAAATGAAGGGTCAGGAACAGGGCCGCGACAAAGAAGAGGTCTCGGTCGAGGACATTACCAATTAGCCGGACTCTGAAGGGGAAGAGGATGACGCATAAACAACAGAGGCATGCCCATCTACTGTCAAGCAGAAAAGAAAGGTGCAAGACGCCACGGACATTACACTTCCATACCTCCCAGACGCAGTGGTCATTATGGACAACATGCTCGGAAAAGTACCAAAACTTAGGTACTTGAACCACGACATACGCGATGTGACCAAATTCCCAGATTTGGCTGAGGAATCCTATCTAGCAAATGCATGGAAAATTGGACCCCTAGGAAAACTAATAATGGAGCCTGCGCAGTGGATAACAGGGTTGTACAACTTCGGGATAATGAACCTCCTAGACATACCGCACTTAGTGCAAGGTAAAAATATTGGGATTTGCGTCAAACAATTGTTAGCCTGAGTACATGGCGGAATCCTTTGGATGGATAGGTCGATACAACTTGACATGGCATTGATCGCCAAGATTACAGGATTACCTACAGTAGGCACACAACTAGAGGAGTACTTGGACAACAAGGCACGCGAGAAGGAGATCATTGAGCTGGTAAAAGCACAATTCGACACCAGCAGGGGAAACATGGGCATTGTGCCCATAGATATTGTTAGTCCCTAAAGTTGCACTCGACTGGTAAGGGCAAGCTAGGGCATCATTGATTTTATTGCAAAATATTTTTGAGGGTTTTATGATTTGGTTTTGGTATAGTGGTTGAAAACTGGGTCAAGTTTACAACATGGCATGAAAATCAAGATTAAAACATTGCATATCCAATTAGYTGAATAATAGGTAGGTACATAGATGGAGTAAACCAATTCAAGAAAAAGGAAAGTGAAATCTTCAATTTGTCAATTTCACAAAGTTTAGTTTCAATATATTATAAAGAAACAGGGGTATCAGCTTGAAATCATTACTTGAAAGATTATCTCTACAGCAAAATCTTCACTGTATAAATTAACATTCAAGAACCAAAAGCATCGCAATTTGAATAATAAATTCAAGCATGAAAAATGAAATAACAGAGTAGAAAAAAGAAGGCCTAACCATCCATATGCCTTTGCTATTAAGTGTCAATTGAACATACATGCCTTTTACAATAATCTCCACAAAAAGTTTCTATAGATCTCCAAATTTTCGACCTCCATATAGTCTGTCTTCTATTTAATCTATCTATAAAACTTCCAGATCCTATTATCTAGAACAGCTTTAAATGACTAGAATAAAAAAGTATCCAGATCCTAAATTATTTCACTCAAAATGAGCTTCTACCTCCAAAATAGTCCACAGCTCAACAACTTGATATAACAAACATTGCCAGCATTACATTTGACTCTACAAAATAGGCATTTTGTTTGACTCTGTAAAGCAGATCGAATTATTAGCATCTCCTTGATCAAAACGAGTAATTATTTGCCATATCTCTTGGAGAACCTTTAAACAAAATTGTAACCAATCTTCATGTTACCTTTAGGATAAAATCGCTGCAGTGGCTTTGGCGTTTTTCTGCTTGAGCTTCATGGTTAACACAACATTGTGCCAGTAAAGTCTGAAATTGATTTCCCTGAGTTCCTTAAGCAATGCCCTTTGCTCCTTCTTCTTCTTTTTAAGACTTTGAATTCCTTCTTGCTGGTGAGCATTCCACTGTTCTATCTGCATCTTTTCCTTCTTTAATTGCTTTATGGTTTTCTGAAATTTTTTAATCTTTTCCTTATCAGTTCTTATCTCGACCCTGAATCCTGAACAATCTTCAGAGGGTGCAATTTCATTCAGATTTAAAGTAACACTGGGTTCTTTGGCTTTAACCTGGTATTTTGAGATTAATTCTGAGCCATGTTCTTCTTCAGAACTTGATGAATCCATAGCTCCAGGTACATCTGGTAAGTAATCTGAGTCTTCCAAGTAATCCTGTTTTTCTTTAGGGAATTCACTGATGCCTTTAGCCATCTCTTTAGCCTTAACTAATCTAGTTGAAGCTCTCGTTACAAGGCATGTAGGTGGTGTAAGTTTTCCCTTTCCTTTGCTGATGGATTTCTTGGGAAATGGAGTCTTTTTTGCTCTTTTCCTAGTGCTTGTTTCAACATCCTCAGAATCATCTTCTATGATTATGGTGTTTTCTTCTTTAATTGTCGGATTGAACATTGCCTTTGAGTTCAACCTATACTTATTAGTATCCCTGGTTGAATTTCTCCGAGGTTTTTGTGATATCCACGCACCTTTATTCCTTTTTTCTTTGATTGCAACGTTCCTTTTGCTAGTCGATGGCATTTCAGACTTGACTGTAGTTTGAGCAATGAGATCATTATCTGACTCTGTCTCTCCTTTGACATCTTCCTCAGGAAGCATTTCAATTTCGGGCTCCCATCTAGGTCTCTTACTTCTGCTCTTCTTAGTTACCTTGATATCAGAACATTCATCTTTCACAGGGTTTTCATCAGAAATATCTTGACTTTGTTTAACAGTTTTCCTCCCTCTGCCCTTTTTCGGCTTATTGGATTGAGTGATAGGTTTTAAGGATTCTGTGAGCCAATTCCAGGGCTTCTATAATTCGTTCAGGGCAGACATGACTAGGGTTTTAATCAGGACTTGATGGAACAAACTGCCTTTGGCATTAGTGGAAATCGACTGCACTTTCTTGGACATTTTTGTCAAACTTTTAAGCAGGAAATAAGGAAGATTTAAAGGGTAGTCACCGTTTAGATGCATCAGTATTATGATATGGTAGATGTAGACCAAAGAAAACCTCCCTTCGTAGGTGATGTATCTGTGAATCACCACCAGAGCAGTGTGCCATTCGGGTCGAACCCAGCTGCGAGGTATTCCCCTTCTCCAATCTGGATTCTGCTTATCTGGAAGGAGGAATTGATTTACAAATTCGGTAACCACGTGTTCCTTCTTCCACCATCTTTCCCCTCCAACCACGAGCCTGCAAGCCTTGGCTATAGTTTGCTCTGTCACCAGCATCAACATTTTACTGATTTCAACCTCGTTACCATCGAAGTTCAAAGCAAATTACATTGAAACCTGCTCGTCATAACCTTGAAATGTGGTGAGGAACTCAAACCACCTGGCGTCTCTGAATCTTTGGGCCATCTGAGGGTAGGCTTCAAAAAGTTCGGCACCTTCTGGTTCGATTTTGGCAACTTGTCCGCTCCTCTTTGGCGCCATTAAACTCAATTCTGCAACCGTCGTCCTCAGGTTCCAAATTTAATACCTGCAATTGTTGGTATACTTTGTTGCTTTGAATGAATACTTGTATTTCTCCCTGCAAGGCTGAATTAAACCAACTCGAACCGATCACATATAATAATCATTAAACAACAGGTGATTTTGAAATGAACCCTGCGCGCGTGCATAGCAATTATGTTCTGAACTTGTTGGATTTAGAAATGATTACCAAACTTTCGTGGGAACACACGAACTCTTAACTCATGAATCTTGTTATCATAACTAAATCGGGATAGCAAGTGCAAGTCATGGCATGATTATTTGGCGCTACGGGAATAGGCTTATTCCCGTAGCGCATTTGACAACTTGAAATTTGAAAATTCCAATGACATAAAAGGAGACACTTCCAGTTTAAACAATGTTTTTCATAATCAAAACTTAAATAAATCATCAAAGATTATAATGCAAACCATGAAACATCCAAAATCTAAAAATTGAAAACAACTGAAAGCGAAAAATGAGGGATGGGTAAGGAGGATTTAGGACAAGGGTTTCTCACTAAACCAAGACAAAATTAGAGACTAACAGATATCAATGACAATGTGACAAGGTTTGCCAACAAGCCCATGGCTTGCAAGTTGTTGAGGAAGCGTAGGAAAGAAGAGGCTCCAACAGGAGTCATCGCAGTAGTCGCGTAGTGCGCGAAGGGAGTAATGTTCAGTTGGGCGACATACCTCCCGAACCAGTTTTTGATTCACTGCAGAGATGTGCAGGATAATGGAACTGAGTTCCATTATTCTTGGCTCATCATTCTTATAGATTTGGAAGGATGGCAGGAGCCAAAGTTTTCAGCCTTTCTAGATAGGAAAGGAAAGTGTTATGTGGCCAGATATGAGTCCCTCTAGTAAGCCAAGGACAACAAAAATCAACAAGCAAATAACACAGTATTTGTGATACTGCTAGAGGATATACAACAACACACATCCAATGTGTGGCGCATTCTTGTGGAGGTGGTCATGGAAATTGAAGGGATAGCCAGGTTTAAGGCATCCATGCACCACATGTGGATCTAGGCTACAAGGGATCCAAAGAAGGCATGGCTGGAGATGTAATACTACGTCACAAGGGAAGAAATTGACTATAGAATCAAAGATTGGCCAACGTAGTGGAAGATGTCAGTAGCAAAACCAACAACAAAGCCAGTCGCAACACGATCCACCAAGCCCAAGGGGCAGGCTGAAGCAGGTCCCTCGGTAAAAACAAACAACCCAGCTGATAACACTAGGAAGGCTGTGACGCGGAATCAAGCGTCGGGAAGTAGCGCAATGCCAAAAAGACCAAGGAGGACAACAACATTGACTAGGACAAATAGTCATCATGATGGCAGAAAGGGAGACACATCACAGGCTAGCGAGGAAAGGATACAGGTGACAACGAGTGAGGCGTAGCCCTCATAGTAAAAAACGAAGACAACGAGTGGGGCGTAGCCCTCATAGTAAAAAATGAAGACAACGCATGTAGAAGAGATGCGCAAAAAGAGGAAGTATACCACAGAAGACCCAGTCATCACCTTGACAGAGGATGATGCTGAGTTCAACCCATACAAGGTCCAGGACAGGGGGGAAGAGGTGGTTCGTGTTGCAGAGGCACAAAGAGAAGAGATCATGGCTAAACCCATAGAAGTCCATGAAACTCTACAACAATTAAAGATTCATGCAGTACCACAGGCCACAACACAACAACATAAAAAGACACATTGACCCCCTGTGCAGAAAGAAGGAGAGGAGACAATTCATCTAGTAGTATAAGGCAAGGATACATTCACAATCACACGATAAATGGTCAGAATGGATCAAGAGACTACGCAAAAACCCATGAGGGAAATTGACCAATTTGAGTTAGTCATGGAGCAGATACCCACCAAGGCACTGTATGGAGTCTGGGCTAGTATAATGCAAGAAGTACAATCCAAAGCCTGCGTGGATGCCACTAACTTGGAGGTGGGTAAGGGAGTCGTATAAATGTTATAAATCACCTATGACCAATTGACCTCAGAGAAAGAGGAGGAGAAAGAACGCGTTGAGAAGCTAGAGCAGGGGCTAACAACGGTATATGACTGCATCCCAGATAACGCACAAGCACTAGAGAGGAGTGCAGAAGAAAAGATAAAAATCATTTCAGAGACGATCGAGGGATATAGGCAGGAAATCGAGGAGCTAAAAGAAAGACTTAATCCTACGACTCCTCCCGAGGTTCGAGAATAGAGAGAACAACAATCCGCACTCCAAATAGCGGAGATGGCAAAGGAAGAAAGGGAAGTCGTAGAACTGTTCGGAAAAATTGCACAGATTTGGACCATTTTGGAAGAGGATGAAAAGGTCCAACACTAGGATCAACAAGAGGAGAAAATAAGCACAGCCATACAAAAGTTAAAGCAAAGGCAAAAAACCATGAGCATTACGGAGCGCTTGAAGGGCACCCAGGAAATGAAGACTCTGCAGACAAAGTTAAAGACAACGCAGTTGAATAAGCAAGAAAGACAAGCCCAATTGGAGCCCCTCCAAGAACAAGCAGCAGAGATGATTGCGCAACTGGAGGAAGAGAAGACAAGCATGGCACATGCACATTCAGAGAGCGCAACATTACTACAGGAATAGATAACAATGCAGATATTCGAGGCGCTAACAGACAAAGTTGCGCAGGTGAAGGAAAAAGGAAAATAATTAGCAGAGAAGTTCCACAGCTTGGAAAAGGTTGTACAGAGAACGTGCACTACCTGAGTGGCTCGGGATGAGCCACATGTCAGTGTTGGGGGCCTATTGGGCGTAGGCCTATTTTGGTAATAAAGGTTATTTTGGGTGAAGACCTATTTTTGGGAGAGAGATCTGTTTTGGAGAAAGACCTATTTTTTGAAAGAAAGACCTAATTTTGTAGCGCGTGCAACATGTGGCAAGAAAACAACATGTGGAAAAAGAAGGAAAAATAACATGCAGAAAGAAAAACAACATGCAAAAGGAAAAACAACATGCAAAAGGAAAAGCAACATGGCACCCAGGCAGACAAGCCTAACCGTGATAGGGTTAGGGTTTTTGACAAAGATGTAACAACTATAAGCCTGTAAAGAAGTATAAATAAGGACCCAGGAGGTCTAGAAGAAAAAGAGGAGAAGAGATGTCAGTTAAGTATTAAGAGTTGATTGGTTGGAAAACTATTGATTGTAATAAGTCTTGTAGAAGAGTCGAATAAGTTAGTCTCCGAGGGATAGGTCATAGGCTGAGGAGCCTGGTGTGATCTAGTCAGCCTCATAGAGGGTTCCTACCCTCATTTTGATTGTATTACTGAAGATGGAATGCGTGCAGTGCAAGTTTTTGCAGCAAAATAAATAAAAGAGTAGAGAAGCCAGATCTTCGTGGACATAGCCCCAGAAGGGGGGTGAACCACGATAAACCTTGTGTTTTGTGTGATTGTTAATGAATGCTTTACTTTTATGTTGATCGTTAAGAATGAATTATTAAAGTAGCTATATCAACATGCATGCATAGGTTTAAAGATGAGTAAATCATAGAAGTAGATGAATGATTAACAAGTATAATGCATAAGGAAGAAAGAATCCACCCACAATCCCCACTCATTCCTAGACTGCAAACACCTGAGTATTGTAGTCCCCCATAAAATCTATCTCGGGTGAGACTACGCTGTGCATCTTGTGCGTAGTGTTGCCTTTTGGTTTACCAAGAGGGCCAATAGTTTTGAGGGTTTTTTTGGAAACTTGTTTGAGATCATAACCCGGGTCAGCCCAAGAGGAAGCTACCCAACATGCATTAAGGTTAAAAGGGGGAGATGAGAACACTACACTCTTTCATGGGTATGCACATGCCAAAAAGGTACAAAACACAATCTGGGAGGTGATTGATAAAATGGTTCAATGCATTTAGGGTTTGAGGGAATTACTAAAGTGGTGGCACATCACTTCAAAATCATTTATGAGGATCCATAGAATAACAACATTCTTGAAATTTGACAAACTATCTCTATTTTTAATAGATTTGTCACAAATGATTAGAATGATTCTCTTGTGGCCCTCGTAAATGATGAAGAACTTAAGGAGACTCTAGAGTCATTCCAAAGCAATAATTCTCTGGACCCTATTGAATGGCCCATTGAATTCTTCAAGGGTTTTTATGATGTGATTGGGGTAGAGATTTTAATGGCAATGGAAGAGTCTGGATCCTTGGGGAAGATCTATCACCCTCTCAACTCCACTTTCATTACCACCATTTCTTAAACTAACAACCCTCTCTCTTATGACTCCTTCATACCCGTATCCTTATGTAACTATGTTTACAAAATCATAGCAAAGGTCATTTCTAGAAGGCCAAAACCCATCCTTTCCAATATTATATTAGAGGAACATTTTGACTTCATGGTAGGAGATATATATTTGGTGTAGTAGGCATAGTCCAATAAGTCCTTCATACTATTAAAAAGATGAAGCATTTGCTTTCTTTCCTTTATCACACAATTAGATCTCTCAAAAGCATATGACATAGTGGACTAGCCTTTTTTTAATCTTTTAATGCTCCATATGGGGTTCAACAACCATATTGTCAATTGGATAACTTCTTCCACTAATAAAAAGAGGAGAGGTGACAAAGGGTATCTTTGCCTCAACCCTCATTAACATTGGAAGAAAGGGGTAGGGATATGCAAGATTCTCAAAAGTCTAAGGAACGAAGGAAAATTAAAGGTTGTGCAGGTTGTTAAAGACCAGAACACTACTCACTCACTTTTTGTTGATGATATACGTTTTGTTTGGAAATGGTATAGTTAGGTAAGAAAAGGCAATAGGATATGCTCTTCAATAGTATCACACAACTTTAGGGATGCAAGTCAACCTCCAAAAATTGACTTTAACTCTTCACCGGGTTAATGAACCCACTCTTGTGAGAATTAATGCACTTATTCCCTTCCAAGTTAAATGATTTTAGGAGAATATGAAGTATCCAAGGTTCCATCTCAAGGCAAACAACTATTCCTACAAGCACTGGCTATGGCTCTATGATAAGACAGAGAAGAGGATAAACTTGTGGTGTAACATGTGGATTTTCATAGGTGGCATAGTGACTCTTCTTAAAAGTGTGATCAAGGTCATCCTTGTGTTTTGGATGTTATTAGCATACATCCCCAAATGTATACAAAATAAAGGTAGAAAACTTTGCTTTAGGTATTCATGGGCAAGAAAGAGAAACCAAAGGGGCATTTCCCTTGTTAAGTGGCAAACCTTATCAAAACCCAAGAAATAGGGAGGTTGGGGTTTAAACATTTTACCTTTATTTTCCAAGGACATGACAACAAAAGGAATGTGGAGAGTCCTCTCTACTGAATGTTTGTGGCATTGGGTGATTAAAAGGAAGTATATTGAGCCACTAAACCTAGAGGAATGGATTTGGTGCCTAGGGAAATAAGTTTTGAGAATATTTGTAGTGTGGAAAGCCTTGTTGGAAGCCTTTCCCATCATCGACGATGAATTTTATTGGTTATTAGGCAATGGTCTCCAAGTTTATATAGGTATTGATACATAGATATAAGGTCTTCGAGTTCCAAGATTATCTCAAAATTTGTTGGACTATTTTCATTCTTTGAACTCAAATTTTTTTGTTGATATTTATGATAGACCCAGAGACAATTAGTTGTCCTTAGTTTGTAACAAGGTTGAAAAATTAGGGATTAACAATGACCTTGTTGATGAATGAAATCAATAGCTGGTGCACTTCAATTGAATTCATTAGATTTTTATATCAACTAGATAGTCTAGTCTAGGTTGGAAACAAAACTAGAGGGGTCTACAAAGTGAAACTAGGGTATCAAGCATCTATCTAGCCCATAAAGGAAGGCAAGCCTTGGGATTGGCACCTCATATGAAAATTTCAATCACCTTTGAAAATCATAATATTCTCATGGCTAGTACTTTAAAAAATAAAATTATGACTCGGAACATCTTACAAAAAGAATTTGGCAAGGACTTGGGAGGCGCTCTCTATGAAAAGAGAACTTGGAAAATATTCATCATATTTTTGTGCATTGACATTTCAAAAAATAGGTTTGGAGCACCGCAAATAATATTTTTGGAGGAGAAGGGAGGTGGGAGGGAGAATCAATTATGAAGTAAGGGAGGAACACCAATCCCTCCCATGTTTTGTCACGTGGGTAGTGCAACTAACCATAAATGAAGCATTATTCTAGGGGGCATAAATTCTCCTATCAAGACCTATTAAAAGATGAAAGGAGCTTACCTAAGCTATGAAAATCCAAAGAAGAAGAAGAAAAGAGTAGTGGAGGACCCAAGGACAGATACTTCAAGGGCCTATGGGTATTTTGACGGAGTAGCAACAAAATCCTCGAACACATGTGGAGTAGGAGGTATCCTTTTTTTCTTTTTGATTTCCACCAAATTAGGTTTGAATGTGATTAGGGAATGGGACCAAAAATTATGCGGAGGTCAAAGTGGTCTCCATCTTGATGGCCATTGTATTATAGAAAGGAATAAGGGATCTTAACATCTAAGGGGACTCAATGTTAGTGGTGGAGTGGATGAGAAGTTCAAGAAGACAAAGGAGTATTGACTTGTTTGGAAGCCTTTTGATGTGGGAATTCCTAATGATGTGGGAAATCCCACTCATGAGCATAGTTCAACATTACGAGGTGCGGAATAAGAATCTCTAACTGAATTTTATTAAGCCAAATACTAGCCTATATAGCTTTACATAAAGAAACTACCTCAACAAACTAAAATGTAAATTCTCCACTAGATCCTAAGAATTAACAATTAAGCACAATAATAGAGATAGTTAAAGATATGGTCTCAACTACTCCATGAGAATAGGAAACCAAGAGAGCCACGTAAATAATGATCTTAATAATAATCCCCTAGGTGTACACACAACCTAATCAATCATATGCTTTAAAACTACAATCCCTATCACCTTCAATATGAGTAAGACCTCAAATATCATTTTATCAAGCTCCATTTTCAACACATCCATAAGAAGCATAACCGAGAGGTGAACTTTTTGTCAAAACATGGACACATTAGAGATATAGGCTCTCTCTATATGTGAGTTTTTCAAGATGGGGATGAGAAGATCCTCCCACCTCTCGTGATTGTTCTTTGAGGTTGTTGTGGATGAGTTTGTTTAGAATGTTCATTTTCTTTATGATTCCTTATTATTTCTAAAACTTTGTTAGATAAGTATGTAGTTTGATGTTGATATTCTTAGTGGGTAAGTGACATGGTTATTTTTAAACATAGTTTTATGGTTTGTTAAACACTTGGATGTAATTCTTTTATTTTAAATAACGTTTAAAAAAAAATTAAAGCATAATAATATATTAAAAAATAATAATTTACAAATTTGTTGTTAATTGAATTTAGTTTTAGCATGTCTCCAACCAAGTTAAATCCAATGTATAATAATAACAATAATTTATTTTTAAGGTTATGGTATACTAAATTGGTGTATGAGACCACTTGTTTGTGGGATAAGGAACTCCCTCCACACGATGTTTTGATTGAGAAAGTTTAGAGATGTAGAAGAGGAAGAAGAAGAAATTTTAACGTCCACGAGGCTAACAATATCCTATGGGACAGACCGCCTCACACACTTTATGCATTTCAACCCTTTTCCTGTTCAACTTGATGATGAACTCCCCCAATTTCTCCATCGTCCCCTCGTTGAATAAATTATCCCAAGAGCTAGTTGTCAAGATACTTACATAGTTGTCCCTACTATCTTTGAAGGCTTCACACTCTAAAATGAAATGTTTTTTTGTTTCCACTTTTCTGGAGGCGCAAAACATACACACCCTTTCTTCCCAAGCTTCCTTTGGTCTTTTCCAGCACCCCGTTTCACAACTGAGTTGATGGGAATTGGTTCTTAATTTAGCAATAATCATTTTGGCTCTCCAAGATATATTGGCCTCTATGTACGCTTTTTGATGATGATTGTAAGTGGGGTTAAACTCTTCAATACAATACTCTTTCTTTCTCCCTATTTATCCCAAGTTCGCTTGTGGAACCTATCGATAACAAAAGCCTTTATCTCTTCACTGTTCGTCGGGCACATGTTCAAGTAAATATCCCATTTACTAAGCCATTTACTATTTTTCGGCATCCACGTCTTCTTTATTTTGCACAATATGTCATTGAAGACGACCTTAGGCCAACGACTGTCTTCCATTTGCTCAATTTTTTGTAGATATCTTATGAGTCACACCATAGCAATTGCTTCAATAGGAGCAACCCCCATTTCACTCAACATGATATCATAAGGGATTGGACTTTTAATTTTCAACTTGCTTGTATTCAAGCGTTTTTGAATCTTCTCAAATTGCTTCCACTGCAAGTCAGATGTACTGTCTCACACTTCACAACCATGGAGAACCACCGGGATCACTAAAATCACAAAGAGAGATTGTGTAGTCTTCCAATCCCATAACTCTACCTCTCTGCACTTATTTTGGAAAGCATAGAACGCTTTCCAACCTCCCAAAGTTATTTTCTTTATGCAACCTTCCCAACTAAGATTTTTGTTGAAGTCAATTCCGAGGTATTTGTAATCTAGCACTTCTTCAAGGGTGTTGCCTTCAAAGTAGAACTTATGTTGATTATGTTTTCTTTTTCTAGAGAAAACTACCACTTTCGTCTTGCTAGTATTGACTTGCATCCCCACTGTTCTACAAAAGTGCTCAAGGGAAATTAAGTGTTCTTGCAACCCAAGAGCAGATTTAACAATCAAAACAAGGTCATCTACATATAAAAGAAGCCTTATCACAAACTCACCCAAAAGAGCACCATCATCATCCTATAGGTTTAACCACTCTTCAAGTTTGTCTATATATAAACCAAAAAGGGTAGGGTAAAATGGGTACCCTTGCTTGACCCCAATATCACTCCTAAAACTTTTGGAGATACTAGCTGACGTTCTGATTTTGACTTTAACCTCCTCATATAGCCTATGGACAACTGCTCTAAGATGCATAGGAACCCCAAGTTCCTCCATTCTATACCAAATATTATCTATAGGGACCGTGTCAAAAGCTTTTTTGAAATCAACAAAGAAACAAAAGGATTCCTCTTTTTTCTCCCACACTTTTTCATTGATGTGCCTTAAAGTTATACTGTGATCAATCATGGAGTGTTTAGGTATGAAACCTGCTTGCCCTTTAGCACACTTATCTCCCTCTTCGCCCCACTTGCTAATTCTATTTTCTAGCATACTTTCGAATAACTTTGCAAACAAGGGGTTTATCATTATGGTCCAATAGTTAGAGGGATTATTGACATCACCACTCTTGAAGAGCGTTGTTGCTAGGCTCATTGCCTAATCTGTAGAGAATCCCTGTTGAATGATGTTGTTGAAAATTTTCATAATGTGAGGTGCAAGAGTTTTTGAACCCCACTTTAGATATTTTACTTGGAGTTCAACTCAATTTTTTTCTTTTCCAACACCCAGCGTTTTAATACCCACCTCAATCTCTTACATGGTGAAGAACTTAGTAGTAATGTTGACCAAGGGGGGGGGTCAACCTTGGGATCTTGCTCATAAAGTTGCTTTGCATACTCGAACCATTGATAAGTTGTGATACTATTTTCAGTTTGTTTCTTTCTCGTTTGAAGTTCCTTCCAAAATAACTTGGGGTTATTTTTCCCCAGGAATATTAGTTCCTCCCTTGAGATCATGAAATCAACTTTTTTCTTTCTTATAATTTGGTTGTAGGATTTTAAGTTTTTTTCTTTCTGGCTTGACTCTTTCAAAGTTTTCCTTGCTATTTTTCATTCCTCATCAAATCGAGCATTAATCGGAAAGCAATTTGTTTCAAATTTCCCATTTTTTGCTCTTTTGCATTTTGTAAGTGCCCTTTGAATTAAATTTGTTAGATCAGGACTACGGAGGCCCTGGGATGAAATTTTCTCCTTGTTAAACAACCTCTCTAGCGCTATATTGAAGGTATTACAATTTTTTCGAGTCTAAATAATTATGCCCTTTGAAGGAGGTTGTTGAATGCACTGATTTTTTGTCCCACGCTGTTGTTGTTCAACCCAAGTGAAACTTAAATAGATCGATCTATGATCAAAATTCAACTCCCATAGTTGTTCACCAATCAAAACTTCCTCAATTTTCTCACACAAGCCATGCGAGCAAATTGCATACTCCACTACACTTGCGCCATTGTAAGTATTACAGGTGAACTTACCAGAATTCACCCATCTAGCCAACCCATTACAAATGACTAAGTCAAATGCGCCACATAGAGTAAGCAATTTCTCTTCAAAAAGGTTGCAACTTTTGGTGTCCTCTGAAACTCTTGTTCAATGATGATTGATTTCTTCTTTAAGCCAAATGGGATTGCAGTCTTCCTTACAACGAAGAATACTAGCTTGTACACTTACAATCCTAGCATTGAAATCACCCACTATAAGGACTTCACTTAGTTGAGAGTACGCCACAATATCGTTTTTTAAGGTTGCAAAGTGGTCTTTGTGGTCAAGCCCCCTACTTTTGCAAGTTTTTGAAACTTGTGGAGCAAAATAACATGCTGCAATTCTGATGATGTTTCCATTTTCTGAGATTTTAAACCAAATGAATTATTTATTTGAGTCTTCTCTTTCTAACTGAATGAGACAACCTTTTTTTTTCCTCACTAAGACCATGATACCCCCATGTCCTTTACCATTCTCAGATGTCTTGTTCCACACTACCATTTTCAAATACCCTTCAAACAGAGGTGTCTTGCACCCTTCATGCTCATGTGTTTCCAAGAGACAAATTATGTCTCTATCTTCTGCGATAGGCCTTAATCCATGTCCCCACCTCCAAGGATAACCTTTGCAGTTTCCAATAAACTATTTTTAAGGAAACCTAGGTAGCACCTGATTGCTATTTGTTTTGGCCTACAAGACTCAAAGTTGAGTCTTCACCCCTATTTGCCCATACTGACCTTGTTGCATAGTTTCCTGCCAACGAATTTGTTGTCGCTTCTTGGCTACCACCTTGCTGTCATGTTTTAGAATGAGGATCGAAGAAGGAAATAACAACTTTGCCTTTAAACATCCATGCCCCTTTGCCCTAACCTTTGACATCTCTTCCCGTCTTTCCTCTTACATGCCCTACCCCTCTCGATTTGAACTTGTAAGCTATTAAGAAGAAATACATGTTCTTCACCATTAGACGCACAAAAATAACTTCTTTCTAAAAACATAATTGACAACCCAAATCCCGACATGTGAACAGTTTTTGGAGGTGAGCTCTGGGCGGGAGAAAAATTTTAAAAACTACAACAATGGTGGACACTGCGGGGAGCCGAAGACTGGACTGGTTTCGAAAACTTCCCACCTTCTTACCTCTCGCCTTTCGTTTACCTCCTCCTACCCTAGGTTACAGGCATAAATGTTACTTATTCGGGATCTGTTCCATGCCACCTACCCTCATTTTCTAGAGCCTGTCGTCTGACTTCTCCTTGATGATACTATTAATAGAACCCGGTTCCTAGGCAACACTTCCTCCACTAAACCATTCGCTAATTGACTATACGACTGCCTCCCCTTCCAAAGAATATTCGGTGGAGCCCAGGTGTCGGATCTCGACAGTCATGCCGAGTCGGGATGACTTCTCTCGAGACGTCGACGCACTTATGAAGGTTACAAATGAGGTTATTTGGCAACAGACTGGCCTTTTCGACAATGTTGACTCCCTGGGGAATGGTACCCTATCTTCAAATTCTACAACGAGGGATTTGACATCCCATCGGCCTTCTCTTTCTCTTGTTAAGATTTGTTTACCTCCCACTTTCACCAGTATTATCCCTGGACTAACAGATTGTGCCTGTCCAAATGCAAAGGTTCCCTTAGCTCATAGAGCGACTAGTTTACACAGAGAGACGACTCCCCCTACAACACAAAAGAGGGAGTTTTATCCTGCGGGTCTCTCCGGTAGCCGCCGACGACTATGGAAACCAAATAAAGCTTACAGGAAGATGGTTTTGGGGTCTGATGTGGGGCTCGAACAAGCAACTAGATTGGCTTTATGTGGTCTTGTTGGCAGAGTATCACGTCGTTATCTATGCAATGTCATTTTACAGGATTGGGTTAATAGATAGTGGTTCCCTTGTTAGGTTACGCGCCAGAAATATTACACCTAACCAAGGGATGGTTAGGCTTCATCTGCAAGTCCCCCGAAGACGTGTCCATACTATTGGAAAGCAGGTGGGTTATGGGGGGCAACAACCTCATGTGAAAGTGTTGGCGTGTTGCTTTCAACCCGTCCTCTGAGTACTTTCAATTGCACCATCTGTGGGTGCTTTTACCGAGCTTACCCATCCACCTCTAGAATGAAGCAACACTCATGGCGATCCGAAACTCTATTGGCTCTTTTATCTCTGTGGATAGTCATAACCTTACCGCAATGGTTAGAAAGGTTGTGCGGGTCTTGGTCGAAATTGACATACACAGTGGGCTTCCAGAAGTCTTAGAGAACGATTGGTGGGGTCGTAAGACTCTAAAACGACTTGATTACCTAGGCATTCCATTTAGGTGTAGCATATGCCATTGCATCGGTCACCTTCGACAGGACTGTAAAGGCTGGGTTTTCGTAGATGATTTGGAGGACACGGAGTTGCACGAGAATTTGTATAACTCTTCACCTGATGTTACCACTAGTGACTTTGGGGCTTTCCTCTCCCCGACGGAGGTCACCAGTTCTTCTTCACCCCCAAAGAGTCTCTCGGGTAAGTTAAGGTCTTTCTACCTTGCGTTTTTTTTCTACTTTAACTTGTTTGGAAAAAGAGACTTTGGACGCCTCTGGGTGGTTAAAACAAAATACTACTTTTGAGGGGAGGCCCTTGGTGTTGGCTTCGGTTTTTGCTGGGCCCGCTGTCGGGGAATCTTTCCTACAGGTGGAAAAGGAGTCCATTAATGTACCTCCATCGGACGACGACAACCATGAAAATACAAGGAGTCCCGAACCTTTAGAGGTCTTGGGTCTTGATACTGCACCTACAACTGCTCCAATGGAACCCTACCATCCTTGTTCCACCTCCAAGTTGCCCTTTAACCCTCGCAAGAACCCTGCTACACTACCCCGGTTATCGTGAATAAGAGGAAATCGATTCCTCAKTAAACGAGGTATTAGACTCCCTGATACCTTACCTCTAAGACCCCTCTACTACTGTGCCTCTACCTGTCTTTTTGGGGAACTCTGTGTATAAAAACTTGTCTCGGGATGGGGAAGCAAGTACTTCATGACCAGATGGTGTAGGTAACAGAAAGGAATTTGCTTGGTCCCGTGGCCTRGGAATTGAGTACTCCCCTATAAAAACCCATAGTGCTAGAAAAAAGTGTTCGACCTCCTCCTCCCAACAACCAGTTTCAGTTTCTCCTTCCATTAATAGTGGGGCACTTAGAGCGGTGAAAGCCCTTGCTCGGGTGAAGTAATGATTTATCTCTCCCTAAATCTTCGAGGGGTAGGGGGCTCCCTAAAAACTGCCTCTGTTTGTCGACTTTTGGATAAAATTTGCCCGAATATCTTATTTTTACAGGAAACTTTGGTTCCTGAACAAAAAACTGGAACTTTCATGAGTGGCTTGCGCCCCTCATGGGTCACATGTGCTGTTAACTCAGTGGGGACCTCAGGAGGTCTTTTGGTTTCTTGGGATCCAAACAAACTTGAATTGGTACCTTACCTCTCTGTTGGTGGAATTTTATTGATGGGGATCTGCATTTCAAGCAAGAGGAAGCTTACTTTATTAAACACCTATGGCCCTTGTGTGGAGAGGAAGAAATTCTGGAACGCTGTGGCAGACAATGGTCTTCTCTCACACAAAAATTTGATCATTGCGCGAGATTTTAATTTTACAGTCTCACCTGGCGAAGTTTGGGGAGGATCTGCACAGGCGGGTCCCTTGTCATAATATTTCAAAGCACTTTTTCAGACATATCATTTAATTGATGTCCAACCGGACAGAGTAGTCCCCACTTGGAGGAATGGGCGCATAAGGACCAACTCTATCACCAAACGACTGGATAGATTTTAAGTATCTGAAGAGCTCCTATCTAGAGTTGGATTATATCGTTCCTGGGTGGAATACCCCTATGTTTCCAATCACGCTCCGATTCTTTTACAACTAGAGATCGACCTGACTTAAAAACCTTATCCGTTTAAACTTAATTCATAGTGGCTTCAAGAAAAGGATTTCATATCCCTTGTACACGAGAACTGGACATATTCATTGTACCTATCTGAAGGAGGCAGACAAAGTAGAATCATATGGAAGCTAAAGGATCTAAAGAAACCGACAAAGCAATGGATCAGGGAAAAAAATAGAAAAAACATTATGAAGCTAGAGAATTTGGAATCGAAAATTAATGAATATCTCATGCATCGAGCCGATGGCGATTTTTCTCGGGATATAGAACATAAACTAAGTATTATGGAACATGACATAAACACATTACTAAAAGCAAAGGAAGAGTTGTGGATGCAACACAACAAGGCTATATGGATACAGATCAGAGACCAGAACACAAAGTTCTTTCATCAATATGCCTGTTATAAAAGAAACTGCAAGCACATATGAGAGATTGTAGATTCCAATGGGCTTTGTCATACAGGTCAGGAGGATATAAAAGTAGAGCCTGTGAAATATTTCAGTAATTTCTTCAAGGCGCAGGAACTTCAAACAGTAAGTGAACAATTCAGATTAGCTGGGCTTTTCTCCAGTCTAGTAAATGATGAAGAAGCAAGCTCCCTTCTTCGACCTGTTAACTTAGAAGAGTTGAGGGAGGTTTTATTCATGTTTAAGAAAGATAAGAGTCCTGGGCCCGATGGCTGGACAATCGAGTTTTTCACTTTCTTCTTTGATCTAGTGGGAGTTGACCTTTTAGAGATGGTTGAGGAATCAAGGATGAAGGGGCAGATAGCTGGCAGCCTCAATTCAACTTTTATAGCCCTCGTCCCAAAAACAAATAAGTCGACTACCTTCAATGATTTAAGACCCATTTCTGTTTGCAATCTTTGTTACAAGTTAATTTCAAAGATCATAGCAAATCATATCAGACCTATCTTATCCAGATAGTCGAACAACTCAGCTTTCTGAAGGGCCGACAAATAGATGACACCATTGGCACTGCACATGAATGCCTTCATAGCATTAAAAAAAAGAAGTATAAGTCAATTATTATGAAGCTGGATCTACAAAAAGAATATGATTGTATTCACTGGGATCTACTAAGAATGATCTTAATTCAAATTGGTTTTGGGTTACAATTCACCAACTTGATAATGAGCTATGTCTCTTCTTCTTCCTTTGTTGTTTTAGTAAATGGTGAAGCTACAAATTTCTTCAGGAGCGGTCGTGGATTACGTCAAGGATGCCCTTTATCCCCTTTGCTATTCATATTGTTACTGGAGGGTCAGCTTACTACTCAAATAAAGCAAAGCGACGAGGAAGATTGCAGGCATAAAAGTTTCTCGAATGATAAAGATTCTTCATATTTTCTTTGTGGATGACATTTTAATCATGACAAACACTTCTATTAATGAATGGATAGAAATCGATGATATCATCAAAATTTTCTGCAAAGCATCTGGCTTAAAGGTAAATGAACAAAAAACAAATGTACTATATGCAGGGTTATCAGAGGCAGACTTGGCTCCGTACAAGACTGTTCTCCCATATAATTTTTCAAAGCTAGCTACAGGTTTTAGATATCTGGGTTTTTATTTGACTACTGGGCTACAAAAAAGTGTTGACTGGAACTGGTTGCTATCTAAGATGGAGAAAAAAATAGACCTCTAGTGTAATAGATGGTTATCACTATGCGGACGTTTTATTTTGGTTAAATCTACTCTTGAAAGTCTACTAGTTTACTGAATGTCGTTGGAAACCATTCCGTGCACTATTTTAAACAAGATCAGGATTATAATGTTTAATTTCCTCTGGAGTGGAAACATGGACTCTTCACATTTCCATCTATGTAGATGGGACACTCTCGCAAAACCAAAAAGTTATGGAGGTTCGAGGTTCCGCAATATCTTTCACTTTAGTAAATCATTAGCAGCAAATACTCTCTAGAGGGTTCTAATGGGTGTAGGCATATGACATGAAGTTATAAAAGATAAATATTTACTATCTACCACTATTATAAATTGGCTCAAATCGCCTACTTTCAACATGACCTCAGTCTAAAAAATATGGGGCGACCTCGTAAAATCCATTGACCTGATCACTTAGTGGCTTAGTTGGATTCCTGGTTCGGGACCCCTTGTGGCTCTTGGTAGAGACAAGATCCTGGGATTGAATGACAGATCCATTCTCTCCCCAGAACTTGTTTCCTTTTTAAGACAGAATAAAATTTCAGTTCTCTCTCAGGTGAGGAACCTTGTTGAACAAGTTGGACTCTCGACCAGCTGGTACAAATATGGCGACCTTGGACTATCGGGATCGCTGGCTGCTGAATGGGAACGTTGCCGCATGGCTCTCATTAGCGCAAGAGCCTCCATACATGATGGCAATGATACTTTAATGTGGACGAGAGGTGACCATTCAAGGTACCTCATTGCAAAAAATGTTTACTTGGCTCTTATCTCCACACAGGGCTGCTTGGGTATTGATGGTTGAAGGCATGGCTTATGGAAATTGGATATCCAACTTAAAATAAAATTATTCACTTGGCTGGCAACAGAGGGAAAGATACTTACATGGGATACACTCCAAAAAAAGTGTTGGGAAGGCCCTAGTCAGTGTTTATTATGTAAGTGCGAAGTCGGAGACATAAACCATCTCTTCATTAGTTGCAATTTGACTAAATCAACCTGGGAAAGATTAAACACTTTTCTAAGTTTCAAGGGTGCATGTACAGGTTCATCATTGCCGAATTGTTATAAATCTTGGACAAAGGAGAAAGTGGATATTTCATATCTCCTGGCCCTTATCTATTGGTAAATTTGGTTGGAGAGAAACTCAACAATTTTCGAGAATATTTCTCCCTCTACACTTTCGATAACCATCAAAACTATTGGCGCCCTTAAAAGAAAGCATTTTATACATAAGCCTTTACATGCCCGTACATGTTCTATTTCTCACCATACAGGAAACACTCTAGCATGTTTTGATGGTGCCGCTCGGGCTGATGACAAACAATGTGGAGCCGGGGGTGTCTTAAAAACACTTGAGTCTACTATTTTTAGATGGATGATGAATTGCGGTGAGGGTACTAACACTAAAGAAGAATTTATGGGAGTATGGGCAACATTGACTCTGACACACCACCTATCTATACATAAACTACAGATCCTGGGGGATTCAAAGGTGGTCATAGATTGGCTAAAAAAAAGGGTAGATTACAAGCATGTGAAATTGAGGGCTGGAAGATCAAAATGCTGAAATTAATTAAAGTTTTTCAAGAATTACGCTTTCAACATATATATAGGGTACACAACAAGGAGGCAGACACATTATCAAAGCAATCATCTCTGGAACTTGAAGGCAAAATCACATTTTACAGCTGGCTAAATAGCGCAGAAAGTCCCAGAAAACACATCCATCTAATCTAACAAACACATCCATCTAATCTAACGCTCATTTAATCCAACGCTCATTTCACTTTTTGACAAAGTTTTTTTTGAGTTTGTTGTTTCTATTTTCCATTGATCGGATGTAGACAAATGACCAGCCAATCTGTTGACTTAGACTTGATTACATAAACACTTTTTTTTTTGACTTTGGAACTCTGAACACAATCTCTTGTAATATCCGAAATTCCCATATACTTTCTTCATAAACAATATTACAGTTTTTTATCCCAAGTGGATCTGATCATGTAAAAAAAACTATATATATTGAGCAATTTTCTTTTTGGGGAAAAAGGCCCAACGCGAGCACCACCTACACCTAAACTGACAACTTGCGGGTCAACAGTTCCCAAGCTTATAATCGCAAGGTATACGCATTCGGGACACGTCCTTTACCCGGGATGTAACTGCAATTCAGGAAAGACTCCACTGTGTGCGACCTGACTGCAATTATCGAAGAAAAAAATGGATAGGAGAAGCATACTGGATGGACTTGGAGAAGAAATCGTGAGAATCGTGTCCCCGGTCTCAATCTGCATGCTGTTGGTTGTTATTCTGGTAAGTCTTCTAAACGGCTCCTCCTCTTCATCATCATCAGTAACTACAATTGCCACTCTCATGTATGATGAACAATCCTCCGACTCAGACTGGGAGAAATTTGGGGGCGCCCTCCTGAATGCCCTTGTATTTGTGGTTGTTGTGACAGTGGTCACGTTCCTGTTGGTATGCCTTTTCTATTACAGATGCACCAAATTTCTTCGTTTTTACATGGGTTTTGCAGCATTCATTGTGTTGGGTTATATGGGTGGGGGTGTGGCCATGCTTCTGGTACAAGCTCTGTCTATACCCATTGACGGTTTTACTTTTGGGCTTGTGCTTTTTAATTTTGCTGTGGTGGGGGTGTTTTCTGTTTTCCTGTGTAAAGTGCCCATAATTTTCACCCAGGGTTACTTGGTACTCATAGGCATGCTTGTTGCTTTCTGGTTTACCATGCTCCCGGAGTGGACTTCGTGGGTGCTGCTCGTTGCAATGGCAATATATGATGTTATTGCCGTTCTCATCCCTGGTGGCCCTCTCAAAATTCTGGTAGAGCTCGCTATTTCAAGAGATGAGGAAATCCCTGCTCTGATTTATGAGGCCCGCCCTGTTACGAGGAAATCCCACATCGCAGTCCCCGAGCATGAAAATGAAAATGCCCTTCTTCCTCGCCCTGGTCCTCGCCCCATTGAAAGTGAAGAAGAAGAAGAAGATCCAATAGACCCTACGCTTCCTCCATCCGTGCAAAGATTAGAAAAAGCCCTCCTGCAACAACAGAGGGGAGGCATTTGGAAGAAGCGAGCAGGTTCAGGTTCGAGATCTGCGTTATTGAAATCCTCGAATTCAGGAGGCGACGAGAGCACTGCCTCTGCTGCTGCATTGCCGCCTCATGGGGATTCTATTCAGGGTTTGAGAATAGTTGTCGCAGAGGGGGCGGAGGCGGAGGCGGAGGAGAGTTGTTTTCACGGAGACACAGAGACACCAGCAGAAGAGGAGTCAGTTCCCCTCGTAAACTACCAGGTGACGACTTCTTTTTCCACATATGTGAATCAACAAGTGGCTTCTTCGCCATTGCCTTCTACATTACAAGGATTATTGACACAAACTGATAGTGTTAGTGAGCGGAGGCCGCACCCAAATGGGATAGAAGATTCTACACACACAGACAGATACGAACAGGATGGGATCGGGCTTTCTGCATCTGGTGCAATTAAGCTGGGATTAGGTGACTTCATATTCTACAGCGTATTGGTTGGAAGGGCAGCTATGTACGATTATATGACAGTTTACGCATGCTACCTTGCTATAATAGCAGGCCTTGGTGTGACATTGATTCTGTTGGCGTTCTGTCAGAAGGCTTTGCCTGCCCTCCCTGTTTCGATTTCATTGGGTGTAATTTTTTACTTCTTAACTCGTCTTGTAATGGAAGCTTTTGTGGTTCAGATTGCAACTCACCTCTTGCTTTTTTGATATAGCTGCAGAAAAAAACACAACTTTTTTGATATTAGAACAGAATAACTCCAATCTCAAAAGTTGCACTTAGCTTGAATCCCCTTAATAGACCGCTGGATATCACAAGTCCACAAATCAACTCCCAGCTCTGAGAAGGGAAGCTAAATTTTCTATGTTGTAAACTTATAAATTCAGCACATATCATATTTACCTTTGATTCTGTTGTATTCTATTCTTATCATTTCTTTCGGCAAAGCAATATACTCATGTAATCTGATATTGTATTTGAAATCTACTGCAAGAAGAAATCTGTGGAAATTTGAAAACAGTTTTCTGATTATTTTACCAAACTACACAGACCGTTTAGGAGGGTATGTTCTTTCAGGGTAATGACAGTCAATCCCTTTTTGGGCAATTTGCAAAAGATCCAAACTAATGCCCAGAGTGGCTAAGGAGAATGTGGATAAGCCTCTACAGGATCTAGTGATTTTTTGCATTTCTGGCTCTCTTAACTCTTTCCATAAACTTCTTTGTTATGGGCTTGGTATGGAATGGAGTGTACCTCTCAGTTTGTTGCTGATCATGATTGGGAGATACTGCAGTATGGGTTAAGAATCTTGGGAATTCTATTCTGGTTTTATCCCTTCAAATTTCAAACACGTGGTAATGCAAGTTGTCTGAGACTCTCATAAGAATTTCTCATATTGGGATTATTGTGATTTCTTCTTGGTTGATGGGTTTATCAGTATAGGGACTGTACTTACTGCGATGTATGCCTACTATTCTTCTTTGTGGCTCTCCTGTGATTTGCTTACAAAATTCATGAATATACTTCTTTGCAACTTTAAATGGGTGGGTTCATTTGAACATAAGTCTATTCCTAATGTTAGTTAGAAGTTGTGCTGTACATTGAAGGCTAATGGGGGGAATTGATTTGGTTGATATTACGATTCAAGGGGCTGCTTTAGCTTGCAAATAGATGGCTAGAATATTTTTAACAATGTTAGATGTGCCACTTTTCTAAAGCTCATAGTAAGCAAGATACCGTTCCTGGATTAAATGTTGGAGAGAACTTTTGTTTGGACACTTGTTGCTTTGCACAGTCAAGGTTCGTGCTCTAGATAGCCTTGATAGCCTTGCTTCGATAGTGCATGTTATACTGTTTCCTCAATTTTTTTTTTTTATCAATTATTCACGTGGTACTCTCCCATCCCAATGTGTAATTCGATCGCTTATGCGCTCTGTTGGTCAATTGCTATGCCCTTTATCTCTTGGAATCAGATGCAAGCATCTGCATGCTTAGGCATGTGTACCTTGTAATGATCACCATCCTGCTCATGATATTAGTTGTTTACAAGGCATCTTGGGTGCATTTCAATCTCGGATAGGCAGCTTTTCTGTAACTCCTTGCTCTTTCCAAGGAGGTGGACTGCTTTGTGTGGGCATCTATTTTCATCTTTTGCACTATACTGGTCACTTTTGTGTTAGTTTGATTGCTGGGTTTGTCTTCTCTTTAATCTTGAGCTATTGATTTTTGTATAGTGGTCATGCTTCATGACATTGGAGACATCAAGTGATTGTATTCTTTGAGCAACCAACCAGATTGCTTTAATCTTAATAGAGACAGGCTGCTTCCGGATCTTGTGAGTGGCCAACCTCCTGCAATGGAAATTTTGCTCAACAATGCATTGTTGTCATTTAGTCAATGTACACGAGGGGTGTGCTCCCCTCACTACCCGTGCTCTTGGGACAAGGAAACTTCATGGGAAACATTTTCCCATGCTCCCTTTCAGGGGGGCCGTGGGGAAACACAAAGGGAAACATTTCACCCAAAAAGGATGCTAGGACACTCCCCCTTGAAAATGGGGACACCTAGGTGCTCCTCATAAAATTGCCCATCAACCTTTGAAAAAGGTCAACAAAATTTTTGAAAGAAAAACAAAATAACCTTAACCCTAATTTGTTTACCCCCTAACAACTAGATGTATCATTTATGTTTTTTATATATTTAAATATTTAAATTTTTAGGATTTTGGATAGGGTCCCTTGTGGTGGGGACTCGTCCCCTGTGACGTTCTTTAAAATTTGGGGGGGTGTCTCCACATGTCCTTGAATGCGTTTCCCCATTCTCGTGTTTCCATGTCCTAGGAACTGGGTGGAACATTTGATTGCTTGCATTAAGAGCGTAGACACGAGATCACCATTGGTGAATCGCACAGGCACACACTTATTCCTTCCTTCTTACTCATTATATTGGTGGCGAACGACATATAAAGAATGTCAATGGCATCTTAGTCTCACGAAATTAGATAATAAGATGGGTCTATGGAGTTTCCCTCCTTATTCTCTCTTGCTATCTTTCACCCATAATAACTAGAGGTGCCCTCGCATAACCGAAGAATTGGGTCTTTTACTCACAACCGAAATGTGGTCTCTCTTTGGCTGCCTAGCTTGCAATATACCTATGTTATGCCTAGCTTTCAATATGCGCCTTATGTTGATTTCTTCCCCTCAAAGGTGAATTAATAGTTAGTTTGGGTTTACTATTAGTTCTAAAGGGGGTTCCAATATACCTATGTTATGCCTAGCTTTCAATATGCTATGCCTTCAAATCCCCTTGCATTTAAGATCTAACAAACTATGACAAACTATACAGCCTAATCCAAAAAACTACATATGAAAACAAATTTCCAGCTTTGCCCACTATTTGATCTCATTGATATTTAGTTCCTTTGCTTGCAAGTAAATAAGTGCATGCATATGCATTTTCCTTTTGGATTTTATCTCAAGAAATATGCTCCAATCTGACTTCAATGGGGTTTGGGTCAGTTATAATTTTTACTCCTTACTTAAAGTTTCTATCCACTGTAATTGATCTTGTCATTTCCTTTATAGTTCTTGATTGTCGATTTCAAGCCTTGCAAGGGGTGGCAGGTGCGGGGCGGATCGTATTCGATCTCGACGGAAATCATGAAACAAGATTTGTGCGGGCATTAGGGGAAGCTACTAATAATCAAGCTAAGGCTTTGGTAGTTTATCAAGGTCTTTGGATTCTAGTATTAGGAAGGATTAGGAACCTTTTGGTAATAGGGGATTCAACAATCATCATCAGGCATATGCCAAATCAGTGAACCCCTAAGGACTGTATTCTAGCAAGGCTCATCCTTAGAATACAAAGGGAAGCTAGGAGTTTCAAATCGATAGAGTCCTTCCATGTGCTAAGGGCCTACAATAGCCAAGTATATAGCAGTGCTAAAAACATCGTCGATTTTTTGGCGATGTTCCGAAAAATTGTGACTTTTTCGGGCCGACAAAATTTCGTCTTGAAAAAATCGCGAATTTTTATTACTTCGAAAAATCACATTTTTTTCCTGAACATCGCGACTTTTTTTCAAAAAATAGTGCCATGATGGAAAAAATTGTCGGTTGCGTGGAAGTTGTGGGGATAAAGGCAATTTTATGATTTTTTTTTGCTTATTTGAGTTTTTTGTTGTTGGAGAAGGAAGGAGAAGGGTTTGTGGTCTTCATCAATCACCGTGAAGATAGCTAAACAACCATCATCATCACCATCGAGGATTTTTTAGTGGAGCAAGGGTTCAATTTCATTTGCCAACCGGTGTTGAATCTTTCATTCATAGGTATGTATTTAAATCCCACCATGTTAATGCCATTTTTTTCACAGATTTATGCATGTTAGCTTGCCTCTTTGCTTGCTTACATTTTGCTTATTTTTTTTGTCATTTTGTCATGATTTTCATGTCCATAAAACAATGTAAGTTTTTTTTTTAATGGGACAACAAGCTTGAGCCTTGATATTAATTTTTTCTCCACGTGCTTATTGTCATTTTTCTTTGCTAAAAATCTAATCTAGAGGTCTGATTTCTTTTAACCAATGGGCTGTTATTTTTTTTCTAGTGGGGTTTAATGTCATTTTCTTGTTTTTTTGGTGTTGAATTTTGAAGCTGTCAATTTCCATAGAAAATATGCCGAAGCCTTTGGATGCATTTTGGCAGTATGGGGACTCTAAAGATGGGACAAACCGACAACTATTGAATTGCAAATTGTGTGGGCAACATATGACAAGAGGGATTGGTAGCTTGAAATACCATTTAGCTAAAATCCCCGGGCATGATGTTGGGATTTGTCTTAAATCTACCCCGGAGATTATGAGAGTTGCGCATGATTCAATTCATGCAAAGGATAAAAAGAAAGAGGACGCAGCCGCAAACAGGGTTGAACTTGCAGTTAGAAGTTCAGGGCTATCTGCCACTGAGGGTATTGGGTGGGGCTCCACGGATTCAACTACCGGGAGGTCTGCATCTTTTTTAGTTCCACGACTTAGCTCTGGAGCACAACCTTCCATCATGTCAGTGTTAAAGAAAGGGGAGAAGGCAGAAGCAAACATGGTTATGGGGAGGTGTCTTTTCTGGAGTGACATACCTCTCAGCATCACCAAAAACAATCCATTTTGGCAGCCGATGTGTGATTCCATTGCTGTTGTTGGCCCAGGGTATAAAAGCGCTACCTTTGAGTAGTTGCGGGGGCCAATTCTTCAAGCAGAAAAGGACATCAACTCTAGATTGGCGGAGTTGAAGCAGTCATGGGAGCTCTCTGGATGCACAATGATGTCTGATGGTTGGACAGATTGGAAGGGTAGGACCCTTCTCAATTTCTTGGTACATTGTCCTAGAGGTACCATGTTTATCAAACCAGTGGATGCATCGACACATGTAAAAGATGCAACATTGTTGTGTGAGTTGATGGATTGGTTCATCTGAGAGATCGGTTTGCATAATGTGGTGCAAATCATAACAAATAATGCAACTAATTATGTGGCTGCTGGTAGGATGCTTATGGAGAAGCATCACTCATTGGTCTGGACTCCATGCGCTGCACACTGTATTGATTTGATGCTCGAGGATATGGGAAAACTTCCTTCATCAAGGAGGTGATTGATCAGGCGAGGAACATCCCCAAGTTCATATATAGCCATGCTTTCGGTCTTAGCCTTATGAGGAGACACACCAAAAACAGGGATTTGCGGCGTCCTTCAATCACTCGTTTTGCCACCAACTTCCTTACTCTTCAATCTTTGCTTCAATGTGAGTTTGAGTTGAAGCAAATGTTTGTTTGTGATGAGTGGCATGATTGTACATATAGCAAGAGAGAGGATGGGAGAGCCATTGCTAGAGTGGTAGAAGTGTGCTCAGTGAGTGAACCTTTGGTAAAGGTTTTGAGATTGGTTGATGGCGATAAGTCCACAATGGGCTATTTGTATGAAGCCATGGATAGGGCCAAAGAAGCTATTCGGGTTTATTATGTGGGCAATGGTACCCTCGGGTTTAGTAGACAAATGTTGTTATGGGATTTGATTGATAGTCGGTGGACTGAGATGCTCCATCGACCCATTCATGCAACAACACTTTTTCTCAACCCCGCATTTTCCTACAAATGCAACTTTGGTTTTGATGGTGAGGTGATGGAAGGGCTCTTTACTTGTCTTTAGAGGATGGTACTTGATGTCGAGATTCGCATGGAAATTAATCGCGAGATAGAGTTGTATCTGGATGGTACTGGACTATTTGGCTTTGACGATACTATTGTTACAAGGACCATTTTGATGCCACGTAAGTCATTCAAATTTATAAGTTAGAACTTTATATTTTTAAAATTCAATGTGTTTTATAATTTATTTTAAAGTTTAATTATGTTTTCTTTCTTTCTTATTTGCTGTAGATGTTTGGTGGCGAAACTATGGTGCAAGGGCACCAAATTTATAGAGATTTGCCATCTGAATCCTCAGTCAAACCTGTAGCTCTTTGGGATGTGAGTGCAATTGGAGTGTATTCGAAAAAATACACTCAAAGAAATGCAACAGGTTAGAGCTTAGAACTTCAACAAAGCAATTACATTTATTGTAATTTATGAGTCTATGACCCTCTAATATGTTATGTGTTGAATTATATAGCTTTGGAAGCTATTTTCCCTATTGTAACTAACCATGTAAATAATGTTTTGATATAGTGTTAACTTTATGTCAAGCATCAAACACATGACAAGTGTCAACCTTATGCCAAGACAACCGTATGCCATGTGTCAACCTCATAGCACCTCTAAGAGGTCTGCTTAGGGAGGTTGTAGTGGCTAGCTTAGGGAGGTTGCTTAAGAGGGTTGCTTAGGATGGTTGGAGTGGCCAGCTTAGGGGGTTGCTTAGGGTGGTGGTATGACAACTGTATAACAACTGTCATACAATCCTATGATAACAATTAAGGCAACCTCTAGAAGAGACAAAGGAAGTGACCTTTGGGAGCATTAGGAGGTGGCTCTTGGGAACTTTAGGAGGTGTCTCTTGGAAACTTTAGGAGGTGACTCTTAGTAGCCAAAGGAGGGCAGGTATGACAACTGTTATACAATTGTCATACATTTTTAGGGGGCTGCTTAGGGCAGCCAAACCAACTTATAAAAAGGGGCATTCACTTACCATTTACATACCTTTGTTTTGCTGGAGTCTTCTGTTGAGGCAAGGCATCTATTTGCTGAAGTATTTTTTGCTGGTATATGACTGATATCTACTGGAATTTTCTGTTGGTATATGGTTGCTAGTTACTGGAGTCTTCTGCTGGTATATGGCAGCTAGTTGTTGAAGCATACTGCTGATACAAACACTCTATTCTTGTTGAAGTCTTTTGCTGTTCCTCGCTGATATAAGGTTGGTACAAATACCATGTTAAAGCTGCCATAACTCTGCTACAGCAAGAAGGAAAGTCGGTTATCTTTTGGTGAGTTTGTCAAGCTGTTACTAGAAGTGATAGTTCAACTATTTGTGAAGTTTGTAAGTGCTGAAACAAAGGTATTGTTTTAGCCCTTAGAATCCTAGCTAGTTACTCTAAAGTCTTGTACTGGTATTGTACTTTGTTGAAGAATCTAAAGAGAAGTTTTGGCTGGGTTTTCTACCCCAAGAGGGTTTTCCAGGGTATACTTGTGTTCTCTCTGTGATTGTTCTCACTTTCAGTGATCCTGATATATGCAAGATGTATTGGTATGTTGGTTGTATGCTGTAAATTTTTAAATTTACCTACATGCATCAATTTTTCAACATGGTATCAGAGCTTCCCTGAAAGAAGCCATTTCTACAGAGAGTTATTATATTTGTGAAGGAGACTACAGTATTTCAGTTTTTGAAAGAAGTCAAAAACAAGGACAAGATGATGTCAAGCACTAAGCTTGATGAGAAACTTGAGGGACTTGATAACTTCAGAGCATGGAAGTACAAAATATCCCTTGTTTTGGAAGAAAATGACTTATCAGATTATGTTATGGAAGAGGTTGCAGAACCCGAGGAAGAAGAAGCTAAAGGTAAGTTCAAGAAGAATCTGATAAGGGCAAAGAGAATAATTGTAGATTCTATAAAAGACCATCTTATTCCTCATGTATCATCCTTGAAGACTCCCAAAGAGATGTTTGATGCTCTATTTCGTCTATATGAAGGAAGCAACATAAACAGGAAGATGGCTTTGAGGACTCAACTAAAAAATGTAAGGATGCAGAAATCTGAATCTATTCATGCCGCCTTTACAAGAATTTCTCAAATTAATGAACAAATTATAGCTATCGGTGACTCAATTGAAGAAACTGAGTTAGTAATGACTACTTTGAATGGATTTCCGAAGTCATGGGACTCTTTCATAAGAGTAATCTGTTCAAGGAGTAAGTTAACAAAGTTTAGTAGGCCGTGGGAATATTGTGTCCAAGAAGAAGCAAGACTGGAAACAAGAGAAGAAAAGCTAAGTGATGATGAAGATCAAGCTCTTGCAACCCATTTCAGGACAGGAAAGGAAAAGAAGGAAAATCATCCTGCACAGAAGAAGTTTAAGAAATTTGAGAAAGGTAAGAGAGACTATTCTAAACTCAAATGTTTTTGTTGTGAAAAGTTGGGACATCTTGCCAGAGATTGTCATCTCATAAAAGAGGTCAAAGAAAGGAGGAAAAACAAAAGACATCATGCTCATATTGTTGAAGATGATGAACTTGTTTTCAAGAGAGAAAGAAGATTCAGATTCAAATGAAGAGTGTGTTTTGGTGGCAGCTCTTACTAATTCAGTAAATTATGATGATGAAACATGGCTTGTGGATAGTGGTGCCTCTAGGCACATGACTGGTTTTAAAGACTCTTTTCCAAATCTGACTAAGAAAGATTCTTCTCATCAGGTGAGACTGGGTGATAACTCTTCCCATCCTATTAAGGGCATAGGGAATGCTTTTTACAACTTAGATTCGGGAAAACATTTGAAAATGGAAAATGTTTTATATGTACCTGGTCTGCAAAAGAACCTCCTATCTATTTCGGGATTGGAAGAGAAAGGATTCCGAGTAGCTTTTGTCGATGGCTAAGTTCTTATGTGGTCGAGAGGAAAGAATATTGATGATGCTATTATAATTGGTATACATGAAGATGGGTTATACAAGTTAAAAGGAAAGGCAGATCAAGCCTTAGTACATAGTACTATAAACCCATGTGAACTGTGGCATAGAAGGTTCGCTCATATTCACTATAAAGCCTTGCCAGTTGTTAGCAAGATGGTGAAAGGCCTTTCGGAAATTCAAGTGTTCCACGATGGTGTGTGCAAAGGATGTGCACAAGGAAAGAATGTGAAAAAGCCTTTTCCAAGCAGTGATAGTAAAGCAAAAGGAGTTATGGATCTAATTCATTCAGATGTGTATGGACCTATGTCATCCACTTCACTCAGTGGGTATGTTTACTATGTTTCTTTTATTGATGACTTTTCTCGCAAAACTTGGATTTATTTCTTAAAGAATAAAGATGAAGTCTTTAGAAAGTTTAAGGAATTTAAAGCTCTTGTTGAAAATCTTTCCGAGAGAAAAATAAAGGTTTTAAGATCTGATAACGGAGGAGAATTCACATCTGGTGAATTCAAGGAATTTTGTAGAGAAGTTGGGATGAAGAGGGAGCTTTCTACTCCATACAATCCTCAGCAGAATGGTGTTGCAGAAAGAAAGAACCGATCAGTTATGGAAGCAGTTAAAGCCATGATTCATGATCAGGAATTATCAATGTACCTTTGGGCAGAAGCAACAAGGACTGCTGTATATGTACAGAACATAAGTCCTCATAAAGTTCTTGAAAATAAAACTCCAGAAGAAGTGTTTTCTGGAAAAGTTCCATAGGTTAGTCACCTAAGGATATTTGGTTGTCCAGTGTATATTCATATTCCCAAGGACAAAAGGACAAAGTTTGATCCTTCAGGTAAGAAGGGTATATTTGTCGGATACAACGAAACATCAAAGGCATATAGAGTATATGTCCCCGGATATAAAAAGATTGAGATCAACAGAGATGTTATCTTTGATGAAGATGCAACTTTCTGCAAATCAAAGAGAAATCATGTAGATGAGGTACATGATGAGGAACCTACAGCTTCTAAAGTACCAGATACAGAAGAAGAAGAGCTTGTACCTGAGAATCATGATATGATGGAGCCTCAAAAACCTGTTGATTCACCCATAGAAGTGATTACATATTAGAGAAAACTAGGTTGGGCTCGTGAACTCATTCAAGATGCAAAAAGGTATGGTGCCTCAAATCAGACTTTCAGAGAAAGTAAAAGACCTCGATTGTATTCCAACTATGTTGCACTTGTGTCTAACATCATTGATGCCGTACCTTCTAGCTATGAAGAAGCCACTGAGAAGAAAGTGTGGCGGAATATGCCATGATTGAAGAATATCAATCAATTATGAAAAATGATGTTTGGGACATAGTTTCGAGACCAAAAGAAAAATCTGTGGTAACATCTAAATGGTTATACAAAATTAAGCATGCTGCAGATGGTAGTATTGAGAAATTCAAAGCAAGGTTTGTAGCTCGTGGGTTCTCTCAGAAAGAGGGAATAGATTATGAAGAAACCTTTGCTCTTGTGGCAAGATACACTTCCATTAGAGCTACTATGGCTATAGCTGCAAAGATGGGATGGAAACTACATCGGATGGATATAAAGATTGCTTTTCTGAATGGTGTGATAGAAGAGGAAGTGTATGTGGAGCAACCACAAGGATTTGAGACACATGACAATCAGACACGTGTGCAGATTAAAGAAAGCCTTGTATGGCTTGAAGCAAGCACCCGGGACATGGTATGGAAGAATTGATAATTTTTTGATGAGCTTTGGGCTTTATCAAGAGTAAAGCAGATTCCAATCTCTACTATAAGATTGAGACTGATGATCAGGTGATCTTACTATTGTATGTGGATGATCTGTTTCTAACAGGAAATGAAAAGCTCATCACTGATTGCAAGAAGAAGCTTGCTTCAGAATTCGAAATGAAAGATTTCGGTCAGATGCACTATTTCCTAGGTTTGGAAGTGTGGCAGAATCCAAGTGAGATTTGTCTTAGTCAAGGAAAATATGCTGCGGAAATTCTAAAGAGATTTGGAATGATAGATTGTAAATCCATGACTACACCTATGACGACAAATCCAAAGTTATTATGTGATACTTCATCAGAGATAGTGGATGCCACTTTGTATGGGCAAATGATTGGTTCGTTGATGTATTTAACGAATACAAGGCCAGCCATATGTTTTGTTGTGAACACTTTAAGTCATTATATGGTTGAACCCAGACATGTTCATTTGATCGCAGCAAAACCCGCGATAAGATACTTGAAAGGTACCATTGAGTATGGTATCAAGTATGATGCAGATTGTGAGTTCAGACTACAGGGATACTCTGATTCAGATTGGGATGGTAGTGTCACAGATCGTAAGAGTACTTCAGGATGTTGTTTTAGTTTGGGATCATGTATGATCTCATGGTTTAGCAGGAAGCAAACCAGTGTTGCGCTCAGTACAACTGAGGCAAAATATATGGCAACATGTTTAGCATGTATTGAAGCCGTATGGCTACGGAAATTACTTTCAGGATTATTTGATATTGAGTTAGATGCTACTAGTATTTGCTGTGACAATCAGAGTTGCATAAAGTTGTTAGTGAACCCCGTGTTTCATGACAAATCAAAGCATACTGGAATCAAGTATCATTTTATCCATGATGTGGTAGAAAAGGGAGTAGTGAAGCTTCATTATGTGGCTACCAATGAGCAGGTTGCAGATGTGCTAACCAAACCTTTGTCAAAGGTGAAGTTTGAGTACTTCAGAGACAAACTTGGATTGGTCCCTCGTAAGAGGAAGTAAAGCGCTGCATATGGGATTTTGGTGACAGTAGCGGGGCAAGTCATTTACAGGTAGGATGTGGGCTATTTTATTTTATTCTTATCCAGTATGAAAAAGGACTGGCTCTAAGATTACTCATCCAGTATGAAAAAGGACTGGCACTGAGTAAGACAGTGCTTGGTGAATAGACAGTTCTTGGTGAATTGACAGTTCTTGGTGAACTGTATAGCTTCCTCTAGCATATGGCTAGTAGGACAGTTCTTGGTGAACTGCACAAACAGTTCTTGGTGAACTGAGTGAATAAAAATCCTGTAATGACAACAATGTGCTCACTAGAGATGCTACTGATCCCAATGCTAGCTATGGATACAAAACTTCTC